>JALBUQ010000028.1:0-208366 GCA_024364755.1 Pseudohyphozyma bogoriensis
GGAAGCCGAGCTGAAGAAGGATAGCAATGGAGAGGGTACGCCTCGCCAAGCCAAAGGACGATATCCATCCGCTGACGTGTTCACTTCATTTTCACAGACGGACCTTCGCTTCTGATCCTCTCCCTGATCCTCTCGAACATCCGGAACTGCCTACGACCAGCGACGGTCATTCGAACCCTCGACATCCTTCTTGCGCTCTGCGCCTACCTCACCGACGAGATGATCTTGGACCGACTGCTGCCATACCTCGTCGTCTTGCTCGAAGATGACATTGCCGCTGTCCGAACTGCCGCCATAAGGACTTTGACGCAGTCTGTACGTTGAAGCCTTCAGCCTATTTTCCTATGGGCCACTAACAAAACATGTCGCCTGCAGCTTCTTCTCGTCAAGACTATCACCCCCTCCAACGCCTCCCTCTTCACCGAGTACATCTTCCCCAACACGAAACAACTCACCGCCGATTCTGAGATACTCCCTCGGATGACTTACGCCTCTTGCATCGCCGAGCTAGCGAAGTGTGCGAAGCGATTCTTGGAGATGAAGGAGGGCATGAAGGCGGAGGGGAGGTTCAGGAGTCGCGAGATCGAGGGTGCTCATGAGTTTGATGGCGGAGCTGAGGAGGCGGTTAGTCACTCTATATTCAAGTTCGTGTGGAACGGTGCTGATTGGAGTGGGGGGACAGGACAACTACGACACATCACTACTCGAGCTTCACGCTACCATCCAGGACCACCTCACCCCACTCCTTACCGACCCTTCCTCGGTCGTTAAGCGAGCTCTCCTATCGTCCATCGCAACGCTGTGCACCTTCTTCGGGAGAGTCAAGGCGAACGATGCTGTTCTCGCTCATCTCGTCACCTACCTCAACACTCGGGATTGGTTGCTCCGTGCAGAGTGGAATCAGCATGCCGTCGAGGTCGCTACCGTCGTCGGACCGCATTCGTTGGAGGAGTACATCTTGCCTTTGATCACGCTCAGTCTTTCCGGTGGGCTTTACTTTGCTCGTTTTCCGTTTGCTCGAAGCTGACGTGGACTTCTGCAGATTCGGAGGAGTTCGTCACCGTCAAAGTCTTGGAAGCGCTGACGATGCTGGCGGAGCGACGGATGTTGGCCAAGGGCAAGGTTTGGGAGCTTGTCGTTCAGACCACTGGCTTCCTCTGTCATCCGAATATATGGATTCGAGAAGGTGCGTGCAGTGCTTATCGTAAGGGGGGAAGAAGCTGACAGTGGGAGGGCTTGATAGGGACGGCCGCCTTCCTCACTTGCATTGCCAACTCCCTTCAGCCTACCGATCGATGGTGTATTCTCTACCCGACTATCAAGCGCCTCCTCCGTGCGGACATCAAGGATATCACCGAGCTGGCAGTGCTCGACAATGCTCGCGAGCCAGTGCGTGCCTTTCCATTCCCCCCGTTCAGGAACCGACTCTGATCGTTACACCTCACAGCTTTCGAGAGTCATCTTCGAAGCTGCAGTCGCCTGGGCGGGGAAGTCGAGCAAGTCTCAATTCTGGTCGCCGGTTCGAGCTCCGACGAAGGGCGCGCCACGGGAAGCGTCGATCCGCACCGACGAGTAAGCATTTCATTCTGCATGCTCAGCCTGCTGGCTGACGAGGCTTTCTCCAGGGACCACAACCAGCTCGAAAAGCTACGACAGCTAGGAATGAAGCCGGAAGACGAATACAAGATCAACATGATGAGGGAGTACATCTCCAAACTAGCTACCGCTCGTCAAGCGTAAGCCGTCTTCGGCATTGACTGGTAGAGCTTCGGTGCTGACCTTCGTTCTCAGCTCCCCTCCAAGTTTGAACGACTCTTCCGAGTCGCTCGCTCAATCTGGCGGTGTCGCACTCCAGGAGCTGGGAATCATCCCTCAAACCATCATCTTCCGCATCCGAACAGCCGCCGAGATCGCGGACGGGGCTCGTGACGCCCAACTTCGCATCCCCGACTACCCTCGACGGTTCTCCACCGACACCCCCCACTCCCCATCTTCCGTCACCGGCACCAACCGACACGTGAGCGGTCAGCAGCCCATAGAGGACCTTCGACGTCGACTGGCCCTCGTGGGCGCTGGAGCGTCGAGCACCTCCCTCGCTGGGAGTCAGCACTCGCCTGGAATCGAGACTCCGGCGTCGCCAGCTCCGAATCGCAGAGTCTCAGCAGCCGACGGACCTTCCCTCGAGCGAACGGTTTCGTACAGCTCGAACGACGAGCTCTCCGAGTCGGCCGCCTCGGTGCGCACCACTGACGTGGCTCCGACGAGGACGCGCAGTCGAGTGCATCTCAACGCCGTCGAGGTTGGACGTGTCACTCCGGCGGTGGGACAGGATTCGACGAATGTGATGGGCTTTTTCAACGTCGATACGAGGTACAAGGACGACGACGCCATGTCGGGGACGAACGCCGTTTCGGCTTTCCCGCACGCCGTCAGCAAGGCTGCTAGCCCGGCGCCAACTCCGGCTATGCGTTTTGTCAGCACCTATGGTGAGTTCCTTTTTAGATTGCTGTAACTTGAGTGTTTAAGATTGCTAATCCCGATTCTGCAGAGGGCAACGACCCGAGGATCAAGCAACTCGTTGAGCGAGGCTTCCTCGACAACTTCCGTGAGCCGGTGCCCGAGCTGGGCCCTCACGTTCCCGTCGGCATTCCTCGAAGTCGGGCTCTCCGTACGAGCTTCCTTCCCCGAGAACGACGACCGACTCGCCCCGACGGCAAGCTCATCGCCCACCTCGTCGAGCACAAGGCGGCCATCACCTCGATCCAGGTCTCGCCCGACCAGCTCTTCTTCGCGACCGGATCGGAAGACGGCACGGTCAAGATCTGGGACACGATTCGTCTCGAGAAGAACGTCACCAGCAAGTCGAGGCACACGTACCAGCAGGGCGGCAAGATCGTCAGCGTGTGCATTCTTGAAAACTCGCACTGCGTCGCCAGCGCCTCCGACAATGGCACGCTTTGGATCCATCGAGTTGACATCAGTCTTTCGGGCGCGATGCCCAAGTACGGGAAGCAACACCTCATTCGCCAGCGGAGCATGGACGAGGCTGGCGACTTTGTCACCTGCATGGCTAGTTTCGACACCCGTGCGCCTTCCTTTCACAGCTTCAATGACGTTGACGAGTCAGACTCAAACTCTCTTTCCCTTTCAGCGACGACGACAAACCTCATTCTCGGCACTTCTCTCTCCTCCATCATCGTCCTGGACGTACGCACGATGCGTAGCCTCCACGAGTTCGCCAACCCCCGACACTTTGGCCCTATCACCTGCCTCTGCGTCGACCCCAACCACGTGTGGCTCGTGGTCGGAACTGCAGGCGGGACGATGACCCTCTGGGACCTCAGGTTCGGTCTCCTTCTTCGAAGCTGGACCGTCGGGAAGCGACGAGTTCACCAGGCTGCTCTCCACCCGAGCAAGGGGAAAGGGCGATGGATTATCGTCGCGGTAGAAGACGAAATCGTCGAAGATGAGGTCAGCAAGCGAAATGGTGCGCTTGTGGCGGAAGTCTGGGACATCGACAAGGGGTTGAAGGTCGAGGAGTTCCGCGTCATTGCCGCCGGTGCGGGCCAAGCCTCGACCGCTTCTCGTTCGGCTGGAGTCATCTCGGGTGGAGAGCCAGCTTCAGCCATGCAGGAGAGCACTCTCAACCCCGCTGCCGCCATCGAGGCCCTTCTCGCGGCGCCCACTCCTCAAGTCAAACCACGTGTCCGACTTCTTTCTCCTGCGGCCGGTGGCACCTCGGCCCATATGGCAGTTCGACCCGGAGTCAGGACGTTCCTCGCCGGCGTCGACTACTCTCTCCAGCACGACCAGCGCTTCACCCATTCGACGATGCCGGAGGCCGAGGCCGAGTCGACCCGAGGTGTCGGATACCTCATCACGGCGGGCGAGGACCGCAAGGTGCGATTTTGGGACTTGGATCGGGTAGACAGAAGCATGATCGTCAGCGGACTAGACCTCGAAGAAGATCGACCTGGTTTCACGTGAGCCGCATTGTTCTTTCCTTCAAGCTCTGGTCTCTAACAATCCCCTGGTGCAGAGCGCACACGAGCACGACTCGACCAAGTCTTTACCTCGAGTCTCCGGCTCCAGCACCCTCCCGCTCCCGCCCCAGTACATCCACCTCCAAAGTCCACCGCTCCACCCTCATCGCCAATTCCCAGCATCAAATCCTCGCCGGTCATCAGGACACGGTGACGGCGCTCGCGGTGATCGACTTGCCATTCAGATGTGTTGTTAGCGGAGATCGGAGTGGTACGCTGAAGGTGTTTGACTGATTGAGTAGTTTTTGTAGCGATTTAGCATTCTGCACCTTTGTTGTTCCACTACTCTCCTGTAAACGCACGCGTTGCCCCTACTCCAGAGAATCCGAGCATCAAGCGGAGAGTCTGCTCCACATCTTGCTTCTGACTGGGAAAAGACTCTTCTCTCAACGTGTGATGGCTCATCGTTATGGCTCTAGGATATGCGAGGGATACATTGCGAGTTGTTCTTTCACGGCGACACCTTCTCAGTCTGGTTCTGGAAGCGCCAGTCCAAGGCGCTCACAAGAGCAGTGCAGGTTTCCAGAACTGGCGTTTTGAGGCCCAACTTCTTGGCCGTTCGCAGAGGAGCGCTGAGAATAACCTGTGGAGACAGCGAGGCCATCAACGGTTGAGCTTGCGCCAGAAAGCCACGTGGTGTTAGGACGAACCTCGACCTCCATGGGGCGCTGAGCCTTGGCGTCCATCATCATTGACGAGGTGATGCCACCGTTCCTCAAGTCAGGACGAGACAGGAGCGAGTCGAGGTAGGCATCGTCGATGTTCAACCCGAGCGTCCTGGCGATGAGCGCCATCTCATCGACCAGGGCCCGGGCGGTAATGTAGGCGGAGTCCGACGACTCGAGGTACTGCTTGGTGTTGCAGAGAGTCACGGCGGTGAGGGTGTTCCAGCAGCAGTTCTGCATCATTTCAATCACAAGAAGTAAGCAATCAGCACCACGTGGGTTCGGACAAGCAGCGCAACTCACCCAGATGGTCTTCTTCCACCTCCACTCCTGGATCTCAGGAACGGCCTCGTACTCGCTCTTGGCGGCATCGAGGATCTTGAGGAACTCGTCGAGCTTGGCCTGCTGAGCCGCGCGGTCGAGCTTGTCGCTCCACTCGACACCGATCTGCATCTTCTCTTGGCCCTTGTGGACGATGACACCAGTCTCGGGCTGGTTGGCGTTGACCCAGGTCTGTAGAAAGAGTGATTCAGCATACTACATTCTGTATCAAACAGGCGAGAGACTCACGACAGCGGAAAGGACGACGTTGTTGGGGAAGCGCTCCTTGAACTCGTCGCCGTTGCCGACTCCGTTCTGGATGACAAGAATGGTGGTGTTCTCCGAAACAGCGGGGGCAATCTGCTCAGAGGCAGTGGGCGACATTCCGATGGCCTTGTTGCAGCACACGATGTAGTCGAACTTGACACCCTTGATCGACTCGTCGGCAGGGGTCTTGACGGCTGCAGAGGGGCCGGATCAGCTAAATTCAGGAAGAAGGGAGCAGAGAATTGATATACCCCGAGCGAACTTCAATCCAGGCTGGTTGCCATACTTTTCCGAGCGGAAATCAAGTCCCTGCAGCGCAACAAAAGCGATGAGCGTGGGGGAGAACGCCGCCGAAGCGGACCTGACGCGCACCTTGGACTCGACGACGGAGTAGTTGGAGCGGGCGCAGACGGTCACCTTTGCCCCAGCATGCTGGAAGATGAAGGCGTGGGTAGCTCCGACACTGGTCACACGTTCAGATGTCAGCGACTCCGGCGTTGAGCACCCCACACCACACGAGCTCCGGCTCACGCTCCAAGACCTGTTAGGGCTGGTCAGTAGCTGTCAGAATGGGTTCAAGGTGGAGAACCTACCAAAGAGAAGGATTTCAGACATGGTGTAGCGTAGTGTAGGGTGTGGTTGGATAGGAAAGAACGGTGGTCGATCCACCGACTCGTCGGCTCTGTTTGAAGCTC
Source organism: Pseudohyphozyma bogoriensis (assembly GCA_024364755.1). NCBI lineage: Eukaryota > Fungi > Basidiomycota > Microbotryomycetes > Chrysozymaceae > Pseudohyphozyma > Pseudohyphozyma bogoriensis. Next base: position 5,992 of record JALBUQ010000028.1, read on the forward strand.
CGCCCATTGCCCACGCTTGCCGCGCCGGCCGAGCGAGAAGCCGAACTGACACGTAGCTCGCCAACGTGTTCATCGTGAAAGAAAGTCGAGGCTCAGCAGGTGGTTGGACTGACAGGACGCCCACAAGGCATCTCAGCGGTATTGTGGGCGACATGTCCGTTGCGTTGAGGCTTCGACGCTGTTCCGCGGAGAACATGCAAAAAAGCGACAAGGTCTGGCGCAGCCTGGCTAAATCTGGGCCGCTGTACGTGTCCCCGCAATCCTGAGTTGCAGCCGGCAGAACGTGCCTTCAGTACAGGGCCAGCTCTGTTCACCTCTACGAGCGATCCCAACTTTTTTGGTCACGAAAGCGGAGGCCCTCCAGCCTCCACAGACTAGCTTGCCGATGGCTGGTGATTGGTCCGGGGCTCAACGGTAGCGGGCGGTCCCCCACGCTTAACGAAAACCCCCCACGACTTTCGCAGGGCGAAGGGCTCTGGGGCGGCGCTCTTCTGTCTTCCTTCGGCCTCTTTCTCTCTCTACCTTCTTCCCACCGTCCTTTTTTTACTTTCCCCCTCCCAGTCCTCCTCTTCCGACCTTCCCCTCCCGCATTTTCACCGCGCCACACCGCCAACCACACGCACGTCCTCATGTCCGCCGTCGCCGACCAAAAAGTCCCGAACAAGGGCGAGGAATCCCACTATGAAGAGTCTGGCGTCGGAGTTGCTGCCCCTGCCGCCGCTCAGGGAGAACCTCGTGTCCATGTGTCCGACGAAGACGTGCGTTTCCTTTTCCTATTGCCAGCAACGTCGCGCCACCATCGTCTGACCTCCTCTATCCTACAGAACCGGCGCATCCTGAGGAAGACGGACCTCTGGGTCCTCCCGATCCTGCTCTGGGTGTGAGTACTTCCCCACCTTCCATCATCACAGCGGCAGCTGACCCTGTCCCACGATTCAGTTACTTCCTCCAGGTGAGCCTTGATGACGTGGTCTGGGTGGCAATCCTTGGCGCGGCTAAATCAGGTTCCCGACGGCGTGATACAGATTCTCGACAAATCCGTTATTGGCTACTCTGCCGTCTTTGGACTTCAGACCAATGCCCATCTGGTCGGAAATGAGTACAGCAACATCGGATCTATTGGGTACGCCGAATTTTTCCCAGCACCAACCTGGTCTTTGCTGACGCCGCCTTTTTTCAACAGCTATTACGCGCAATTGGGTAGGAACTGAACATGTTGACCATCTGCACTTGTTGCTGACTTTACAACGTAGGTGCCCAACCACTCGGCGCTTACCTCTTGGTCAAGATTGCTGTAAGTTCTGGTCCCCATCGCTTGAGCGCGCACGAGATTGACGGCCCGCGCGCACACAGCCCCGCCCCTTTATGGTCACCGTCCTTTTCTGCTGGGGTGCCTCCCTCTGTGGCATGGCTGGCTCAAAGAACTACGCTTCTCTCATGGCCACCCGATTCCTCCTCGGCTGGTTCGAGGCCGGTGAGTCCCTTTTCTGCGACCGCATGGTGATCTCGAGCTCACGCGTTGTCGCCAGCCTGTCTTCCCCTTTTCTCCATGATCACGGCCAGTTGGTACAGGAGATCGGAACAGCCTGTTCGAGTTGCGGCATGGTACTCGGTATGTATCCCTATCATATCCATCGCATCCGAAGAACTGAGAGGGGCAGCTGCTGACTTCGATCAATTTTCACCAGACCAATGGCGCTGCAACCATCATAGGCTCAGCATTGGTCTACGCCCTTGGCCACATCAAGAGTGACAAGCTTTATAACTATCAGCTCATCTTTCTTTTGTTCGGATTGTGCGTCCTTTTCTGGTCATAAATCTGTGTTGCCGGCGCTGACGTGTTGCTCTCCAGGATCACTGTCATTTCGGCCCCCGTCATCTGGCTCACGATGAACAACAACGTCGCGACGGCTCGTTTCCTTAGCGAAGAGGATCGTGTCAAGGGCGTTGAGCGTCTCCGTAGCAACAACACCGTGAGTTGTTACTCCTTTGGCGTACAAGTCTGCGTCTGCCTTACACTGTTTCCTGCAGGGTATCTCCCAAAACAACTTCAAGTGGGACCACGTCAAGGTGAGGATTTTCCCAACACCGCCATTGACACGCTTTCTAACAAGAGCTCCTTGTTCTGTAGGAGGCCGCTCTTGACCCCAAGACCTACCTGTTCGCCGCCATGTCATTCCTCGTCAATGTCGTAGGTCCTTCTAATTGAAGATGATGTTACACTGGGAGATGCTCACTCCAAGGATCACCAGGGTGCAAGTGTCAGCAACGTGTTTGGCCCTCTCATCCTCAAGAGTCTTGCTGGCTTCGACTCTTACACTACCACCGTATGTTCGCATGGCTGTGTATGCTTAGCAAGAGATTAGCTGACCTTTGGTCGTACTCCTTCAGCTCCTCAACATGGTAAGCCTTCGCTCACGCCACTCAGCGCCCTTTGAGGAACTCTCAGCTGACTGGCGCGCATTCGTCACCTCACAGCCATTCGGAGCGCTCCAGTTGATCATGACCCTCAGTGCGAGTTACGCCGCCCAGAGGTTCAAGAACAAGAGCTTGATCCTCGCCCTCTACATGATTCCCGTCGTTATCGGATCGGCCTTGCTTTACACGATCCAACACACCAAGGAAAACACTGGACCTCTTCTTGTTGGTAAATGATGAACTAATTCTCTGGGAGTTGGGTCGTTCCACTCACACGTCAACCCGGACAGGATACTACTTCTTGAGTTTCTTGTTTGCTGCCAACCCTCTCGTCGTGTCGATGATCTCCGCCGTAAGCCCTCCTTTCCGACACGTGGCGCAGCACCGACGTTGACAGCACACTCTACAGAACACCGCTGGAGGAACGAAGAAGGCCGCTTTGTTCTGCTTGTTCAACGCCGCTAGTTCTGCTGGAAACATTGTCGGTAGGTGGAGTGCTCACACGATAGAGGTCAAGCAACGACGAGGCTGACGGAGCGCTTCGACAGGTCCCCAGCTGTTCAAGTCCAAAGACTCGCCGGACTACATCCCGGGACTCAAGGCTGTCCTGTAAGCTTCCGAACAATGTTTTCACTGATCAAGTGAAAGCTGACGGCCCTTCTCGTAGTGCCATTTTCTGCGTCTTGATTGGTGTCATCGGCCTCTTCTGCGCCTACATCCTCTTCCTCAACAAGCGCCAAGAGAAGCGCCGTGTCGCCAACGGGAAGCCCGCCAAGATCCACGATCTCAGTATGGACGCTCACTTCGACAACAGCGGCGACGACCAGGCGCTCGGAAAGCACGCGTTGGAGGATCTGACCGACGGCCAGAACGACGAGTTCATCTACGTCATTTAAAGGCAGATACATCTGCAAACGTTAAGCTTTCTAGAATTTTGTCATACTTGTAGACGTTGGAGGAGGAATGGGATATGTTTGTTTGTGTCCGCTCTAATCAGCACGATCCGCGAATCGCCAAAGACCACGTCACCGTTACATAACAAGTACAACACCGCAACCATCTATACTCCGAACTCAAACAACGCAAGCACCCAGACACTTCTACCTCCTTCTCTCTCTCCAGCTTCTGCTCCTCTGACCTGGTCGTCAACCCACCCTAATCCCTCCTTGACGGCCTTGTCCATCGCTCGTTCCCGCCGTTCGAGCGTCCACCCCTCGCCGCCAACCTCCTCCACCGTGACCCAGCCTTTTCCGTTCGCTGTTGCAGCTTCTACGACTGCCATCGAGTCGCGGTCGAGTCCTCCTGGGTAGCATTGCACGACCTTGGCGCCGGACGAGAGCGTGACGAGCGAGTAGCCGCATCCGAGCGGTTCGAGTGTCGCCAACGCCCTCGCAATGTCGCCTTCTGACACGTCTGTATCCTTCGCTTTCCCCTTCCCTTTGCTGAGAATCACGCCCTTCGGCCGTCGCAACTCCATCACGCCGCGAATGAGCTCGTCGAGGCCGACGAGTCCGCCACCCTCGTCGCGGACGCGCAAGCACACGTCGACGACCTGGACGCCCAAGGCGTAGTACCAGTCGCCTACTCCCATCTTGTCCCACAAGCCCTTCTCGCCGCCTCCGAGCGGGTCGACGCCGATCTCGTTGCAGAGCTGGGAGAAGTGGTCGCGGAACTCGGGCGACGAGAGGATCTTGGCGCGGTGCTGGGACGAGAAGTTGGACAGGGCAGTTTGGAACGTGGCGAGCTGGGCTTGGAGCGTCGCGGTTTGTTGGGTGGAGATGGTGGTGCTGAGCGTCGAGTACGACGAGGCGTTGTCGAGGTGCCGCTGAAGCGACGAGTATCCGCCTAATGGCCGCCGTGACATCTGGCAGAGTCTTTGAATGTCAACATATGAACACATGTATGGTTAGAATGTATGCACACCTTTGTTGCGAGATCCAGAGAGCGGCAAAGTGGTGTGCGGGAGGCCAAGAGACGCGAGCGGCGGACGGGTCGGCTATCTCTCGCTCCTTCCATCACCATCGCCTAAGTCCACAACTTCTCACTACATCTAGAAACTGCCAGCAATGAGCTCTCTAGTTGAGTCAGTGTTCGGCATGCTGCCTCCTCCCATCGCCACCGGCTTCCGCTTCATGAACCTCGACAACCCCACGAATCTCGTCCTCCTCGCGCTCGTCGTCGTCCTCATCCGCTCCCTCGTCCCCTCGACGCCCTTCCTTCCGCTCATTCCTCCTACCACACCATTGTCCTACAACTGGCGTCCAGAGGCTCACGCGCCCGCGATGGTCTGGCGCACCTGGACTCCAGAGGACCTGGCGGGGTACGATGGAACGCCGACGGGCAAGGAGGATGGAAGGATCTTGTTTGCGATCAGGAGGAAGGTGTATGATGTCTCTGGCGGTAGGAGCTTCTATGGGCCAGGTCCGCCGATCTCCTTTGCGCTCTGCTCTGCTCTGTGGGTGCCGTGCGGGGGAGCACGACTGCTGACCTCGGCGTGCTGGATTGCGACAGGAGGACCTTACGCCAACTTTGCTGGACGAGACGCATCTCGTGGATTGGCGAAGCAGTCGTTTGATGAGGATATGCTCACTCCCGTGACGGAGCCTATCGACTCGCTTGAGGACCTCACCCCGGCCGACTGGGAGAACTTGAAGGACTGGGAGTGTACGTGTCGTTTCTCTGCGTCACAACCATCTGTGAATGGGTAAAGCTAATGTATTGATTGTCTACAGCCCACTTTGGTACCAAGTACTTCCAATGCGGGTCCGTCTTCCTCCTGTTGGCGCATTTCCTTGAACAGAACTGACGTGGCTTTGTGTGTAACAGAGATTACGTGCAGCCTTGATCACCTTGAAAGGATTAGGCTCAAATGATGTAAAGCAACTCTTTTCTCGGCATAGCATTTCTTGACTGCATGACCCAGACGAGAAGCCGTCGACCAAGCCCTAGCAACACCTTTCAACAGCAGCTCCCAAAAAAAGCTCTCATTGAGGACGAACGAGCTTCTTGAAGAGGTAAGCGAAAGAACCAAAGCCCTCAATCCCCGAGGTCTCTATCGTTGGGAAAGTATGCTCCCGCTTTCCTGGCCCCTCAGTGACAATCGGAGAAGACTTTCAGCTCGCAGGGAACGAAACACCGCCGTACGCAGCCGTTGCTTCGAGGAGTTGGCAATGAACCATATCCCGGAAAGTCCCCTTCCACATTTGCTCTCCAGAAAGTATAGGACCCAGACGAGCCGTTCCAGTGGGCCTCCCCAGCGCCTCACCCTGCTGGGTGTGACGGCCAACCTTAAATCTTCTGAGGGATGCTGAGGGACTGGGAGGAAGCAGGACGTGGTGACGAGTGAAGGCACTCTATCATTGTGAGCTTGGAAGTGGGCAAAATTTACCTTGATCCGTATATCCATGTCGATGCCGAGGACGCGATTCCCAGACGTGCGTTGTTGCCTCCATCGTCCCGCACGTCGCGACGTAATCCCCTCGTCGCCAGAACCACACACACGTCTTGATGGGTGACCTAAAAATGGGTCTGCTTGTACTCGATTGGGCGAAAAGTAATCCGGCACACCTACATCCAAAGCTCCAGATACCTCCTTCCTGAATGACTTTCGCTGCGGCGGAGTGCGCAGGACGTCCGTCGTTGGCCGGATTGGGAGGGCAACGACCTTGCCTGTGAACTTTGCCATGCTGCCGGGGTTCTCTGTCTGTCTCGGATGGCAGCTAGTCTGTCACGACGACCTTCGATCGCAGTTCAGCATTACCTCAGGGATGTAGTTGGAACGAATGGATCGTAGGTTCCGAATTCCCCAAGGCCACGTCGGTGCAGGCAGTACGCGCGCGCCCATCGAGGCACAGTTGCCCCTCCCTTGCTTGCTTCCCGCCGGGAAATGAGGAACCTTGGAAGATGGGAACCTTCATTAAGAAGAAAGGTTGTTTCCTCCTCGTCAAACTGTGCAGCAGGTTTGGCGTCGTCACACCCCTCCAGTTTGGGCATGGTTGCTCTGCCCTGCGTCGATCAGGAGGGGTCAGGAGGTGGTAGGAGGAACTCTCTATTTTTCCCCTCTCCCTCCCGTGCTTCCTTTCCTCCCTTGAATTCCTTCTCCCTCTTTTTCTCTTCTTCCCATCTCCCCATCTCACCCAGCTTCTCGCTTTCGGACTTGCACCCCCACCCACTCCTTCATCCACACTCGCTTTTACTCGCGTAGCACCCTCTCAACGATGCTCTTCTCCAAAGCTGTCATCCTCCTTGCCACTGCATCTGGCCTCCAGCTCGCCCAAGCCAAGCCTGGCCTCCTCGGCAACGTCCTGGGATCCGTCGGCAGCGCCGTCGACTCGACCGTGGACAACACCGTGTCCGCCGTTGGCACTGGTGCGTCGCGAGAGGCCATCTTGTGTGCTTGTCGGATGCTGACTAACGGTTTTCTTTCAACTCAGTCGTCAACAACACCGTTGGAGTTCTTACCGGCACCGAGACGGTCGAATCCGACCTCAACGCCACGGTTAACGCCGTCGGCACCAGTGAGTCCCTGAAACCCTCTCAAACGTCGCCTGAAGATGCAGAGAGCTTAAAGTTGAATTTGTGTAACCTAGTCATTGACACTGTTGCTGGCGAGGTAAACAACGTGACGAGCGCCCTCGGCTTGGCCCAGATTAACAGCGACATCCTCTCCTCCGGCAACGCCCTCATCAATCTGGACGTCATTGCCGATGTGCTTGGTGAGATAACCCTCTTCTCGATCGGGTGGAGCGAGGATTTATAGTAGAGCATCGATTCGAGAGAGCTGGTGAGCTGCGAACGACCAGCTGACGTGGCTCTTGAACAGGCACCGGGGACTGCACCTCCTACTCGTCGGCCACTGTCGTCGGCATCGAGGCCGTGGTCAATGTCGCGAACCTCGCTTCCGTACGTCTCACTTGTTCTTACACGCTTAAAGTGGTGCGGAATAGGATGTCCTGATTGATTTGCGTTCTTTTTCATAGATCTGCGCCTGTATCGACATTGGTGGGGTGAGTTTCAACCATCCCGAGGCACTCTACAGCTTTAAGCTAACACACACCTTTACATGGTCAGACCCTCCCCTCCGGTACCTCCACCTGCCCCGACTGCCCTGCCCACGCCTCCGCCATCTGCAGTGATGCTCTCTGTGGATGTCGTACGTCCCCTTCCTCTCGTGTCTTTCTCTCGCATCCTAACACTCTCCCTCATGAATGCCAGAGTGCAACACCGGCTACTACGCCACTGTCGTCAATGGCACGAACTATTGCTCCGAGACGAGCAACTGCGTCTCGCCCAACATCCTCACTTCGTCCAACTCGACTGGTCAGAGCACCTGCACCTGCGCCAGGGGATACATCGACGACCTTTTGGGTGGCGTGAGTCCTGTTCTTCTCTTTCTGGCCTGAGGAAGAGAGACCATTTGCTGATTGTTGCTCTTCGGGTGGTGGCACAGTGCATCAGCGCCTGCCTTGTTGTTTAGATATGAATAGTCTAAGAGAGTCGATCTCTGTCCTCTCAACATGTACCTAGGATTCAGTACAGATATATAAAGGTTTCTTAACCACGTGAGAATCAATATTGCGTTTTTATGATCAAGCAACATCCTTTTTGAGAGAGGATCGCGCTTGAGTCTCGAGAGACACGTGGTCCCTCTTTCGAGTCAGCTCGTATCAAGAGTGATGTTTGGATAGCTTTCAACGCTCATCCATGCTATTTTTTGAGCTTTGTCTCGTGTGAATAAGGAGAGCCGCCGCTTGCCAAAAGCCACGTCACTATCCCGATCGGCTCTGGTTTCGGGGAATTTTGGGGGTGATCGCTGCACGACGAAAAGTGGTGCAACTTAGTCTCCGTCCACACACCGCTCAAGAAGCAGCCAAAGTCAACGAGCCGATGTTTGACCCCCACCGTCTCGCTCAGTGGCTCGGCCTCACGCCCATCGTCGTCTCGAATGCCAACGACGTCCAGCTCGCGGTCCAGGAAACCACCGAGGCGGTACGTCCACTCGAGGGTTTGAAACTCGTCCTTTCGAATGAGGCTGAGAATCAGACAAACAGCTCAAAAACATGTTCGATGCGTCGTCGCCAGAATCGTCCGACGGTCCAGCGTCCTTCGTGCGTCCCCAAGCAGCGCGGTCCACACTTTCCGGACCGACCGCTAACGAGCCCAGGGTTGAGCAGGAGCTGTTTGCGGCACACTACACTCCCCAGCTGGTGGAAGCATTGATCTTGAATGCCGACAGCAGCAAAGCGCGGATGGGGGAGATCGCGGTGTTCATTCTCTTGGGAAGCCTCGTCCGATGGGCTCCATCATGGCATCGGTGCGTAACGGTGCCTTTACTCTGGTCTGAGGGTTAGGAATTAACTTGTTATGGGTTTAGATACTTCCGAGAGTCCGCTAAAGGCCGTCAGCACCTGCGCGACCTGATCGTGGTGTTCTGCACTGTCGTCTATCCTGCCTTGCCGACCAACGTCGATAACGATTTCGCGGTGCGTGATTCCCTCCATTGTTCTTGACCTCATAAGTAAGAATCTCACTTACATTCCAAACTTTCCTTCAGCCATTCCAGTTCGCGTTCCTCCTCTTGAAGATCTTCCAAGACACTGCCGTCACGCTTCCCTCGTTCGGCGCCTCCTTCGTCTCAGCCATCCCAGACGCCATCGACTGCCTCAACAACGCCCGAGATCACTACGAGCTACTCGTGGAGATTGAACCAGAAGCGCGTCCCAGAATCGACAAGGTTGTACCCTTCAACGAGATGATCAGGAGGTTCGAGAGGATGAAGACGTCGGAAGGTTTCAAGGCGTCGCAGGAGGAGGCGCAACGGACGCGCGAGGAGCTCGGGAGGATCGTCAAGAGTGATGCTTTTTTGGCTGGAAAGGAAGGGTTCGATAGTGGGCTTCGCAGAGACTATGAGGATACTGTTGCGAGAAAGCCGCCGTACTCGACTTGCAACCTCTCGCGATGCCTCGTCAACAATGAGGACGCGTTGAAGGTCTGCTCAAAGGTATGTTTATCTCTTCTTTCCCCTTTTAGGCCACATCACTAAAATAAGCTTGATCTACCACAGTGCAAAGGGGTTCGATACTGCTCGGGGGAGCATCAAAAGCAAGACTGGCCGGCGCACAAGAAGAGCTGCAGGAAGCCGCTGTGGTAGCTAGTGGGACGCCGGGGATGGTGATGAGGGTCTGGGTTGTTCGACCTGCAAGAGAGTTATTCAGTTTTAGCTTGTTGACCAAGTGCTCCTTCGACAAGCGAGAGCATGGCGTTTTCAATCATCTCGCGCACCCACCACGTGTCCTGCTCCCAACGGGCGCGAGCTTAACGTCTGCCCTGTAAGCAGGTCGGTCTTGCATGATAGAGCTGCTTCGAATGCTCCGCTCTTTCCATAGCAGAGGCATCGAGAGCAAAGACCCCACATCAAATTCGCGCCTCGCCTTCGGCGTCCGGGCTTTCGGTAACTCTGGTTCAGCGCGAGCCGATGGGCACTCTTTCTCTTCCCGCCACAACTCTTCCTTTCGTTCGACTTCCACCACCATCAGCAGCAAAAGATGGCATCCACTCCAACAACGTCCATCGCACCTCTGCAGCAGATCTCGCCGCTCGTGTATCTCTCTGAGCCCGCGAGTCCGTCCGCCGCAACCACCGTCGGCGACGATCCCAGGTGGGTTGTCCGGGCTTTAGCTCACCCGGAGATGGCTGACGTGGAACTACAGTATTGTAGTGATGTTTGGATGGATGGAAGCCAACATCAAGCACCTCCAGAAGTACATCTCGGCGTACCAGCTCCTCGTAGGGCGCTTATCTTCCGCCGAAGTACCCGAACCAACAATACTCACGCTCCAATACCTCCAGTACCCAGCAACGACGGTGATCCTCATCCGGTCCTTCCAAAAGACCTTCTTCAAGTCTCCCGCCGCCCAGCTCAAGCAGCTCAAGCCGGCGCACACGCTCCTCTCCGCGAAACTCCCGCCCAACCCTCGCTCCGGAAAGGAGAGCAGAGTCCTCGTGCACGCTTTCTCGAACGGCGGAGCTCAGTCACTGCAGTATCTCAACAAGCTGTTCGCTGGTGAAGGTCTTGCAGAGGGGGAAGCGAAACCCCTCCTTGAAGGCGCGACTTCCGGCGGTCTGCCGGCGCGAGTGGTGGTGTTGGACTCGTGTCCTGGGAAGGAGAGCTTGTCGTCGGCGGTGGCCGCATTCACGGCTCCCTTCCAGAAGTCACTGCTCTACTGGCCTGTGGCTGCTGCTCTCACTGTGGTGTATGGCTGGCTCAAGCTCGTGGCTCTGTGAGTCGCTGTCGTTAATGTTGCCGGAAGGCCTTTCCTTGCTGACAAAGTAATTCCATCCTTCTTCTCTCACTTTAAGAATCACACGCAAACCTCCTCACCTCACCCTAATCGGGCAATACCTCAACACCTCCCTCCCCCAAGTCCCACGACTCTACCTCTACTCGAACGGCGACAAACTCATCAACGACGCCGACGTCGAGGAGCACGCGGCGGAAGCGAAGCAAAGAGGGGTGGAAGTGAGGTTGGAAAAGTTTGACAAGACGGGACATGTGAACCATGTTGCGGGGGAGGCGAACCGGGAGAAGTATTGGAAGGCGATTAGGGAGACTTGGGAGAAGGCGGGGAAGGAGGCGTAGAGGGTGTATCTAAACAATCAAGGGGAAGTTGTATGGCCATGTTACTTTTGGTGCTGATAGCTGGTCTGAGAAGCTGGCAGCAGCGGCTCATCGACGAAACCCTCTCGAGACACGTGGCACGTCTCTCCAACGCTTCGGTCAAAGTGAATAATGCGACAAAGACTCGACATACGTTTTGGCACGGAGTAATCTACTTGATCTCACAAATGATCTTTCCAATGTTCTTCGCCGCCTCCATCTCCTCGTGCGCTTCGATGATGTTGTTCCAATCGAACACCTGTCGCCACAACCGTTAGACCCAGTCTTACCAAGTCCAAGAAGGAATGAAGAACAAGAGCACACCTTGTGAATAACGAGATCCAACCCCTGCTTCTTGCCATCACACGACGCAAACACCTTGTCCAGCGCGTTCTTGCTGAACTCTTGCAGCAAGTTGCTCTGGTACTCCAGAGTCCGCGAACGGAGCGTCGTGCCTATTTTGGACTGTATTCAGCTATTTTCTTAAGTAGAAAAACTGAAAAGTCGACGGCGCACCCTGGATGCGAAGACGCTTGTAGAGGATCGGGCCCATGTCGAGAGGCTTCTCGGTGACGAAGCCGCTCAGGAAGCCGAGGAGGACCATACGGCCGTCGCGGGCGAGGGACGCGATGTTCTTCTCCCAGTAAGACTGTCCCACTGTGATCGTGATGGTTGGTCAGTTGATCGAAGCACGGGTGGCCGAAAGAGAGGCGCACCGAAGTCGATGACCACGTTGACGCCGACGTTGTCAGTTAACGCGAGCACCTGAATCGCAGCTTGTCAGCTTTGCTTCACAAGACAAGGAACAGAGCGTCACGTACCTCCTTGTCAAACTCCTGAGTCTTGTAGTTGATGCCCTTTGCGCCGTGCTGCTCCACAAACTTGACCTTGTCGTCCGTCCCCGCCGTGGCGATGATCAACCCGCTGCCGACCGCAACCATCAGCTTCAAATGTTGTCAAAAACGAAGCGTGTGGCTCACGCTCCAAACACTTTCGCAAGCTGGATCGCCGCAAGTCCGACACCACTGGCACCAGCGTGAATGAGGACGGACTGTCCTTTCGTGAGCTCGGCGATGAGGAAGAGGGCTTGGTACGCCGTGAGCCAGTTCCTGTGGTGCTTGGTTGTTAGAGCTGTGTTCCTTCGATGAGATACCAAAGACGCACTCTGGGATACTAGCAGCCTGGACGTGCGTGACCGAGTGCGGCTTCCTCGTGATCATCCCTTCCGCAACAACAATGTACTCGGCGTAAGCACCGCCGAACGCCAACCCAAACCTACACCAACCCTCGTCAGCTATCGCTCACCCTTCGTTTTCAAATCGTATCAAACTCACACTTCATCGCCCTCCTTCCACCCGCCTTGAGTCTCACCCCCCACTTGCTCGATGGTGCCGGAGAACTCGACGCCGAGCGTGCTAGGTGCCTGCGGCGGAACAGGGTACTTGCCCTGCCTCTGAGCGATGTCCATCCTGTTCAACCCAAACGCTTCCACCTGGACGCCGAGAACCAGAAGCGATCAGCACGAGCACCCATCGCGCGGGGCGTCAACAACTTCGGGTCGTTCGGCGTGGCCGCGACGACGAACGAGAGCGCACCTTGACGAGGACTTCGCCAGCTTTGGGGGAGGGACGATCAATGTTGCCGATGTACATTCCTGACGCTGTCTCCGACTTGCCGTCCTTGACGATCACGGCGCGCCTGGGACGAACACAAACGAAGATGATGCGGGGCGCAATGGTCAGCGACGACTCGGAGGTGCGTCGGTTGAACGAGAGAGGAAGCGGCCGTTGCGTACATTTGAACCATTGCTGATGAGTAGAAGGTGTGAGAAAAGTAGTGAGAAAAGTAGTGAGAAAAGTAGTGAGAAGTAAGGAAGCAAAAGGTACGAGAGCGCCGAAGCTTGATCGCGTTGCGTCTTCGGCGGTGCGCCGTGCTGACTGACAAGCCGCAAGCCCGGTCGGTTTGCGCACAACACCGACGACGGCACCGCGTGCGCCAACTTCCACCGAGTTCCACGATTTCAAAGCATGGCGTGTTTCGAATGTTTCAAAAATGCTCCACTACTCTGCTGCAAAATAAAGTCTGGAACTGAAGCGTCAGCCCGTAGGCGGTGTTGTCGGAGGTTGCCCTTGCGAATGTCGTTCAGTCAAACGGCATCATGCAGAAAAAAAGTATACAAAAGGGTGCAGCAGTCCACATATAGGCTATTGATTAGGATCAAGACCGAGCTACAGGTACTGAGCAGCATTTCACTTGATTGTCTGGAGGAGCGTGAGAATAAAGAACACACGTGTAGCTGCTCCTTAGTGCCCGTGCAGTGAGGCAGAAGCGTTTTTCCACGTCAAGCATAGTGCACTGAGCTATTACGGTTCTCCGGCTGTGCTGCAAAGAGAGAGAAAGGGACGATAGGGCCTTGGCTCGGACAAGGCTGCAACACGTGTCTTTACTGCTCCACTCGCTTTTCTCTGTGAGGGGGGTCGGCACCCACCAGCCTACGTAACTCGGCAGAGTTTATTATCGACTCAGCGCTCAAAGCTTCGTCAGAGTCGATGAAGACGAAGGCTGCGCCATGTTACGCGTTCCAAGGCAACCGAGACGAAGTTCACTCGTAAACTGTACACGGATCTTGGTCCGTGGACTGAGCTGCCGGCTACGGTGGTGGATCTAAAAATTCAAGAGCTCGACTTGATGATCATTTTTGAAAAGAAAGCAAGCACAGCCCTCCCAGCGAAAGCCCAGAAGCAGAAGCTGGAGGCAAGGACCCGCGCCGGTAAGGTCGTGATAATATTGCGGGGAAAGGCAGATCCAACCGGGGGATTGCTGTTCTTTCTATTCTTTGTTCTTCACCACCTCAGCTTCGTCCCTATCGACTAGTCTCCACCTTTGTCGCTCTGGTATCCATCCTCTCGTCACGGCTGTCGTCTTTTGCTCTGCCGCCCGCCGCACGAGCCTTCGCCTTCGACTTTGCGATACCTATCTTTTTCCGGGGATCACTTTTTTTTTCTACAGCAGTCTTTGCTGAGTGGAAATGGATGGCTGGCATGGCAGATCTGGTGAGTATGTGTGAGACAAGGGGTCCTACGAGCTGCAAGGGGGGGTCGTGTCGAGGTGGCGACACAAGCTAACTCTTTCTATCGAGCTCCGCTGAACCCAATTGTTTCTGGCATGCCCGCCGGCTTTGTTACATACATCTCCGCTCAGAGCCAACGAACCCATGACCCCCAGCTCCGTCGCCTTCAGCCAGCCACCGCGCAAACAAGGGCGCCCTCGGAACCGCTCTGGCTCTGGTGTGGGTTGCGAGCCTGACCAAAGCGATGGTCGGGAGGCGAGTGCACGTCAACAGGAATGAATTTGAGCCTGCAAGGCTGCATGATGGGCCCGGTCCTGGGCGGGCAACGGGCCCAGGTGTGTCCGAGGCGATGACATCGCGTAAAACGAGGGGGCTTTTTGGTCATTGGTGCGAGGAGCCGAACACAAAAGTCTGGGGAAGCGGGCGAGCGGGTGCGCGGTTGCGAGGCATGAGCGAGATCCGCGGAGATGTAACAACTTTGTCGCCGCCCTCTCGTGCGCGGTCGCGGGCCACGTTCTGCGTGTGGTTTGAGTTGGTCGTCGCGCGCTCGGGCCCCTGTCGTTCGTGTGGTCTGGGGTGGGTGTTTGCCATTTCTTGCATTACTTTTCTGGTGGTTGTGATTCTGACGAGACCTGGGCGTGGGTGGAACCGGGATCCGAGGGAAACAGGGTTGGCCCTGATACGACGACGTCTGCGCACGCTCTACCCCGCCTCCGTCATCGGGACCCTCTAAAATTCGGCTGCCGTGCCCTCCTCTCCCGCCCGCCGCCGCTCATTCCTCCGTTTCGGCCTGCTCTCTCCTCTCTCTCTTTCCTCCACTTCACTTCTTCCACTACCTCCCACAGTTTGACACTGTTCTTAGACGGCCGCACCCCTTTAGACGCGACCCACACCCAACTAGAAAACACACAACTCCGGAACATCCGCCACATCAGCCACATCACCCCTCCACCCCCCTCCTAAACTTTACACGAACACCATGTCTGGCTTCAGGTCCACCTCTTCGTCTTTCTCGACCCCCACCGACACCCCCAGGGACACTCCCTCTGGCTCGCCTCTCGCGACGCCGTTCGACACGCCCCTCGCGACGCCCCATGATTCTCCCGTTCACGGGCCCACCTCGACCCGCCCCTTGCCCACGGCCGACGACATCAAGATGATCCTCTCCGACGTCGATGGCACCCTCTTCACCGACAAGCACGAGCTCCACCCTCGGTACGTTTCCCACCCTTTCTTATCGCTCCGACGTTGGGCGGGCGATTGGAACACAATTCCTACCCCGCACTCCGTAATAAGGGGATTCAGGGTCGAACCTTAGTTGCTGACTTCTGTTTTGCTTTATTAAATAGTACCAAGAACGCCATTCGTTACATTCGTGAGACCCGCCCCGACCTCCCCATCATTCCCGTCACCGGCAAGCAGCGCGTCTCTTGCGCGTGAGTCTTCCATTTCTCTCCATTCTTTGCCACCCCATCGATCCTCAGGTCACTGACAATACCAATCAATCTCCTACACAGCGGCCTTTTCAAGGACCTCGACATCGAGTGCTTCCCCGCCGGCTGTCTCCACGGCGCCATCATCTACGACAACAAGGGCCACGTCGAGCGCCAGCACTCGCTCGACCCCGCCTTCGTCCTCGGCGTCACGGACCTCATGAAGCGCCACAACAAGACGACGATGCTCTACGTCGCCGACTGGGTCGCCATGGCGTCGCTCGAGGCCGGCGGCAAGACGGACTGGGAGGCCGTCTCGCGTGGGTTTGACCCGTGCGTCAAGGACGCGCGCCAGACCGACTTCCTCCAGAAGGTGTCGGACGGGAGCGAGAAGATTGGCAAGATCTTCTTGCCGATGGACGAGGAGCTCGTGCCAGAGTACCTCGACCTCCTGAGGGCCGAGTTCCCCAACACGCCGTTCAAGACGACTCGCGCGTTGCCTTACATTATTGAGATTGGTGGGTCCCTCTCCCTTTGGGGTGCACGTGTTTCCGCCAGTTCTCTTTACTGACTGTTCCCTTCTTTAGTCGCCGAGCACGTCGACAAGAGTGTCGCCCTCGACTACTTCTGCGAGAAGTACCGCATCAAGCCCGAGAACGTCATCACCTTCGTACGTGGTCCTCGCGCTTCCATCTGTCCGTCGCACGGTGACTAACTCTTTCGCGCTCTTACAGGGTGACGGCGAGAACGACTGTGGCATGTTCCGTGCTGCCGGCTACTCGGTCAGCATGGCCAACGCCATGCCCCTCCCCAAAGCCACCGCCAAGTTCGTCTCCCTTCCCTCGTCCCGCTTCTCCTCTACGATCCTAACCTCCTATCCTCCCTCTCTAGGTACGCGACTGGCTCAAACAACGAAGGCGGCGTCGGCATGTTCCTCGACCGAGTCTTCCGCCCTTCGCACCCGGACGCGGCTCTCCCGGTCGAGAACCTCAAGTCGCTCGATGCGATCCCCCACCCCGAGGGTGTCGAGATTGTCGTATAGACGAAGGGAACCGGTTTTCCTTCCACCCTTTAGACCATTGTTTATAGATTTTCGCATCATCCCCCTAGATTGGTTCTCTAGATATTTTCTTCGCACCCTACACTTCTTGGTTTAGATGCAGGATGCGGGTACGGCCTGGTTTCAGTCGTCCCCGTCTGTTTATAGATTATACTCCTCACTTTGTTCATAGATTGGTTATGGTAAAACCCCCCTCACACATGTGTACATGACAACAATTCAATCTATAGCATTAGAATGACTTTGCTTTTTGGGCTGCGATTGCTGAGAGACTTGCGCGAGAAGGGTGTCGAATACGTGGAGGTCTTTCTTTTGACACTGGAGGAGCAAGAGATTATCCAGAGGTCCGCCAATGGCCTCAAAGAGGTGTCAGGAATGCTTCGGGAGCAAAAGAGAGAGAAGTGCGAGGAGAGCTCAGCGGGTTCGCTCGGCGCCGGCCTGGGTGGACTGAGGCAGCAGCGCGCGGCGGGGCGGACGGCTCTCTTGCTTCGCACGCAAGTAGCGACGAAAGGAGAGGAACGTGAAAGAAAGATGAACAGTTCGTGCCATACGAAGGTGACTTCCTATCACCGCTGTAGAGGAGCCCGTGTCAGCTCCTCCCTCCAGCACGAAGGCACCCGACCACCTGCCTCGTCGCGCTCGCGCTCGCACAGTGAAACGATGCAGACTCACGATGCAACCGCGCCCTACTCTGCCTTCGCACTAGCTCGTTCCACCTCGTCCTCGTCCTCCCATCCCCCCGCTAATAGCCACCGCGAAGTTGCGCCCGTCCCGACAAAAGTTAAGTTTTTCCTCTCGTCCCGTCACGACGCGTCAAGTAAGCTGAACCGTCCCCCAATCTCATTACACCCTCTATCACAACAAACAGATACGAAAGGGAAGGAAAGGGGGAGAAGAATGTCGGCTCGTTGGTAAGGAATTTCCGACACATGCTGCCCCACCCTTGCGAGGGCAGAGCGGCACACAAGTCCTGACTCCAGCTACGAGCCGTGATTGGTTCTGGCCTCACTAGATAGAGAGAGAAAGGAAGGAAGAAAGTGTCGTTTAAAAAACGGTCCTTGCTCAATACAATAAGTGGGCGGGATACAATTTGGAGGAGCAAGAGAGAGAGTTGCCCGCGCGCGAGCTGAGACGAGGGAGGGCTGAGCTCGGGCCACAGTCGGTCGGCGACTTCGAGCCGAGGAGCTCGTTGGCCTCACTTCTCGCACGGTCTCTGCTTTGATGGAAGAAAAAGCTTCGGAACACCTCAAGCTGTTGATTCTTGGAAGGCCGTCCGCTGATGGGCGAGAGACACGAGCAACCTCGTGGCTAGAAGAAGGAACAAGTGGTGATTACCTCGAAACGACCACTGAGACGTTCGCGACCCCTTATTGCAGAATCAAACGACGCGAACCTCATCACCATCCACCACTTCGTCTTGCCGCGATGACCCTCCAAAATCCCCCGAACTTGACAGCCGACCGGGGAAGTGACGTGGCTCTCTCCAACACGATGGCTCTCTCGCTGGAACGGACTCGACAAAAGATAAACAGGTGGAACTTCAATCTCTATTGCTTCTGAGCACGACGACTAAAGAAGGCGAACGGGGATCAAAGTCGGAGAAAAGGGGGGTGATTGAGAAGAAGCAAAGCGGAGGGGCGGAGGGAGTTGAATCACTCCGCGTAGAACGACGAATGTCGAGGAAGAGACACGGGGAAAGAGGAAGAAGTATGTAGGAGAGGGAGGAAGTGGGAAAGAGGTAGGAGAGTAATGTACAAGCGCTATGGTCGGAAGGTAGGAGAGGAGGGGTAGGTATTGAGGCACTAAAACTGAAGACGTGGGAGACTGAAGGGAACTATAGCAAACGGGGAGGCAGGAAAGTCTCTACAAGACCACCACAACAAGCTGGGAATGGGGAGAACTCAAAACACACAAACAGACTGTGGACTAGATACGAACTAAGCTCCTCGTTCCTCCTCCTCCCTTCCCGCTCCCCCTCCATCGCTCTGACACCACCAACACCACCATTGACGACGAGTGAATGACACAGAATAAGAGTGCTCGTCGAGAGAGAAATGCAATGAAATCGTGGTCGTATCCCCCCTTGCCCCGCCTTCTCGCTTTTTGATCGGAATCGAAAGTACATGCGAGACCCCTTTCGCCTTTTTATTTTTGGACGAAAGTGGGTGTTTACTGATGGGAGGTTGAGGGGTTGGGTGGGTGGTGGTGATGACGAAAGTCGATGAAGGGAGAAGAGAAAGGGGGTATCGAGTGGAGAGGTATTCGTTGGCCGATGATGAAGTGGTGGTGATCTGAGAATAGAGACGGGAGAGGGGCGATGCCGAAAGAAAGGGGAAGATTGTCGAAGGAGATGGGTGGGAAGAGGGGCATCGAGCGAGGTACTGTGAACAAAGATAACACGGGTCAACATCACATCGCAACATCTCAGCAACAATGACGATGGTAACGCACCTGATCCGACGGACCCGTAAACAACCTCGCTCACCACCGCGCATTCAAGCCGCCAACTTGAGCGCCTGAAGCCTTCTCAACAAGAACGTCGGCGTCGGGAGGGTCGAAGGAGCTGGCGAGTTGTGGAAAGTCGGGCCAGCATAACGGGGCTCGACTGGGCCGACGGGAGTGCCGGCGTTCTTGGTCGGCGTGTGGTGGTGCGGGGGAGTGCGCATCCTCCTGTTGTTGGGAGAGAAGAGGTCGTCGAGGGCGGACGAGGATCCCGAGGGGGAGAGGCCGAACGTCTCTTCGTCGCGAAGCTGGGCTCGACGAGCTTTGCCAGGCGAGAGGTGCGGCTGGTCGAGGGTGGGTTGCGGAGAGGCGGTAGGCGCCGACTGGAGGAGTTGTTGCTGCCAGTTCAAGCCAGAGGGAGCAGATTCGGAAAGCGAGCTGCTGACGGCGGCGCGGGACGCCTTGTCCTTGTTGTCGGCCTTGCCACCGCGGCCCGAGGCGTTCCTCGACCGCGCTCCGCCGTTGTTGTGTTGGCTGATCGACGAGCTCGAGTTGTTCTTCGAGTGCGACTTGGACGCCGACTTGAGCGCCTCCTCCTGCTGCCAGGTGAGGCCGTTGCTGACGGGCGTTCCGGGTCCAGTCGAGGCGACGGGCATGTCCCACTCGTCGGCTGATGATCCACCTCCCGACGCCGCGCTGAGGTACTGGCCGTGGTTGTTGTGGTGACGGGGACGGAGGCGGCTGTTGGCGGCCGGGGCGGACTTGGAGATGAAGTCTGCTCCAAAGGTGATCTCGTCGAGGGGCGCTGGGGAGGGCGAGGGCGAGTAGGCGAACTTGATGGGCGTCGACGACTCGAACGCGGACGACTCGTTGGTCGAATCGTCGGTCGTCGCGGGTGCGGGAGGGGAGCGCTGGCGGTTGGGACGAGGCTTCCTGCGCTGCTTGGTCGGGGAGGTGGTCGCTGGGCGCTGCTCGTCGTCGTCGTACAGCACGAGGCCGCTCGCGAGGGCAGCGTCGGCGTGTTCGGAGACGGGCGCCTTCGGGCGCTGGTGCGCGGGGGCGTTCCCCCTTCGGCTCGAGTTGTGGACCTGCTTGAGCTCGCCCTCGTCGCCCGCGTGGGGCTTCGCGGTGACGGCGGTGCTGTTGGCGGCCTTGTGCTTCCTCGCGGAGCGCTTGGAAGCGGGTGGAAGGGGGGAGCCGTCGAGGGACGAGTGGCGAGACATGGCGGGCGACGCGGCCGAGTGGGGCGAGTTGTGAGACTTTGGGGTCGGCAAGGTGATGATGCCCGCTACTTTCTGCGACGACGAGTGCGGGTGCGAGTGCGAGCCCTGGGATCGCGATGGTTGGGCCGGTGGGCGAGACGAGGGCGAGTGCTGTCTGGTGGATGATTTTGACGGCGAGCGGACGGCGAGGGTGGACATGGTCGACGACGGCGACACGAGAGGAGGGGGGAGGGGTCACGGCCAAGAAGAGCGAGAAAAAGTTAGTGTAACAAGTGAAGGGACAAGCGAGAGCGCGGGTGGCGACTGCTCCCTGGCTCGGGCTGCAGCCCCCAGCGCGCAGAGTCAAACTTACTTGGGCCTCGAAGCCCCGCCCCCTGTCTCAGCAAGTGAGAAAGAAAGGGAAGGCTCAGGAGTGTCGATTTCGTCACTACCTTGTCCCTCTTGTCCTGTAACCATGCCATGGTCAGATGCAGAAGACAATGCATGATTCCCTGGTTGGTGTGAACGCGCGCGTTGTCAAATGTCGGACCACGTCGCCTCGCGAAGGCGGGATTTGCACTCGTTTCCTCAACGAGGACTAGGTTCACCATTGAATTGAACCTTGTTAACTCTTTTTATTCATTGAAGCTCTCATTGACAGCGACACTGTGCCGTGTTGCCAGGTGTAAGTGATGACAATTTGCCACGTGTCCCCAGTCAAGCGGGACTTGCCCCCTCGTCGAGGCCTTACAGATGGCAGTTTCCACTACACACAGCAGCTGCTTTGACTAGTTCTGGTGATTTGTACAGGTAAAAGTGGTGCAAGAATCGGCGACGACGAAATAATTAAAAGCCCTCAGGCTGTTCTAGCCTCGGGTAAGCCGGATTAACGCTTCGCGGTGGGCCTCCCCCTCCTCCTCTGGTCGCTCGCCGCTGCTCTGAGCCTCACCTCCCGTCCCGTCAACGATGTCGTCCCTCCGTCTCGCGAGCAAGAGCCTTCGTGCCGCCGCCCCCCGCGCCGTCACCCCCCTTGCGTGAGTCCCCCGTCGCCCGCCGTGCTCGTCGTCGTCCCGCGTCGTCCCGAGCAATCCTGCCAGAGCTGACCCCCTCGTGCAGCGTCCGTCACTCGTCGACGACGCCAGCGGCCAAGGCGTCGTCCCTCATCGATGCCCTCCCCGGCAACTCGGTCGTGTCCAAGACGGGCTTCGTCACCCTCACCACCGGCCTCGCCGCGGCCGCCATCTCCAACGAACTCTTCGTCCTCAACGAGGAGGTCGTCGTCCTCGGCGCTTCCGCCATCTTCTTCACGTACGTCCACTGTCTGGGTTTTCAATCATGCACTTTTTTGTGGGTTGCATTGGCTCGGACGCTGACTCGAGGCGCGGGCGACGCAGTGCTGTCGGTTCCATGATCCGCGCGCCTTACCGCGAGTGGGCTGATTCCCAGATCGAGGTGCGCACTCCTTTCGCTTTGAACAGTCGCAGAGAGGTGCTAGGAGTGAGGGCAGGGGGACTGATGGATCGAAATTCGGGGCCTGGTTGGCGTAAACAGAAAGTCAAGAGCATCCTTAACGAGTCGAGGACCGCCCACACCGACGCCGTCAAGGGCCGCATCGAGTCCGTCGGCGAGCTCAAGGACGTCGAGGAGCTCACCAAGTCCCTCTTCGAGCTTTCCAAGGTGCGTTCTATCCCTATCTTCCTCTGCTTCCTCCCTCCTGCCCTTTCCGCTCCACTACTCCCTCCCCAACCCCTCAAAGCACTCGGTCTAACCCTCCGTATCCATCTAGCAAACCGCCGCTCTCGAGCACGAGACCTTCGCCCTCAAGCAGAAGGCCGCCCTCACCTCCGAGGTCAAGTCCGTCCTTGACGCTTGGGTCCGCCACGAGGCCCAGGTCCGCGAGGCCGAGCAGCGCGACCTCGTCAAGACCGTCCTCGCCAACGTCCAGAAGTCCTTGACCGACAAGAAGCTCCAGCGCGACATCCTTGTCTCGTCCGTTGCTGAGATCGAGGGTGAGTCGGGCTCTTTGCTCTCGGCGTGCGAGAGTGGTGGTTGGAGAGCGAGGAAGCGAGGTCGCTGATCGCGATGTGCCTTCGTGGTTTCTTCCCACAGCCCTCGTCAAGTCCAAGGCCATCTAAATCAACAACATTGTGGAAACGGATCGGAATGGTCATTAGAGCGGAGGAAGAGTGATCAAAAAGACGAAAAGCAGTGAAGGAGGAGGGCCGCGCCCACAAAAGTAAGGAGCCGTCTGTAAAACGCTTCGTGCGCTCTCTTCCAACCGGTGGCCTGTGGCGAGGTGATGGCTGTGGAGTGTTGTCGAGAGCTTGGATTGGAGTGGTGATGGGCGGACGAGGGGTGTTGAGGAGGTTATAGTGCGACGTGTGCGCGTGCGAGGGTGCGCTACAATTGCGTGTGGACCAGGCTTGTGCGATCCTTGATGGCAAAAGCTTGGGTGTATGGCACGCTCGCTGCTTCGGTATTGGTCTAAAATTCGATCTCCTGCTTGTCCTCGACGCGTCGAATCCAGCGGCGCTCTTCTAAAGACGCGTGTGGTTCGGACTCCGCGAAGTCGAGACCAGGCGGGCACGCGACTTTCGCATCGTTTGACGCATCTCACCACCTCACCGGCTTGTTCTCTACTTGGAGCTCGTAGAACACTGAGACTATGATTCTAAGCCTACGGGACGCGGTGGCTTTCGAGTCCGCGGAGGGGCTTAAACCTGCCTGAAGGGGAAGGGCCAGCGGGAGCCTCAAGCCCACCTCTGTGTGCGGGCGCGCGACAGCTCGACCGGCTGCCTTCGGTTCTGCTCCATCTTTGATCTCTACTTGGTGTCGCAACTTATTTCACCCAACATCAGCGGCCTAGTGAACCACCTACGCTCCAACTCAAAGATGTCTCGGCGGGCGTACGTCTCGCCACTCTCTGCTCCGCAATCCCCCACCACACCACACACCACACGTCGACTGTCTCGTGAGCTCGCGAGTTGCTGATACTTCTCTCTCTACCCACACAGCTCTTATGTTCGTAAAGGGGAGGACGACATGAGTGCCTACGTGCCCCTTCAGTCCCACCGCCCTTCCGTAGGCCAAGCCAACAGTCCCAACCCTGGACAATCCTCCTCTGCGTTCACCAAGGACTTTGCTGCCGAGCCGATGAACTACAAGGAGAGTAGTCGGTACTCGATCCCGATGCTCGATGCGGCTACGAGAGCTGTGAGTCGCTTGCCTGGGTGAGGTGGATTGTGGAACCTACGAAGCTGATTCAACTTGCATTCACAGCACTTGGTCGGAGTCGTGCGGCAGCGGAACGTTCGGGCTTGGGAGCGGCTCGTCATCATCATCTTGTCGATCTGTTTGATCATCACGATGTTCAGAGGGCATGCGGAGACGGTGGTGGAGAGGACGAAGATGAAGCTCGCGGCACCGAAACATGTACGCTTCCATGAGATTTGTTCTGGAGGTCGGTTGGGATGCTGAACTCGTTGCCGGGATATAGCCACTGAGGTTGAAGTCGCCGTTGAAGTCTTTCCGGGCCAACTTGCTTGACAGTCGAGGATACGTGACGAGCTTCCCGCACAGCGGGCTGAGTGCGTCTTGGCTGCTGGTTGTTTTTACCAATGCTGACCTTCCTCTGCCGTAGCAAATCAATTGATCGAATACTTCAAGCTCGTTCATCTGGGCCAGCGACTCGACCGTGCAGTCATCATGTGCGTACTCCCCGTCTACCGATCGACTCCGCTCAAGCTAACCACGTTTCCCTCAGTCCCGACCTCAAAGCCGTCCGGTACGAAGGCGGCGACGTCCCCCTCAGCCGCTTCTTCGATCTTCAACACCTCTCCTACTACTCCAACGTCTCGATTGTCGAATGGGCCGACACCAAGATCCCCGACGTGCCCGGCACTGAGCCCGAGAAACTCTCCTGCTGGGGCTGGCGGGACGACCGCCCCTTGCAGCGGTACAACACCCACACGGATTTCTGGCCGCCCCCGGGGCAACTCACGGTCCCCTCGTCGATCGAGACGGCGATGACGTTCCCCGCGATGGAGGTCCTCGTCTCGCAGGACCAAACGCAGTGGCTTACCGACAAGGCCAACGAGTTCTTTGGAGGAGTGCAGAACGCCCCGGCGTTCCCAGACGAGCAGGTCCTCTGCTTCGAGAACTTGTTCTTCGTACCCTCGATCCACTTCGTTCAAGGGAAGGTGGACAAGACGTTCTCGCTCGAGGAGTTGTCGCCTGAGGATCCGGTCTGGAAGAACGCCGGCGTGCACATGAAGTTCTCGAAGCACGCCAACAAGATTGGCGACGAGTTGATCGACTCGCTCCTTGGGTCGAAATCCAAGCCGTTCGTCGCGGTACACATCCGTCAGGGGGACTTCGTGACGTTCGGACGCGTCTCGAGTTCGACTGACGTGGTCGAGGCTTATGCCGCTGCGGAGAAGGAGGTGCAGGAGGAGATCTGGAGGAGGAGGAAGTCGTCGGTCATGGCGATGCAGGTGGGCAAGATGAAGCACAAGAGGTTGCCGGTGGTGTTCGCGACGGATAGCGAGGACCCGCTGTTCATCAAGAAGTTGACGGCGTTGGGGTGGATCTACATCAACCACAACGACTTTGCGACGGTGACGAGGTTCGGCGGCTGGTATCCTGGGATCTTGGACTCGTTGATCTTGAGCAGGAGTGTGGGCTTTGTTGGGTGCGTTGCTTCGTTCTTCTTCTTTCTTTGACCACGTGTAGTCAACGAAGTCACTTTGGACGATGCGCTGACATTTTGTTTTTCTCGGCAACCCAGAACAAAGCAGAGTACGTTCTCGTACGTGGCGGCGAGAAGGGTGGAGTCTTGGAACGGCGGCGTGTCGAAGATCGTGTAGAGTGGAGGTGCGCGGACGTGGCCACAACGTCTCGGTTATTTATTTTGGTACACCACACATACGAGCCTTCTCCACAAGAAGAGAGTCATGACGGAGAGACTGAATAGAGAAGGCCGAGTACGCCCACTCGAGCGCCAGCGAACCAGGGGTCGGAGGTATTCACAGCATCGTGTTGTCAACAAGAACTAGATACACGCTGTCTGGAAAAGCGTCAACGTCAGCAAGCCTTTTTTTTTTAGTCCTCGACAGTCAGTGATGAACACACCAGCAGCCCCCCCCATCAGGGAAACACCCTCCCAGCGCCTCTGCAACTCATGCACGTCTCCTCGTCCCCGAACAAAGCCCACATGGGCACCACCAACCCTCTCCCACCACACTCTCTACAGAGGTACCCTCCTACTCACCACAAACGAGCTCTCATCAGCCAACATGTTCACTAGGATCACGAACGAGAAGCTCGGGACGCACCCATCCTCGGATCTCCCGGTCTGAGCACCAAGACGTTCGGTCCGGGCGGCGGCGGAGCATTCATGATCGTTATTCGTGAAGGGTAGCCCGGGTTCGGGTGGAATTGTTGGGGTGGTGGTGACTGGGGTGACTGGGTTTGAGGAGGTGGAAAGACGCGGAGAGGGCGTTGGAAGTTTGAGGAGGGGGAGGTGTTTGGTGCGAGGCGGTGCGCGGCCGTATAGGGTTTGCCGTACTTGCTCCAGTCCTGTGGATTCGTTTGTTCCGCAAGTTAGTTCTTCCTGTGAATGAAGAAGGAAGGTGGCAAGGAGGAACGGACATTGCGACAGGGATGTGAGGGGTCGTTATTCTGTACGGCGTACAGCCTCACGTCAGCAACCATTCGGCCCCACGCACAGCCGGAACAAAGACGCACCTTGTAGCCTGTGTTGCCACACTTGCGACATTCATGTCCCACCGGGTAGATGAGGATCTTTCCTCCCCTGAGGAGCGGCTGACCTGGCGTCGGCACCGTCGTCGGATTGTACCCTTGCTGCTGCTGCTGCTGGCTCTGCTGAGCCCCGTTGCTCGGGGGAGGACCAGGAGGCGGCGAGAACGACTGTCCTGGAGGAGGGTGCGGCGGGGGCGAGTACTGCGATGGTTGACCTAGAGATGATGGCCCGCCGACGCCGGGTCTTGGCGGGAGGTTCGGAGGGGCGGTGGGGGTGCCGGGCGTGAAGCCCGTCTGTTGTGGCGTGAGGTTGGCGCCGTTCCAGAAGGGGAAGAGTGGTGCTGGGAGGTTCGACGGCGGAGGGCCGGCGGGGTGCGGGTTTTGCGAGTGCGAGGAGGAGGACGAGGCGCCAGTGTACGACTGGGTGAGCGGATGTCGCGGTGGTGGGCCTGGCGGGGGCTGGAACGGGCGGGACGGGCCGAATTCTAGCGACTGCTCGCCTGCTTGCGCGGTTGGTGTTGCTTCGTACGCGGGCTGGACGGCGAGAAGCGATGGCCGACGGTGGCGCGTGAGCGTGAGCTTGACCGAGAGAGGAGGACGCGCGAACGAGGAGGTGAACGCGAAGCTTACGGGAGGATCGTCTGGCACGCCCTCGTCGCCCAGAGTGTCTGTTCTTCTCGGTGGGATCGCTGGTGGCCGGGCTGCCGTCGTCGACATTTTTGTTGATGAAACTCTTGTCGCACGAGCTGAGGCGCGAGCACCGGTTGCGAGAGTCGTCGGGCGGAGGCGGGGAGGAGCGTCCACCCCCAAGTTCCCAAGTGTCGCATCCTCTCCGGCCCAGCACCTTAACCTCCGAACCTGGCTCGCGTTCGATATATTCCGTCAGACTCGCACATAATGAGCAGAATACTCGGTATGACATGAATTGAATCTATATACAGTGAAAACAGAGCTGACCTGATCACAATCGACAGCATCCTCGTCGCGCCTGCGCACGGCAACAAAACCTCCCTGCTCGTGCCCTCGCCTCGTCCACACCACCACGACGTCCCTCCCACCACCGATGCCCCTCCAGACCCACCCAAACTCCCTCAACCCCACCCCATTCCCTGCGTTCGTCCCAACTGCCACTGCTTCCACCATCAACGCCCCAACTAACATTTTCCTCCCTCGGCAGGCCTGAATCGACCGCGCTCGAGCTGCTCAAGTCGCAACCATCGCACTACGTTTCAGCACTCCTCATGGGCCGGCGCTACCTCCTCTCACCAAACGACATCCTCACCGTCCCGCACGTCAAGAACGTCAAACCGGGCGACACCCTCGCCCTCACGCGCATCCTCGAAGTCGGCTCCCGCGACTACACCCTCCGCGCCCAGCCCGCTTCCCCCTCCGCCTCGTCCTCGTCCTCGGCTGCTTCCCTCGCTGCGAACAAAGCCGACCTCCTCATCCCCGCTGCGGCGAGGAGCGTCGTCGCGAATGGTGTCCCGCGCGACTGGCAGCGACACCCCGACAGCTTGCCGTACCTCGGCGAGGACGTCGTCAGGGCCAAGCTCACCGTGTTGGAGCACACCAAGGGGAAGATGTTCGAGGTCGAGAAGTTCAAGAGGAGGAAGGGGTACAGGAGGCTGCTGAAGAGCAAGCTCGAGTGGACGAGGTTCAGGGTCGGAGACATCGAGATCGGTCCCAGGGAGTAGACAAGAGATGTTGAGGGAAGGGTGGGGTCAGGTGAGTTGAGAATTGTCTTGACGAAGGAAGAAGAGCATGGGGACAGGAGGAGCCCAGAGAGCTGACTTATGTCGATGCCTCTCCTTCAGACTTGCAGCGAAAGAGCGGTCGAGCTCGTGTATTGCCCGGTGTACTAGCAAGCGTAGTGGGAGCGTCGTAATAGATTCATTTCCCACTCCTTCTCGATCATTGCTGCTCTCGTTGCGTGGCTATTTCCAGCCCGGAGCGCAACGTCAAGGCCACGTCTCACGGCTTCATCTGGGTGCCTTTCCGTTCTCGTGGACTCGGGCTCTTGAGAGTTCACTCTTTCCAACTTTTTAGCTATTCAGCCACTCTTATCTAACTCTGTCCAGCTAGCAGCGGCACTACCCCCTCCGTCACCACCTTTCAACCCGTCTCCTCTGCAGCACCTCAACGCCCTTGCCCAGCTCCCTCGGCGTGACCGAAAACCGGCCTGCCATCAACTGCCGATCAAAGTAGTTTGGCGGATATTCGATATTGATCTCGACCTTGAACACCCCTAATTCCGGCCTCGAATACGATAGCGTCGGGAACACGTGCAAGCGGCGGACCTGGAGAATGTTTTGGCCTGCGCCGTGGACGTTCCCACAAGGAGCGTCAGCCAAGCTTTGAGAACCCCTTGATCAAAAAATTTACGTACGGAACTCGGGCGTCTGTGCGTCAATCTCTGGCCCATGAATGAGGTACGTGAGGACATCGCACCTCTGCGGCACGAGCTCTTGCGAGTAGGCCAGGACGTCGGGGGAGTCTCGCGCGAGAACATGATCATGATTGAACGTGTTCATTGGACGGGTGTTGTCGTAGAGATGCTGTAGTACAACTGTGGAACAACAAGCGAAAGAAGCCCATAGGAGTCAGCTGTATCCTTTTTTCTCCCTCTCCCTCGTACCCAGCGCTCCATCCGCAATGCTTTCACAGAACGCCCTCGCCTCGGCAGCAACATCCAAAAGAGCTCACCGTTTTGACAAGAAAATTGAATAGCAGGGCAAGGGATCCCGTACTCCTGCGTCAAGTATGCCCTCACGGGTTCCTCCGCGCTTGCGACTCGCTCGTAGTAGTAGTTCGCGTTGTAGCCTTGAGCTTGGCCGTGCACCCACCCGTAGGTCGGAACCGCATTGGTGGAAGGTAAGGGCTCCTTATGACGAGGTCGTCTCTCCGGGGTAGGCTGCACTGGTGTCGGAAGGCGTCGTTTCCGGCCGGATTGCGAGGCGGTGTCGCGGGAAGTCATCGGTGGAGAGTCGGGTGAGGTCGCAGAGAGGAACAGCCAAGTGGTAGATAGGTCTGTAGCTCAAACCTAATGGTCGGAGTGCTTTTTGATAGAGTAAGAGATGCGATGTAGAAAAAGGAAGGCGGAGGCGTTAGGAGTCGGTTACGAGGGATCCAGGGAGTCCGGGGGGCGCTGCAGCAACACTTGAACCCTGAAAGCGGAAAGGTGTTCGAGAGAAGGGGTGGGGACTTGGTCTTTTTCATTCTCTTTCAAAGACACGCAACCATCAGCTCTCTCCGACAAGAAGCACCGTTGACAAGAGTCTGTGCAACAACGCTGTCTCACAACGCCGAGCCAAAATTCCGGCTTCAATTCTTCCGACTTCAGTTCTCTTCCACCTTGTCTAGACCAAGATGTTTTCTATATTCGAAAACCGGAAGCACGAGTCCCGTACTCCTGTCGCCTGGCCACGTGTGCGGGTGGAGGCGGTGTGCATCGTCGTTCCTTGACTTGGGATCGTCCACCTTCATACCCCGGAGAGGCAACGCGTAGAACAAACTGGAAGTGCTTGTGCGTTGGAGCCAGGATAGCATACCCACGTAGTCTGTCTGAGCTCTGCAGATGTTTTGGAGAATGACGTGGCGGAGACGGGACTCGCGTGCAAGGACTCTCAGAACTTTCAAACGCCTTTCAAGACCCAGACTGACTCAAAAATCCATATCTATGCCTCAATTCTCCAGAACATGCACCCTCGTCCCAAACTGTCTAGATCGCGCGACAAAACGAGCGGGAACGGACTTTGCCAACGACTCTGCTTCAACGGTCTCTCGTTCAGGGTTCTTTGACTTGCCGATGTGTCGAATCCCAATCACGACGTCGAAAGGCTCGTTTGTGTTGGCGTACAAGAGGGTGGCTCTCAGGAGTCCGCTAGCTCGGGCGGTCCCTAAACTGGCCACTGGTGAAGGAAAGGAAAAAGGGAAGTGAAACGGAGGGTAAGCTTCAAATGAGGGACCATCGATGGGGTAAGGAGAGTGTGATACATAAGTTTGGTGGCTGATAGGTAAACTCTGCTTCCCTGAGCTCGTAGACGAGACAGTCGCGCTCCCTGGTCAGCCCAGCCTTGGTCGTTGTCCCAGCTTTATGAACTAGAATTTGTTGCAAAATGGTGAGCAGTCCCATCCTTCGACATTTTTATAGCGTATGTCTGGACTCGGTGCTCACAGGCGCAAAGTTGGAATGTCAGAGGTTGTCCAGCGGCAGGAGTACCGACGGCTCGTTCAAGATAACTCCTTACAGCCCTGTAAGCTCCACGATCCGCCTTCCAGGGCTTGGTGTTCTTCTTGGCTGACGGATCACGGTGTTCCCACCCTCCGCTCGTGGAAGAGGAGCCATAGGCGAGTTGTGCACCATCCTCAGGAAGGGCCTCGAGGGTTGACGTGTGCTTCGGCTTTTGCTTGTGCTTTCCCATTGACGAATTGGAGCTAGCGGAAGCAGTGAGAGAGAAGGGAAAGAGAGTTTCACAGGTTTTTATGAGCTGGAGACGGCTGTCGGGCCCCTCGGCGTCCGGTCATGAAGAGCGCGAGGCGAGGCAGCTCTAGCACGCAAAGTGCCACCATGAGGGATTTACGGTAGACCAAATGCCTCCAGCAATCTGAGTTAAATTGCGTCAAGCTGCGATGAGAGCCCCTGCCGAGCCCGCTGCGACCAAATAATCCGTGACCATGCCCAGCCACACGATCGCGCCCAAATCCCTGTTGCTCTTGAACACCTTCCAGCAGCTCTCCCTCGTCTCCAAGTCCGCCGTTCGGAGCTGCCACAGGAGGTGCATCGCACTGCCTCCAACGGAGATGAGGTAAAAGGGGAGGGACTGGTGGTTGAGGTACCCTGCGAGGGTTAGGAGCGAGATGAACGACGCGGAGAAGCCCGTGAGAATCGGCCGGGTGTTCTCTCCGAACAGGAGTGCGGTGGACTTGACGCCAGCGTGGATGTCGTCCGACTTGTCCTGTAATTACAGATACGTGGTTGTTAGACAGGAGTAAGCGCGAGGCGACGAATTTTTGCGCACCTGGTGAGCGTAGATCGTGTCGTAGACGATGGTCCACGCGACGCTGCCAACGTAGAGAGGCAACGCAACTCCCCAATCACACACTCCGAGCATGGCGGAGGATCCGAGCAGTGCTCCCCAGTTGAAAGCCAAGCCTGCGTGAAGATGGTCAGCACGCGTGGTGACAAGGCGGTGCACAAACATCGATTCTCGTCGTTTCAACGCACCCAAGACAAACTGCGGCCAGTACGTGATTCGCTTCATGAGAGGGTAGAGCACCACAAGGGAGAGCGAGGAAGCTCCTAGTGCAATGCTGTGGACCAAAGCTAATCAGAAACCGATCTCGGAGACAGCGGGAGGACACGGGTACGCACCTGTACAGGTTGAGCTGGGTGAGGATCCCGAGTCCAACGGAAAGCTGCACGCCGAGGAACGACAAAGCTTGGAATGGTGTGACTTCTCCAGAAGCCAGAGGCCTCAGCTTGGTGCGGTCTGGGAGCAATCAACAAGGAGCGGATCAGCTTTTGTCGCGCTGGCCATCATCAAAGCAGACTCACCGACTTTCTTGTCGATATCCTTGTCCCACATGTCGTTGATCGTGCATCCTGCTCCTCGCATGACCAACGCTCCAGTGCCAAACAAGGCGAGGTTGTACGCCCAAGTCCCGACAGGCAAAGCTGCCGAGTACGCCGCCATCGTGATCGACCAAGCTGTCCAGAGCGCGTCAACACGCAAAGTCAGCTACGAAAAACAAGTGAACCGATCTCTCGTGACGCACCACACGGCCAGAACAGCAGCCACGTCCCGATCGGCTTGTCCATCCTCGCGAGCGAGATGTAAGGGTGCGTCCATCGCAGCGCGGCCGGCAGGCGTGCTGCCCATGGCGGGATAGGAAAATTAGGTGCAGTGAGATCTGTGGGAGGTGTGGTGGGCTTCGGAGGGAGCGACGAGAGCTGGCGGAGGGCCGGGTGCGCGAGGATTGGCGAGCGGAGGAGCGGTCGCGATGAGGCCAAGGCGAGCTGGGTTGCGGTGAGACTGAGCAGCGGGCGAGGGAGGAGCCCACACCTCGCAATTCCTCTACTCATCATCATCATGTGTTCGCGCTGAGCTATCAAGAGTTCCGCGAGTCGGGATATGGGAGCAAGCAACGAGCTCGAGCCACAACTTGGGGGAGCTGCCGCCGCTCTGTTGTCCTCGGAACTTGATTTTTTTCGCTTCGACCCTTTTGACTGAGGTCATGGATGCAACTTTGCTCAGACCTGAACCAATTGTAGTAACCTAACCTCACTTGATGGTGGCACCCGTCAAGTCTCGTAACGTTGATCTCCTCTCAGCACCAGCTTCACACCCACTCTCAGCCAGCCTCGAGACAGGAAACGAGAGAGTGCGAGTCTAAGATGAGCTTATACATTATACAGGTGTCATCGACAACAGGAGGCTTCCCTGAGAGAGAATGGTCGGACGGAGAGCTAAGGGGGGGTTGGGGAGGCATGACGGAGCAAGGCAACATGATAAATAAGGTCAAAGCGGGTGGGAGAGGAAGAGGGGTTTTAGTGTTAAGACAGGGTGCTATGTGGAATATGGTGTTTTTGGTTCCAGCGGGATGCAAAGAGAACGTCTAAGGTGGTGGTGGTGTCGGAGACTGGTTCAAAGAGCAAGGCACACGTCAGTTCTCGCTTCCAAAAAAAAAAAAAAAAAAGCGGTTGAGAGACTCACGAAAACTCCAGGCAAGAACGGCCAGCTCGGCAACCAATTCGCCGAATCCTCAATCGGCTGGTCCAGATTCTCCTCTGCGCCAGAGAGCAACAGCCCCGCGCCAGCTCTTCCGAGCGATTCGCGCCGCGCTCCCGGATCCAGTCTCCGCGAACACGTCTCGCACGTCGCGCTGACTTTCGAGCACTGACCGTCACACACCGACTTAAAGTCAGGGTGGTGGAACCCTCCGCCTCGAGGTGAGCGACCGAGGTTGTCCACCGACGGAGAATCGAGAGAGAAGCCAGAGGTGATGGAAGAGACCGATCCAGGGAAGGAAGGAGACCGGGGGGAGTTGGTGGACGACGTAGAACCGTCCGAGCGTTGCCGGCGATGCAGGGCGAGGAACGAAGGCCGCTCGACGGGTTTTGGTCGCGCGTTGAGGTTCGTGCTCATTGACATGGGCGCAGGAGCGCCAGGCCGGGCTTCCGGGGGCGGGGTGGGAGGAAGAGGCGCCTCCTTGCCAGCGGAAGTAGCTCCGAGCTTCCAGTCGCGATTGAGAGGCGGAGGCGCAGTGACTTGGCGGAAAGGCGCGTCGGTCTGGAGCGAAATGGCCTCCCAGGCGATACGACCATCGCGCAGCTTTTCGGCGAAGTCGGCAAATTCTGGGACCGCGAGGCGAGAGTGAGCATGAGCCTTCAGAAAAGAATGAAGAACTCACCATCGACAACAAGTGCCATGGCGTTGAAAAGGGGCTTGGCGAACAAGTCGATGAAGCCAACCTGACTCTTGGCCTGTGCCTTCGTGTCGGCAGGGTCGAGAGTCATGACCGAGATAGGCAGGCCAAACTCGGTCTCGATGGCAGCCTGAACCGTCCACTCCTCGAGTAGGGCAGTCGACCATGCTCGCGAAATTCGGTGAGGTCGAGTCTGGAAAGAACACGTGGTCAGTGGAGAGCTTACGCAGGCGAAGAGAAACGGGACGTACGGGGTTGCTGATGTCGGCACACTTGATGAGTCCCGAGCAAAGCAATAGTCGATCGGCCTCGATGGTGCTGCTCGACAAGCCCCTCCTCTCACCAAACCTCCTGCCGAGGTCGTTGAGCTGGTTCACGAAACCGAAGTGGCGGCTCATGTCCGTCGCGAGGATGGAGGCCTCGACGACCTTGCGGAACGAAGTCGCTTGGTCACCGAGGTGGCCAAAGTCGCCGCCGAGGAGGTAGTCAAAGTTGTGGCGACGAAGCATGTGGATGAGCGTCACGGTGTGGAAGTTCTCGAGCACCGAACGCTCGTAGACCTGAGCGACGGGAGTACGAGCGTTGACCTGGGAGAAAATGACAGGTCAGTACAAAGAACAACAGAGGACATCGAGCTCGGAAACGCACCATGTAAGCGTTACTGAGACCAGGGTGGCCAACGTCGTGGCCGATCGCCGCGACCATGAGAGCGAAGACGTCCATCGGCCTCAAGAGCTCGCCCATGCCGCCCTCCTCCACTGCGCGGTTTCTTCTCCACTTGCGACGGCCTTCTCCAATGTTCGGATCGTAATCGTCCTCGCACAGCAGGTACAGAGGAGGAGCGAGACCCATGCGGACGAGGAAGGAGTAACACGCCTGGGTGACGTCGGTCGCGTGGGAGAAGTTGTGGTAGCCGTTGCGAGAATGGTAGGCCGAGCGAAGGGATAGGAGTAGCAGCTTAAATCGTTCTGATTGGAAATCAATGTCAGTTTGCTAAACGCTTAGAGGCAGGTCAAACGGCAACGTGGACGCACCCAGATCGAACTCGACACCCTCCATGTTCCGCACACTCTCAAACATGATGCCAACGCAACTAAGCAGCTCGTCCGAGTTGTATCCCATCGCGTTGAAGCTCCAGCTCTGGAGGTTTCCGATCAACTTGAACCGCTTCGCCTCCGAGAGGATGGGGAAACCCGCGTTCGTTTTGGCTTGTTCTGGCGGGGCCACGTCTTCAGAAGGAGGCGAGCTGCCGAGTACTGAGGGAGCGGTGGAAAAGGAAGAGTCGGTGATGGAAGTGTTTCGAGACGTCGCTGGAGACGTGACGGGCGAGCCTGGGATCGCATCGAGAGGGTCGCTGTTGACGGAGGGAGGAGGGAGCGGGATAGGAGGCAGTTCGGCAGCTTTTGGTTCTGCGCAGAGCGATAACGAGTGGGCGAGGATCGAAGCCAAGTGTCGACCCATACTGTAAACAGACAAGCAAGCATCAGCGCCTATTCATTCGCCGAGGAGGCCACAGACAAGGGGAGCGTAGAGAGATGAACGCAAGACTCACGTGCTGTCCTTTCCGCCCTTGCTGCCATACCCGACGAACCCAGTCTCCTTGTCACCAGCATCTGGCCCGACGGCATCCCTGACGCGCCTGCTGATGCTGCCGACGCCATTCCGGTGCGTGCCCAGCCCAAGTACGCCGACATCCACACTCCGCCTCCTCGAGAAGTCTACCACAGCTGGGTTCTGTCGCAGGAAACTGGTCGCTGGTGAGGGCATTGCGGGTGGCGTTGCTGTACCCTGGGGAGTACCGTTGGGCGGAGGAATGATCGTGTGGGAGAAGAAAGGAGCGTGGGGCGCGGCGCCCGGAGAACGGAGGGGCGAGGCGGACTGGAGGGACCCTCGGCGCGAAGAGGTCGGGATCGGCGACGAGGGCGTCTCGGGCGAGGTGCGAGTCTGGGACGAGCCGCGAGAGGGAGGCCGGGAGCCGTTGGCGGCACCGCTGTGAAACGAGCCACGTCGGGACCCAGAGACGGGCGGCGGAGTCGAGCTGGAGGGGGCAGGCGGCTTGCCAAAGGGCGAGGTGAAGGTGATGCCGCCGCCGCCGCCGCTGCCGCCGGCGGTTGAGGGAGGGTTGTTCATGCCTGGAGGGTCTGAGCCGGTCGGGGAGAGGAGGGGGGTGGCCCTAACGAGGGAGGAGCGGCGGAGGCTGGGCGGGACTTGAAACGACGGGCCCGCGTTGGCGGGCAGCGGGTTGAGGGGCGACGAGGCGAATACGGGAACTTGTGAGGTCGGTGCAAAAGGGTTGCTGAAGTAGGACATGTAGTAGCGAGGGCGGGGTGGGAGCTCGGGCGAGGGCGAGGGCGAGGCGAGGGCGTGCTCCTGAAGGGACGGGACGAGCAAGTGCGGCGGGAGGAGGGCAAGGGTGGGAGGCTCCGACTCGCGTGGAGGGAATGCGAGCACCGGGCACGGCACGCTATTGAATCGTGCAAAGTGTGCCTCTATTCAGCGACGGCGGCCGTGGTGGCTGGCCGGGGAGGGGGCGCGCAAGGGACGATGCGATCAACGAGGAGATGGCGGGGCGGAGGACCGGATCTCGACGAGTCTCGCGCGGACGCAGGGGCGGCGAGGGGGGGCTGCTCCAGGCAAGCGACGTCGATGGCGTGGCCGCGTGCTGCTGGCGGTGGTTCTGCTGCTGCTGCTGCTGCCGGACGAGCGACGGGGGCGACGAGGGAGGAGGCAGACCTGGAGGCGAAGGCGACGGCGACGACTTGGGCGTTCGCGCGCGCGGGCGGGCGTGGCGAGAATCGACGGGGGGGGGGCCTTTTGTCGCTACACTACACTACTCTCTCTTTTTTCTTTTTTAATCTTTCTTTCGGGGGAATAGAGACGATCGCTCCCGTCAGGCTTCTATTGCTTCTCGAGCAGGATGCGGCCAGACCGCCGGTCCATCCCAAGTCCCTAGTCCTCTTGCGGCGTGCGAGCAGGAAGACGTGCACGGCCGGAACAAGCAGTTCCAGGCACACGCTCGTGCGCGTTGGTGCGCGTTATCGCCCCTCGCGTCCGTGCCAGCCTGCCTGCGTGGCCCCGTCGCCACGCGACCCGCTTCTCCTGCCTCCCGCCGCCCGGCCCTCAATTAATTTCCCCTTCCTTCCTCGCACGTGAGTCGCCCTCGACAGAGGTACATATAGTGCTCGTCGACTCCTTTCGACCCAAAGGCCTTTTGTTGGTGCGTGAACGACCCGGAAACCTCGGCGCGCGAGGTCCACGTGGGGCTCTCTTGGGCCCAAAGAGTGACGGCCGAATTCGCACATGCTCCTTCCATTCATTCAAGACTGTCCAACCAGGCTATCGGCACCCTCGGGCGCTACTGCCGGAGCTACCTTGTCCACAAGTTGCTCGTTCGAGCAGCGCTAGCCCTCCCTTGCACGGTAACGTATCAAACTTGGCATCCCACGCGAGTTCATGACCATCCACGTACCACTGCTCCCGAACCACTTGTCTCATGAACCACCTCGGCCTCAGAGAACGTCGAGAGTCCCCGTAACCAGGCTTACGCCGTGGACGGGTTCCACTTCATCATCTCGCTCGCAGATTCCCGTTTAGAGCAACCTCGTCACTGAGGCCAAGCGAGGGCTCCCGCTATCCACATACCGCGGATGGATATCCATCGCAACGACGCAGCTCAAAGAACCTCCCCCGACACCGCGCTACGAAAATGAATCGCGCTGGGCCAGCCTCCTTCCTGCCTCGATCCCCCGGCGCTTCGTCCGGTCCTTTTTTGGGCTCGTCCATCCCACAACCCTCCCGGGAGATC
This sequence comes from Pseudohyphozyma bogoriensis, assembly GCA_024364755.1. Taxonomy (NCBI): domain Eukaryota; kingdom Fungi; phylum Basidiomycota; class Microbotryomycetes; family Chrysozymaceae; genus Pseudohyphozyma; species Pseudohyphozyma bogoriensis. The sequence continues at coordinate 43,263 of JALBUQ010000028.1, forward strand.
GCCTTGTGAAAATCGCTCAGCCCAAATGAAGGATGATGCAGTTACCCAGCTTCTTTTCATACTGCTCAATGCCGTCCCGCCTTTCCGCCGTGAAGCCACGTTGATCTTCTTCCGCTTGCGTGCTCACCCCTCGTGGCAAGCACGGATTTGCCGAGAAGGGAACAGCAGCAAGAAGTTCTTGATGAGGGAGTTGCACCTTCCGACACGCCTTCAACAGTCTGTGTTCGGGGTGTGGCCGTAAGCCGTGGTCGTGTGACCCGCGCAGTTACGTGTCCAGATCCTCTCTTCTGTTTGACGGCTGAGTCGGTCGCCGTTGTCAAACGTTCCATTCTCAGCCTCGAGTGTGCTGAACACGTTTTTGGAGATCTTGTACTCGGTCGACAGTGATTGGTTAGCAATCACGACAAGTCTTTGATGGTGGTTCCGCTCGAGCAGCGCCTCCCGCATCGATGGCTAGCAGTCAAGACGGCGCTGACGAGCGAGGAACCTAGCTAAAATAGACTCTTGGTCATCCAAGAGGTCTGAATGACTGATGCTCACAAGGTTTCCGATGGAACTCGTCGAGTTTGGCGTCCGATTTGCAGCGGCGGCCATGCGAGAAGATGTCTCAGGAAAAAGAGAGAGGGAAGCGTGGTTCGGGAACTCGAAGGATGTTCAGACATGAGTTCCTTTAGAGTTTGAGTGATTTTTCTTCTTCTGGCTCCACACCGACGGGTCTCACTAGGCGATATTGAAGCGTCGGAAGGGCCACGTCAGCTTGTCTCGTTCGACCCTGGGCTCGTGGGCTCTGATCTGCGTCGCCCAGGTCGCGCTTGGGGTCATCATTGAGGCAGTGGGAGCAGTCGAGAAGGAGCGTCGAACGAGAGAGTACAAGGCTAGATTAGTGCCAGTAGTCAGGAAAGGACCAGTGGCGCCGCACTCAAGACGATTCTCATTAGTGACCAAGCTCCGCGGACTTGACCCTCAGCGAGACTTTGTACGCTCCACTCGGCGCGAACGGCGAAGTTGAGGCTACGTCACCCTCCCCCCAAGCGCGATCTCGAGGACGTCAAACCGCGCTGAACTTTCGCCTGTACAACCACACTCGAACGGACGAAAGAAACGACTAAAATTTTACATCAATATTTGCACTTGAGCCATGGTCAAGCCAGGATCGCCTCGAGACTTGTCGCACAAGGCGGGCGTGTTTGACAGCCTCCGCACGACCCACGCGTCCATGCCCCTCCAGCTCCTCCACTACTCGGTCATCGAGCGCGTCAAGCTGCCCGTCCTCCTCGCCACGCTGTGGGCTACCGTCGTGTGGCTCCTCACTGTCGCTGGGATTCCATTGAACGTCGGAGGCGGCGCTGGGTCGTTGACCGCGATCTTGAGCATGGGTGCGTCGAAGAGAGCTGAGCGCGAGATCGGGCAGGGAGGGAGCTGACTTTTGGGACGGTGTTGTTTGTTAGTCACGGGTTTGATGGTCAGCTTCAGGTCTGGATCTTCGTACGACCGGTAAGTGTCTTTGATTGAACGTGCGGCTTCAAGCTGCAGCTCCCACCTCGTCAACGATGCGCTTGGTCCTGACTTTGGAGGAGAAGTAAACAAGGTTACTGACGAAATATTGTAACTTTCCCCAAACTGAAACAGATGGTACGAAGGTCGACGTACTTGGGCTTCCATCCAGTCCACCGCCCGCACCACCCTTCGACTCCTCGTCTTCTCCCTCCCTCCCCCTTCTCCAACGAACACCCGCCAGTCCGCTGCCGTCCACGAGCTCTGCAGCATCGTCTGCGCCTTCAGTTACGCGACCATGGAGCACCTCCGAGACCGTCCTGGAGTCTCGTCGCCCCAACTTCGCGCGCTCCTCCCCGCCGACCTCCTCGACGCGTACGAGCTCACGCCGGAGAAAGTCAGAAGGAACGCGTCGTTCGACAAGGCTGTGCACCATTCGAGCGCTTCTGAGGGTGCAAGGGCTGTAGCCGGACTCAACTTGCCCACTTCGTCGGCTCGTGCGTACCCCTGGGCTCTGGCTAGCGGCGCGCCAACGAATCTCCCTCTCTCACTCATGTGGGTTTTCATTCTCCGCTTTTGTGAACACGAATGTCTTTTACTTACTTTCTCAACTACAGCCGCACCATGCACGCCTACCTCAACGCCTTCCACTCCACCCCCGCTGCCAGTGAAGCGTCCCTGAACCCCGACACGCCCGCTCTCGATGCACCGACGTGGGCGAGCTGTCTTGGCTCTCTCAAGGTGGGTCTCTATAAGAAGATGAGCTGAGTTTTTCAATCTAATGCAGTATTCTTGCAGGAATTCACGGACCAGCTGACCGCTCTCGAGAGGGTTCGAGACACTCCGATCCCGTTGATCCTCAGCATCCAGCAAGTCTGCCTGAACAACCTCTTTTCTTCCCACAACACTAACCTTTGTTGCTCAACTTTCAAGTCTCCAACTACTCCTGCTCTTCTACATCGCTGCCGTCCCTCTTCAGCTCGTCAAGAACATGGGATTCTTCTCCATTCCCGCGACGGCGTGCGTTTCTTCAACGTTGTGAGAGTCACCCTTGCGGATGCTGACGAGAGATGCATTTCCTCCAGTGTGGCGGCGATTGTTTTCTACGGAGTTGATCGTGCTGGAGAGGAATTGAGGTGAGTGGCAGTCTCTCTCGCGCTGCAAGCTATCTAGGAAGCTGACACGTGGCTGTCCCCAGTGATCCATTTGGCACTGAACGTACGCTTTCTTCCGTTGCCCTTTTCACTTTTCTCAACACTGACTTTATGTGGTAGCCAACGATTTGCCTCTTGAGCGCTTCTGCACGGACATCCACCGCGAGTACTTGGAGCTTGTTGGAAGCGGGATTGCTGCTGGCAGTGCGGGCAACGACTGGCGACCGACGACTGTGACTGGCTCGACGAAGAAGGACTCGTAGTGACGAGATTGACTTCTAGTGTACTTTTGTTCGATGTGATGTGATTGATGCAGTGCTGTTTCTACCACGCAGACGCTAGGCAGGTCGTTGACGGAAAGAGGGGCTGATCACGCTGCTAACCCCCCAAAACTTGGGGCGGAGCACACGGACTTGGGGTTCCCAGATGGGCTTCGAGTCTCGAACCTCTTGAGCACGGATACGTGCGTTCACACCATGCGAAGGAGGCGACCGCAGGAGGAGGATCCTCGTGGCGAGGGTGGCCGTGCAAGCGTTGAAAAGAAGCCTGCCCGATGCGGCAAGCTTCTTCTCGGGAACATTCGTGGCAGTCGACCGAAAGAATTGGGTATAGGAAGAATAGGTGTAGAAATGGGGATGTTGTGACCGATTGCAGCCAACAATAGAATTGCCGCGAGCGGGTTCGAGCTGGGGCACGGGCCGTCACTGAATGCCGACGGAAGGCGGAGAGGAGCCAACGGGGGCGCAACTCTTGTTTGGGCTTCCCTTCCTCACCGCGTGCTCTTCCTCCCACCAATTTCCCAGCACTTGCACCATCTGCCACGACTGTCACGAGTCCCCGCCCACGAGCACCCATGATGCGCTCGAAATCCCTGTCGCTCTCGTCGCACACGACCATCCTCTCCCCGCAGGCCGGCGGCGCCACGACTTCTCCGGAGAGCGCTGGCCGCCCCAGGACGTTGTACAAGACTGGGAGCCTGGCGGACCTCCGGAGACTGAGGGGAGGATTCCTCAAGAGGCTCAAGAGCAAGAGCAGCTTCGACTTTGGCTGTGCCGGCGACGAGCGCTTTAACGAGCGCGAAGAGTTGGATGAGGACCTGGCCGCACTGGCGTCGCCCGTGAGTTTCTCGTTGCGCCCTGACCCGCCCGCCAGAGATGGAAATGCTGATTGAATTGGAAACTGTATCAAGGTGTCACCGTCGAGCTCAGACGCTGTGCCGCCGTACTTGACGCCGGAGCAGGCGACCGCGTTCGCCTTCGACGAAGAAGCGGCACGAGCAGAGTTGAGGAGGGTCGACGAGGCCAGAGCTGTCGAGGCGTGCCTGTACGTTCTTCGCACCTTTCCTCTCATCTCAGCATGAGATACAACCTGAAATTGACACCTATATTTTCGGACAGAGAATACATGGAGAGCCAGGCACCGGCGAGGCCATCCCGACCGCCGTCGCACTTGTTCGAAGCGTCGGACCACACCATCACTCTCGCGCAAGGAGGCACGAGCACCCCGCCCCGCCGGTCACGGTCTTCGTCCGCCATCTCGTCGGCCAGGTCGTCGACGCGCTCGTCGATTAACTCGAGCGACGCGAGCAACCGCGACAGCCTCGTGTCGTACGAAGGCGTCTCGCCCGTTGGCAGCATCGCGAGCTTCCGCCGCCCGTCGCTAGCGGCCATCACCCACTCGCCTCTTCCACCGACTCCGGAAGCCACCAGCTCCCCACGACCTTATGGATACATCTGAGCGACGTCTCTTTGGCAAAGTACTCGATCCCCGTCGTCGCGGCTTTATTCTTTTGTGACACGCGGCGCGCATCCCCCCGTTACCCAGCCCCGTTCATCATCATTTCCCCTCCCCCAAACCCAGATTCCCACACATTCTCTTTATGCATACAAAATGTCCTTATTTCCCATATTGTTTCGTTACCTCGCCAACTCCCCCGTTACCCGCCATTCGTTTTCCCTTTGTTGATCTTGCTGTAGTTGTCATCGCGGTGCCCTGCCCTGTAACTTATGAGCGCTCCCGTTCAGAGCTGAAGCGAGACGTAGTTTTGTGTTGGTGCCAACACTCCCGAACAGCATTCGCTTGTGCGAAATGCGAGCGAGAGTATTCGCACGCCCCGCTTTGGGAGCTAAACGGCAGCGTTTCCCAGATTGGCTCTTGTTCACTTTGTTGCCGCGCGCCGACTCAGCAACGCCTACGATGTGACCATGTCAGCCAACATCTACATCAGATACGACAGCCGCGACATCAAAGTCCTGGAGATTGGTGCTACCCAGACGTGCCACTCAGGCGACGACCCCATCTTCTTCACTGTCGCGTTCCTCCTCGAGTTCGGATGCGCCGTCACAGCGGTGTCGAGCGGCGACGTCTATCAATTGGACGGAACGAAGGAGGTCAAGCTCCTTCCAGACGACGAGTGGACTGTGGGCTCGAGGAAGAGGCCGTCGAGCTACGTCTTCATTCCTATTCCTGGCAGTGGCGAGGGTTCGTTCATTCGGTTTGACTCGTGAGGCCATCTCTGACGTTGGGCTCTTCCTCTAGATATTGAGTGGCCGTACTGGAAGGACTTGTACCCCTACGTCATTTCTTCGACCAAAAAACGCGCCGAGTTCCATCATCGCAAGGCGTCGGTGGTCGCGCTCGCTCGCCGCACGTTCCAATCGTGCTCGCTCACCGGCTCCAACGAGTCGTGCGAGAGCTGCCATATCGTAGGCGCTAAACGGTCGAAGGTACCTCAGATTACAGTCTGCATTGTGTGTGCTTTGCTGACAGTCCCGATTCGGGCAGATCTTTGAGAAATTCATCATTCCGCGCTGCACCGAAAGGAATACGGTGCTCGACTTCCTCAAGGACGCTCGCAACGGCATCGTGCTTTGTCACAAGTATCATGTTTGTCTGGAAGAGGGATCTCTCATGATGATACCTGTGAGTTGGGCGAGAATTTTGTCAGTTCTCGTCAGCTTTCTCTGACGCTGGACTGCAGCAACCATTGAGATACCTCGACGTCTTGCCCTCCCCTTCTCCGGCTTCCTCACAGTCGACGCAACCGATTGCCACCACCACCACCCAAACTTCCATCGCTTATTCCACCTTCACCAGTCCTCCCGTCGCCTCGACCTCAACGCCCAACCACGATCTGCACAGCTTTACGAAGCAAGCTTCGTCGTCGTCGTCGTCGTCGTCGTCGTCGTCGTCGCCTCCATCCGCTCCCTCGCCATCACCCCTTGATGCGAACAGCACGCCAAAAAAGTTCCTGCTCGTTCGTTCGAACCAGTGCAACGCGGCGACCTCCAAGCTCCGAGCCGGACTGTACGACCTTCGTAACAACCCCCCTGCGCCACGATTCTTCTTCTGGGACGAGGAACTCGACGGCGACGTGCGGCTGCCGCCGCTGTGGCTGTGGAGGTACAAGTTTGCGACGAGCATGGTCGCTCAGTTTGGCACGGCCGAGTTTCGTTCGCTGGTGAGGCAGGAGCAGGTCGCTCAGCAGGAGATCATGCAGTGGGACGAGAAGGGGGACGACGATGGAGCGAGTCTGGGGAGCGCCAACACCGCTGTTGGACGGGCGATCGCGAACGATCAAGATGGTGCATCTTCAGGTGAGGATTCGGAAAAGGGCGCAAAAGAGCCCGCGGGTACGAGTCTTGGCGAGACCGGTGGAGGTAGAATGGGCTACAACTTTGCCATGATGAACGCTTGGAGAGGCCAGATTGTTTCTTGAAGGTTCGTTGCTCTTCTACCTAGCCCTAGCACTCACTGGTGACCAACTGCTCAACATAGCCGAGCTATTTCTGAGAACTAGCGCACCATCAGAGATTCCCTCCCATATTGTTTTTTCGCGACACCCTCATCATTCTCTCACCCATCCTACCCCCATCGACTTTGAGGCCGATTATGACCTCCTTTTCATCTACTCTTCCTCAACGCGATATCTCCAACGAGCTTTTTCCCTCCATCGTGCAAGTGCAAACCTCATCGCCCTCGTCATTTTGACACGTGTATCCTTCTTGTCACCCTGCATTTACCCGACAGCCCACGCTGCTCAAATCCCCCATACCTCAGTAGACATACTGCATTTTTGACATGTAACTTCGAGAACGCCATGTCGAACGAGAGGGAACGGAAAAGAGAAGGAAGAAAGGGGCTGTGAGGTTGCGACGAGAAGAAAGGGAGCGAGGAGGCGCGTCCGCCCGCTCCCGTCGGTTTGCTCCTGCGTCGCACCCCCTCGATCCGCCTTCACTTTTCGCACGACTTTTCTCGTCAGGGCTGACCTAGATGGCCACCCTCGAACGGGACCGCGAGCGAGAACGGCCACGGCTCGACGACGACGACGCTCCGCCCGCCTTCACCTCGCCGTTCGACCCCGCCGCCGTCCCGCGCGAGCCGGTCGACTTGCGCCCGCAATGGCAGCAGATCGAGGCAGACGACCTCATCAGCTTGGGAGAGGAGCAGCTGTTCACGGGCACGAGGACGAGAGCAGCGCCGACGGCTTGGACCTCTGCTCGCGAGGAAGCCAGAGTGAGCTCAGGACCTTCGAGTCCGGTCGTCGTATCCGAGGTGCGTGCAACTTGAGAGAATTTGAGTGAAAAGGACGTCAGGGCATGGGAGGTAGCTGACTTGCTTGGTGGTCCCATCAGGAACTATTCAAGTCTTTGGGAGCAGCGAAGCACGCCTTTGTGTTCGCGCTCAAGAGCCTCCTCCAGCAGCAGTTCGACGAGTCGAGGCTCGCGACCCCGCCCTCCGAACCCGTCACGACGAACCCCTTCCTCTCCTCCCAGCCCATCCCTTCCACCTCCGACACACTCAACCCGTTCGCGCCCTCAACCGCCGAGCCCGACGAGGTCCTCGCCACTCTCGTCCGTAACCTCCGACTTCAGCCCCACCACTCGAGCGGAGTCCCAACCCCGCCGATGAGATCTCTCGGCGGGTCGCCACTCCTGGGATCAGCCTCGCCAAAAGAAGCGCTCGTGGACGAGCTCCAGAGCCGCTTGGACGTCCTCGCCGCCGACCTTCCCCCCGTCGACGCTGAGCTGGCCCGCTCGCTTGGATCTCTCCTCGGGTGCATTGAGCGCCTCCTCACCATCTCGAGACGACATACCGGAAACTCGCCGATACCGCCGCATGTGCCCAGTGAGGGGCGAGCGAGTCCCAACGTCTACCTCACGCTTGAGCGCGAGGCTCGTGCCCTCCAATCCGCCAAAGAGGAGGACGTCGAGGCCGACGCTGTGGTTGGAGCGGCGCGCGAGGTCGAGATTGCGGAGAGGGACCTCTTGTGGGGCAGGGTTGACGATCTCTCGGAGCGGGTGGGACTGCTGTCTCGACAGCGAGCGGCACAGGCGGCCGCGGCGGCCGTTCATGAGCCCGTCTCGAGCGCGAATGGAGTGACAGTCGCGGACGACGTGGGATCGCCCTCGTCAGAACACTGGAAGGAAGCTGAGGCTCGTGAAGAGTCCTTGTACGAACACTCCCTTTCGGGAGACCTCCCTCAGTACTCCACCGACGCCGCCCACCTCCCTCCTGCCTACATCTCCGACCACCACCCCGAGCACACCCTCGACTCAAAGTCGAACGACTGGGAAAAACCACCACTCTCTCCCGATGGAAGGCTGCATTCTCCAGGTGCTCGCACGCGCCCACGGAGAGTTTCGACGAGCGGCAAGACGGAGCGAGACCTCGAGTCGGTGTCGATTGCCATCGAGCGACTGTACGCCGTTTCTCCCCAACTCTCCAACCAACGCGTCGAGCCAGATCGTCGGCAGCTTCGGGAACGTCAGCTCGCCAAGCTCGGCAACGCTATCGAGAGGCTCGCCAAAGGACGTCTCGACAATCAGCGCGCTGCCGCCAGTCCTGTCATTCCCGAAGAGCCAGAAGAGAAGGCGCAAAGGATCAAGCGCGTTCATGAGGCTCAGCTCGACAAGCTCATCGAACAAATTGATCGTGCAGCTTCAAGAACTCTGGCTGATCAGCGTGTCGACATGAAGTGAGTTCCATTCTTGTTTTTAGAGCCGGCGAAGGACCACGTGTCTGACCTACGATTTCTGTTCAGCGGGAAAAGAAAAGCTTTGAACCGACTTGTAGGAAGCTTCTGCTCTCTATATTACTGCTCTCAGCTTACAATAGACTCTGCAGTCGCTCGCAGATTCGGACGAGCTGGAGCGACGGCATTTCATCATGAACCACACCGGCAAGGGTCGACTCGCTTCTCAAGACGCCACCTTCAACAACGGACTCGTCGAACGCTTCCCGAGGGCGCCTTCACCTACTCGACCGGTCACCATCTCAGAGTTTTTCCGCCAGCCGCAAGTGGAGGATGCTCGAGCTTCGTCGTTCCCTTCCCGGCCCGTCATCAAGAAGCGCTTCTCCGGACTGTTCCAGGGCAAGCTCGACGACGAGACCTCGGAGAACCCTTCGGCGAGCTCGAGTGGGCTGAACAAGAAGTCTCTCCGCCTTGGCGTGTTCAAAAAGGGGAGTACTCCGTCGACTTCTCGACGAGGCTCGTACGACTCTCGTGTGGACGCGCTGTACAGCGGGTTGGGGCTGACGGGCAGTGGGATGTCGAGGAGCAGCTCGGTGGGCCTTGATGGTGAGCTTCTCGTCCTAGGCTTTTACGTGATTGTTGCTGATGCGTTGTGTATCAGTTCACTCGACGTCCCCGCTTGACTACGTGTGCGAGGAATCGCGGAATCTCGGCAGCATCATCATCACGTTCTGGCCTCGAGTGCCCTCGTCAGCGAAGGAGGAGTGGGAGGTGCTCTCGGTCGAAGCCGAGTCGATTCTTGTCGCGTCAACAAAAGGAGGACCTGCGACTCGACTCACGCTCCCCTGCCGAGCCATCTCTCAGGCGGTGAACATCGTCTCGCACGGCTCGTTCTTCGAAGCCAAGGTCGTCACCATCCCTCCGTCGCCGACTCGCGCACGTCCAGACCTTGAGATTCACGCACCGCTGTCGACTGCCGAGTTGCGAGAGCACCTCCCTCGGGCATTCTCGTGCACGACCTGTCGGACTGAACTCGTCGACTCGTCGACGATCGAGAAGTACAACGCCTTGCCGAGCGAGCACTGGGCGGAGCTGCTCGATGCGTGGATGTGTCACCAGGATCAGACGCTGTCGGAGGACCTCGTCTCTAAGGGAAAGGGGATCAAGCCTCGGCAGAATGAGGGGCTTGTCGCTTCGGCATACGTTGTGTTTGGGCGCGAGTTGACGAAGAACTGGGTCACTCCAGAGGGTAGCAAGGTGAGCTTTGGCTTTTTTCTCTCACACCGCACTTTCCCCTCCACCGGATCATCAAGAAAGACTGCCTCCCCTTCCTCACGAGTTTTGCTGGGGCCTTCGGGAACCGTACGCTTTGGAAACATCTCAGGGATGGCAGACTGATACAAGGATCCAAGAACGAGCTTGCTCCCCGCCAAACAACCTTGTTGCTTCAGTCTCACGCTACTAAGGCTACAGGCCGGGACACATGTCACTTTTGCTTGAGAACGTGTTCGCTGACCTCACTTCTCCCCCACGCACTAGCCAACTCGAACGGAAGCGGATGACTTGCTCTACCCAGCTCACTGCGCCTCCTGCCTCTCCCTCATCGGCCACCACGTCAAGCCAATGGCTGAGGCTCCCTCACCCTCATGCCTCCGACTCATCAAATACGCGACGTTCCCATCTTCCCCTGCCGGTCCCTCCTCCGCCACGTCGACACCTCGCTCAAACGGATCTCCGGTGCCTCCCTCGTCGACCAGCGTGCTTCGGTACAGCCTTGCCGCCCACTTGACGTCCGAGATGCTAGAGATTGGGCAGGCTCATGCCTGCCACCGCTTCTTGGTTGAAGATGCGGAGGATGAGAAAGTCAGGGTCCTCGTGAGTTCCCCTTTGCTTGCACTTCAGCCCATGTACCCGCAACGTGGCTAATATCGTTCCTCACGTTATCAGCTCTGGCTATTCAACCCCGCCATCCGAGTCTCTTTCCTCAACATACTGCCTTCGTCGGCACTCTTCGAGGACGAGTGGAGAGCACCTTCGCCCGATTTTTCAGGCAACCCAGGCGCGAGGCCGACCAGTCGAACGATGAACGCCGTGAAAGTCTTCTACTCGGTCGTCGCCGACGAGACTGACTCCAAGTGGTGCGTTCGACCCTTGCTCTCTGTCTCACAATTTTGACTGACACTGATGGGTGGGGACAACAGTCAAGAGTTCATGTCGTCTGACCACGCGGCGCCCGAACGCATCACGTACCCGCTCGCCGTCATCTCCAAGCTCGTGGATCTTCTCAAGGCCAGTACGGCGGTGTACCCGGTTGGGAAGCGAACGTGGGGGGACATGGACGCAGGGTTCCTCGAACGGATCTGAGCGTTGCCCGTCTGTCGTCGAGGGGGGCACGGGAACGTCCGTTCGCTTCGTTGGAAAGAGGCAGGAGCGTCATTTTTTTTTTTTTCGGTTGTGCGATGTGTTGGACTATCTTTTTTCTCTCTCTCTTTCCTTTTTACCATTTGTAGTTGTCTTGTTGCTCTTTCTTGCTCGCAATTCTTGATACCCTCTGCATGATCCTACCCATCCCTTCTCGCAACGGACAGCATTCCAGAGGGTTTCACCGCCGTCGTCCCGCCAATGTAAATGCAACGGTCGCGGTACGGATGGGGTGTTCCTGGGGACGGTCGAAAGAATGCAAGAGCCCTCTTCTTTCTGTGAGAAGAAGGAGTCGAGGTCTGGTAACGATGAGAGTCCCGGGGATCTGCGCCTTAGCGCCGATTGCTGGACGGAGAGAGGTTCTCGAAACGGCACCACGTGTGTGTTCTAGCGCGTCTCAGAGGAATGTCGGGTGCTGTGACGGAAGGTTGAACATGGTCCTTGCCAGCACCTGGCCGTGCTTCTGATTGTCAAGGAAGAAGAGTTCCTTTTTCTGGCATTTCAACGGCATTCTGAGGTTGTCATGGATGGATCGAAGGATGAAGGCGGTGTTGGCGAGAGGAGCGCGACGGTTCTGTGGTCCAGCGCGCACGGAGCTCGCGACGATCGACGTGCGCGCCTCGTCACGGAATCGTGCGACAAATGAAGCTCGTAGCCAATAGTCGTGCTACTTGTGACCACCAGCCTCAGAGTGACCTGAATTTCGAGGGCAAAGGACGAAGCGTGGGAACGCCTTCCAAACAAAGGGCCTCGACGCAATCAATATAAACACGCGCTGCGCCCGAGGCAACCCCCCCGATTTCTAAAGGACGTTTGCCTCCTGCTCCCTCTCATTTCTCGCACGACTTTCTCGACCTAATTCTGTCGACACTATCGGACCGTCGTGGCCTGTCCGTCCGCCTCCGCCTGGGTTCCATTCCCTACAGATTGCACCGCTCCTTGTGCCCCCATCCGCCTCGTCCTCGTCCGGAGTGACCGAGTTCGGCCTCCTCCCTCCCTCCGCCTCGCCTCGACACTCGTTTGCCATTTCTCGCACGATCCATCTCTCTCCGAATGTCACCCATCGCCAGCACGTCGGCGTCCCGCCCTCTGCACCTCCCGCCGTCGCCAGCAGCGCGACGGAAACGCGCGAGGCGTGCCCCCGCGCCTGGGCCTTGCGCCTGCTTGCTCCTCTGTCTCGTCGGGTCCGTCGCCGCCGGCTCAGCACCACAGCCACTGGTAGCGAGGGACACGAGTCCAGCACGACTCGACTTGCTCGCGACGAGCACGTCTCCGAGCTTGCGGTGGTACGAGAGGGCGGCGGCCGTGGCGCCAGCCAACAACACACTCGCGTCGACGACCGCCGCTGCTCGCACGGTCACGACCGTCAAGGCTGTCGCTGCCGCCGCCAGCTCGAGTGCGAACGCGTTGACGCTCACTTCGGTCAGTGTTGCGACAAAGACGAGTGTGTTGGTCGGAGTTGGCGGGTCGTCGACGAGCTCAAGTGCGGCGTCGACGACGAGCAGCGCGGGAAAGGCTGTCAACACTACAGTGCCAGCTGGCTACACGATCCCTTCCGCCTTTGAGTGAGTTGAATGCTTTCTGTTGTCGGAAACTACAAGGGGACAAATTGCTGACTCGCGCGGATTCTCCAGCGAGACTCTTGGGACGACCTTCGTCTCGACGGCGTGTCCTTCGTTTTGTACGTCCTGTCCTCCCAGTTTGAGGGATAGACCCCACCCGTCTCATCAATCTGAAACGCACTAAACTAACTATTCTCGACGTGTAATCAGTCTCCACCTTCCTCGCCGACCCCGACTTCATCGGCTGCGTCCCCTTCGGACTCCTCCTCTCCAGCTCGTCCGGCTTCTTCGACGCCGAAAAACAACCCTACTCGGAACTCCCCTACATCCTCAACGCTTCTTGCGCCGCCAACAAAACGACTTGCGTCGACGTCATGTCCTCTCTGGCCGCCAAGATTCGGTTGGCGAGCACGTGTGGAGAGGATCTCAATCAGGGGAACGCGATCGCCATTGAGGCGTTGGAGGGGTTCCAGAATTATGAGATGATGTATAGTGCGGGGTGTCAGAAGAACAATTCGACGGGGCAGGTGAGTTGGCCTTCGGTTCAGTTGAAGAGGGCAGGAGGGAAAAGAGGGCTGATGCGCTTCCATTGTTTTCCTTAAGTACTGCTTCGCCGAAGCTGCGGCACAGGCGAACGCCAGTGACATTTACTTCTACTACCTTGTGAGTTGATGGTGTTACAGCTATCATTGGTTGCGAACTTACAAGGCTTGTGTGTCTAGCCCACCGCGACGGCGTTGCCATCCGGGACCAAGTCTTGTAGCGATTGCACCCATGGCTTGATGGACATCTACTCGTGCGTTTCAGTACCTCCTCATTCTTGATTCAAATACTGAGCTGACGAACAACCTGCTCATCAGGCGCTACGCGAACAACACATCTCTCCAAATCTCCCAAACGTACGCCGCCGCTCAAGGCAACGTGTCGCAGGCTTGCGGCTCCACTTTCGCGCCTATCGTCGCTGTCACGACTGCCGTCTCCGGATCCCCTCCTCCTCGATCCAAGGGTGCGAGTTGGATCAGTCTTGTCGGCTTTTTCGCTATCGGGCTCGGGCCAGCTCTAGGGAGCTTCCTCTTCCTCCAGTGATGCACCACCCCCCTTCGTGTTTCCCCCTCGCTTTTCTGTTGTTTCTAAGGGCTTTAAGGTTTCTCTTCACACCACTACCCCATTTTATCACTTTTTCTTCGCTTGTTAGACTACGCAAAAATATTTCCTATAGGGAACTTGATCGTTGGACGGATGGGTTGGACGGATTACGCACACTTTCTCTCTCTCATTCACGCACACACTGCACACACACACGTTTGGATACCCTCTTACCTCCCTCGGACACTTTTCACGGCACACACTCACAAAACATTGGTGAAACTGAAGTGGATGGGCTTTCCATTGTGATTACGAGCGACTTTGATGAGGTTTCAAGGCGAGGAGTGACGTGGCGACTCTTGCAGCTGTCCTTTAAAATCTCATTGAAGACGAACACTAGTCTTACTTCGATGTCTTCTTTCTTATTCCACAACTGTAGGCGAGAAACCAGCGCTCAAGTTCAAGTGCGATCACGAGGTGAGGAACGGTGGGTACAGCAGGGTCTCTAAGAAGGAAAGAACGGGGTAATATCGCTTGTGGGGAGGTATGATCTTGACTTGATGAGATGGGGCACAACAGGTACAACATTCAGTACTATTGTAGTGATGATCGTAGCAAAACAAGGGAGAGATGTAGGGAAACAAATGAAAGAAGACAAAAAGGTCCATTCACGGCGCGCCGCTCCAACTCGACCTCCGATTCCGACTGCTCGACAGCTCATCCCCATCGACATCGTGCCTCGGCGTCGCAGTGAAAGTGAAATCCCTGAACAAGCCCTCCGAGTCGAGGTCGCACTTGTCGTTCATCGACGGCCGCTGACTCGCGCCCCAGCACTGGCCATTGACGGAAAACATCCAGTCACCGCTACGACCTCGCTCGCAGGCGTACTCGTCGTCGTCGGCTAGTGTTGGGGGTTTGTAGGGCGGCGAGATCTGGCGGAGCGCGACGGCACGCCAGTCGATCGAGTCGAAGAACGCGTGGGCTTGGATCTCGGAGGCGCCGCCAGCTCCGATCCTCTGATTTGGGTCTCGAGTGAGGAGCTGCAATAGCCACGAAAATGAGTTTTGACGTCTTGAAGGTGGCAACCAAAGCGCGCACCTTCAGCAACAGGTCCTTGTTCTCGGCCGAGTAGCCACGTTTCGTTGGGATCTTGATGGGGCCCTTGAGGATCCTTTCGTACTCCTCAACGCGAGTCTCGGCATCTGGGGAAACCAACAGTCAGCTTCGAGATGTCCAGTCTGCTTAAAAAGAGAAACGGTCTTACAGAATGGACTCCAACCATAGCACATCTCAAACAGCAGCACGCCGAGGCTCCACCAGTCGCAACGCCAGTTGTAGCCACTGCGGAGAAGGAAGTTGTTGTCAGAACATCCCAACAGCAGAAATGTCGACCAAAAAGACCTTACACGTCGAGCAACACCTCCGGAGCCATGAAAGCAGTGGCTGGGAAAAGCGTAGTGCCACGTCAGCAATAGTTTCTCATCGAGGAGAGCAAGGTCCAGCCAACTCACTGCCACACAAAGTCCGTGTCGACTCTTCAGACGACGACATGAGCTTTGAAAGCCCGAAATCAACAAGCACGCAATGTCCCAAGCCATCGAGAAGGCAGTTTTCGGGTTTGAGGTCGCTAATCCCGACGAAAGCCTGTTTAGCCTAGTCTTTCCCCAACGGAACGATGCAACGAAACAGCACTCACCGGTAGATGATACCAGCATTGTGGAGGTACTCCAACGCAAGGATGATCTCGCAGAGGTAGAACCGCACTTTGCTCTCCTCGAACCTGCCTCCGTCATTCTGGAGGTGGCAGAACAACTCGCCTCCGCCCTTGTAGTCCATGACGAAAAAGAGGTCCGTGACGTTCTGGAAACTAATTCACCAAGGATGTCAGCTCCCCAACCATTTGAAAATCTCCTAAGCGGGGGCATACCAGAATTTGAGTCCGACGAGGAATGGTGAGTTGAGCGTTCGCGCAAGGACTTGACGCTCGGCGAGGACTTGAGCGACCTGAGACTTGCTCGCGATCGACTCCTTTGTGATCACCTTCATCGCATCTGCGTGGAAACGAAGTGATAAGAGCGATGACCTCCGAGACCCCACGGGGTGGAGCAAGTGAAAGCGCGGGGTGGCCACTCACAGATTCGCTTCGTGTCGCGTTTGCGCACTCTAAACACCTGCCCGAACGATCCCTGACCAATGAGTTTGAGGACTTGGAAGTCGTCCACTGTGAGCTTCGGTCGAGACTGGTGATGGTGCGAGAATCGGTGGCACGTCAGTTGGTTGGGGACGACAATCATTGGGGGGCCGGATTGGGAGATGCGGGGGAGATGAAGGAGGAAGAAACGGACCTGCAGAGTCTCAAACAAGACTTTTATTCGGACTTCCCCACCAACAGTCGGATCGATTGCGCTCGTCAACCTGAAGAATGCAACCGTGGAGATAAGCGTACAGCTCCTCTGCAGTGCGGGGACCCCGTCTTGCCACGTCACTGGGAGATGAGAGGAAAGACGAGACGCACGGAACCCAGACGTCCACCTCCTCCTTGCTATTCCCCGCCTCTGCTGGTAATGGTGGTTCAAAGACACTTGCTCCGAGAAATCCGTGAGCGGGGAATCCACCGATGGGCGCGAGCTTGTCGTAGAGGCAAAGGAGAATTGTACGATCGGGCTGGACGACGTCGCTGTCGAGTCGGAATGGCCGGGAATGAGTGAAAGTGGATGGACAAGGGTAGACGTGTAGGTGTGAGAAGGAAGTGGAATGAGGAAATCAGCAATAATCCCTCCCGAACCAAAGGAACCTCGAGGACGCACAACTGAGCAATGTGGTTGAAGATGGGCGCATGCGGCGTACCAATCTCCTTCGGACTCGTCTCCGGTGGCGGAGAAGGTGGCTCATTCTTCTCCTGAGCTCTGGCCTGCCCTCCCACCCTTCTAACGGTCGTGGTCGCGAGTGCCGACGCCGACTGAGTGTGCTTGAGCCCTGGTCTGACGGCCTTTCTTGCGAGCGCCTTTGCCGCGATTTTGGACGTCCGCTTCTCGTTTTTGACGACTGGAGCTGCGCCGTACTCTCTCGACACAGAGCTGTAAGGAACGAAGCCTCACGAGAATCAGCAACGCGATCCGCAAAGTCCGAAGACCGACTGGTGGAAAGGAGATGGGGAAGACGCACTCGGTTCTGTCGTACTGCAGGAGCACGTAGGGCTTCTCGTTGCCCGTTTCGCAGGCGAGACCCCTCGCTTCGACGACGGTGATGGTGAGCTTGCCCAGGAGGTGGGTCGTCGGCACGGCGGGGTGGTCGTCGCCGTCCGGAAACGCGGGGCTCTCTGCGCGCGGCGAGGCCGTCGGGCTGGCCTGAGGGGTGAGGTGCGGCGGCGGTGGGTAGAGGGCCGAGTAGGCGGACTCTGCGGGTGAGAGCGGCGGGGTTCTCGTGTCTGAGAAGATGTCGGGGAAGTGGCACGACGAGCGGCGGTGGTGCTCCTCGATCGAGAGCGTCGAGAGTCTGCCCGAGTGGGAGGCGAGCGCGCCGCTTCCTGGCGAGACGGGGCGGGACGGGGGCGGCGGGAGCGGGAGCGGGAGGTGCTCAGACTTGAGGAAGCTGCACAGTCCGAGCGAGAGGTGCGCTGCTGGCTTGAGCGTCGTCGTCGGGCCGGGGTGCGGCTCGTCCATAATCGTTTACGCGCCCGCGTGTTTGGGTGCTGCCTCCTACACTCGGCCAGACGCGGACGCAAACGCGACCGACAAAGGAGCGAACGAAAGGGAGCGAGCGAGGGAGTGCTCTGAGCTATGTATAGAAAGAAATTGATGCGAGTTTTGAAGTGCACGAGGGTCGACGATGGGCGAAAGAGTGGCGGCCAGTCTCAAGGGGCGTAACTCCCGGGCGTGACCTGGCCAAAAGGCCCAGACGACAGAGCGACCTTCTTCCGAGGACTTTTTTCTTCCATCTTTTCCATTACTTTTTTGCATTGCTTCGTCTAGTGATATTCTATTGTATACATATGCCGGGCTCAGACTGATTGTTCAAGGTGCGCGCCCCTGCTCTTGCAGCGATGAGCATACCACGTCAGTGCTTCCTTCCCATCCGCCTTCTACTCCTCAACACCGTTCAACAAACACAGCTAGCAGAAGTTGATTCAACAAATAGATATCTTGTGGACCGTCAAGGGACAGGAGGTCCATTTCTCACATTATCCGCCACTGGGAATCCCGTCACGAGTTCTGAGAGCTCGCGCGCACTGCTCCTCTCTGTCCTGCGCCCATCGCCGCCCGCTTTCGCCCCGCGTAGCGTCCCCCGCCGGAGACGATGTACGACGAGGACGTGGCCTACACGGAACGGGAGGAGAGTCGCATCGTCCGGGCGTGCCTGTCCCGCATGCTCGACGTCTTCCGCGACGCCGACCCGGGCTTCCTGCGCGCCGCCATCGCACACCACACGCGCCAGCTCTACGCCGCGAATCAGGCCGACGTCCGGGGCAAGGGGAAGGGCAGGAGAGTGGTTCATGCTGACGCGGACGAGGAGCTGATGGACCGCATCTGCGCGAGGGTGTCGGAGAAGATCCTGGACAGCAACCGCGGCCACTATCCCAGAGGCGTGTGGCAGGACGCTCGCGCGGCCAAGCTCAAGCCCACCAGGATCCCGCTCGAGAAGAGACTGTCGTCGTTTGACGAGATCAAGAAGACGTGGGACAAGGCTGGAGTGTCGAGAGGGTTCAGAAAGGCGGCGCAGGATGGGAGGGCAGACCACCAGGAGGCGACGAGGGTGTACGACGGCACATTGGTCAGGAACCAAGCTCTGTGCGTATCTCGAAAGAATTGCAGCCCTCACCTCCAAGCTAATCGTCGACTTTCACGCAGCGTCCAACTGCACATCATCTTCCCTCAGACCCGGATCGAACGCCTGCGAGAAGTCGTAGCCTCCCTCGAACACTCGCACCTGTTCGACGCCGTCGACATCCTCCTCGCCGAGTCCACCAACCCCACCACAACCACTCAACCCGCCACTCGATACCCCTGGCTCCCTTTCTTCTTCCGCAACGCCACCGTGGCGCCCCCCGTCGACGAGGGTCCTCCGTCCCTCACCCCGGATGATCTCTTCCACTCTCCGACGTACATCAACGAGCTCTCCAAACACCTCCAGTACGATCTCTCTGTCCCCAGCAACGCCATCAGCAAGTATACCCGCCAGATGGAGCTCGGCCAGCTCACGTACGCTCAGCTCCGCGACGACGCCAGTCGCGCACGTGGGGGCCAAATCAACCGCTTCTTCCGATGGCTCCCCCTCCGCACCAACTCTAACTCTAGCACCAATTTTCAACCTCCTCCCAGCCCCTCGACCTCAGCTCGCGTCGACATCACCTCGCCCGAGCTCGCCGCCGACATCGCCGCGTTCGAAGCGCCAGCGAGGGCCGAGCAGATCCAGGACGACCTCAGTCTAGCGAGGGAGCTCAACGCCGAGTTTACGCTCGAGGACCAGCTCTTCACCTGCGGGTGCTGCTACGCGGACGTGCCATTCGAGGATATCGCCACGTGTGCGTCGGGCGACCACACGTTCTGCGTCGATTGCGTGCGTCGGCAGTGCGAGGAACATGCGTTTGGAGGGGCGCCGCTCTTCCTCTTGGACTCTAAAGAGAGAGTAAGGAGGAAAGGGTGGGAGAAGTACCGACTGGGCGTGCGGTGCCTCTCGACTGAGGCATGTTTGTCGGCATTCTCGAATGCAGAGCTCGAGCGTGTTCTCCCCTCGACGCTTTACGGTGTTCTTTCGAGTCGCATCTCTAACGCCGTCCTTGACAACTTCCTCGTCATCAACGCTGAGGAACGCAAGTTCGACGAGAAGATCATGCGCTGCCCGTTCTGCAGCTTCGCCGAGCTCGTCGACGGCCGGGTCCTTCGTCGGGCGTTCCCAGTCTTCGAAGACAAAGTTCGTTTCCTCCCATGGGAACGCTACCTCGCTAGCCTTGGGTATTCCATCCTGAGTTGGCTCATTCTCGCCCCATTGTACCTTATTGTCACCCTCACCATCTCCTTCATCCCCAACACGTTCTACGATCACCTCGAGGAGAACACTGTTCGCCTAGGTCGAGACGTCGGCCCTCCAATCCTCCTCCCCTTCTTTGAACCCATGCGACTCCTCGACACGGCACACAACTTTATCACCTCGAGAGCGAAACACGTCATCGCGATCAAGTCGGGTCGGGCGAACGTCTTCCAGTGCCGTAATGGCTCTCTGGGCAAACCCCATTCTTTTGGTGAAGAGGCTTCGACGGCGAAGACCAACCTCGAGCTCATCGAGCGTGTTTGGGGAGAAGGAGCGGCGAGGAGAGGGACCGAGGCGACGAGCAGCTCTCGTGGAGGCGCTGGTGTGCAACAGCTCGGGTCAGGGACAGGCGAGTGCGGCAAGCTCTCGTGCTTGGACTGTGGGAAAGTCTATGTGCACGGACTGCATCAATGTTTGGCGGATGGGCAGGACGGCCTGAGGCTCGCTGTGGAGAGGGCGATGAGTGACGCTTCGTCGAGGCTGTGTGGTGGGTGTGGGGTGAGGTTTAGGAAGAGCGATGGGTGTAACAAGGTGAGATGCGCTCTCATCCTCGCTGGGTACAGAATCAGTGCTGATGCGGGCGCTGAGCAGATCGTGTGTCGGTGCGGCGTGGCGACGTGTTATTCGTGTGGGAAGACGATTGGGACTCTCGAAGGGTATCAGCACTTTTGTCAGCATGTTCGAGATCCTGTGAGTGCTGAACAGCATGGTGGGTGCTAGCTCCACGATTGACCTCGTTTTTGATCAGGGCTCGGCGGGATGCCCGTCGTGCTCCAAATGTTCTCTCTGGGTCAACGTCGACCACCAGCGTGAGGCACAAGCAGCAGCTGTGGCTGGTAAGTCCCATTTGCTCTACGCGTTTCGACTTGAATCGGTCTTTTGTGACTGTGTGCTTTGTAGCCCGTGAAGCCTGGTTGCAGGACCACCCGGAGAGCTCGCCGCACCTCCTCAACCAGACGTTGAACGTCGTCGGCCCTCCAACGCTCTCCCATCAAGGTGAACCGCACACCTTTCTTACTTACATATCTTTAACTCAGCATCCTCTCCTCCAGTGCGAACCTTCCTCACCAGTGCGACCGATCTTGTGCTCCGCCAGATCCTTATTTAGATACACGTGTTTCGCAGTACTGTTGTTGATACCCTCACTTAGCGCCTTGGTGTTGATCAAACTATAGCTTTGTTCTCAGTACGACTGGGCTTGCCTCATGTGGTTCAGAACTCTCGGCGTTGTCGCTCCCCTCGGTCGCTTCCCTACTTCCAAAACCTCGTTCTTCAGCGGCGAGCTGGTCGGAGGTGCATGCGGGTGGTCCATTTTTCGAGCTTGCCCCAAAAACTTCACTCCGACGATGATGTACTCGGTGGTATCTTTTTCGGGGATCGTGAAATCGATCCACGCCAGCACCCCAGCCTTGCGATCGTGAGAAAGGACTTCTTGTCGGATTGCTACCCCATGACGCATACCAGGGACTGAGTCCAGTGGAAAAAGTCAGGCAAGGCCACTAAGTTGATAATTATATCTCGCTGTGAATTCTGGAGGGGTGTGAATGGATGCGTACCAACAATGTCGTCCTCTTCCGGCAACCTCCTCAACTCGGACGAGGTAATCGTTCCACCAACGGTATTCAGACGCAACACCATTACACCCTGATCTTCTTCCGCTGGTGAAATTCATCTCATGTCAGCGAATTTTTAGTGAGAGCCAGCTTCCCTGCTGCACCACGTATCACAAAGACGCAGCCACGGAAAAAAACATCCGGACGCACCGGAATGGAACGACGTATCCTTGACATTCTTCATCCACTCGGACAAGAATTGCTTGAGATACGGTTGTACCTCTCTGAGTGCTTCTTTCTCCAACTCGTCCGGCTCCCGTGCTTGACGAGCTGACGCAAGGCCAACGTTATGGACCGTGGCACCAGAGCCAGGGATGGGCTCGGAGAAGGAGCGATGTAGGTGGAAGTTCATGGCTGTAGAAAGAAAGGATAGGAAAAGTGGGGAAGAAAGATGGGTGAAGATTATGGCTTCATTTACCTGGCGAGGGAGAAGAAAACCCCTCACCAACAAGGCGGTCCCCGTCGGCGTTCCGACTCGACGACATCAAAGCAGTCCCTATCGTCTCTCTGCGGTCTCTGCTGTCAAAATTAAGGCCAACAAACGACTGCGAGAGTGTGCGTCTCATTGCGAGTGTAACAACAGGTTGAAAAGGGGGAAAGAACGATCGACTCGGCAGGATATGGTGTGGTGATACTACGATGTGGAAAGCGAGGATTAAGATGTATAGCGAATGTGAGGGTATCAGAAAATGTTGATGCGACGAAAAAAAGCCTCTTCGAGTGATCTCGGCACGATCAAGTGACCAGCCTGCTTGCGGTCCCCTCCCTCACGAACCCCTTCCACTCCTCGCGCCATGCCGCCATCTTCTTCCTCAGATCCTTCCTCCTCAGTGTTTTCCGAATCCATCTCATCAAAGCGTCGTCATCCTCGACGATGAAGTACGACGAGAGTGTCGAGAGGATGGACTCGAAAGTAGCTTTCGGTGGAGCGAATTGGTCTACGTGGTACGGGGGGACCTGTCAGGGCCGGCTGAATTTGTGAGCAAAGTAACGAGCCACGCACCTCTGTAGCACCAAATGATCGCAACAGAGGCGATGATGAGAAAATCGATGCCTTCGAGGAGCAGTCCGTCCCAGAACCGCAACTGAGTCGAAAACGGAATTGAGTTGGCGAAGAGGGTGATGTACCATTTCGTGGCGTAGGCCGAAGTCGAGATCATCTGGGCTTGCTGTATTACGGGGACTGTGTTAGCAGTTGAATCTATTCAAAGAGAAGAAATACGACCCACGAATGATTCGTGCACCTCGGGCATGAGGAGCTCAACCAAACGCTCCTGGATGTAGAAAGCCTCCAGCAGCCCCGGGAACCCCGGCGCAAAGATCTCTTTAAGGTTGTACTGGTCGAATAGTCGCACCAAGCATCCGTACGCTCTCTGGAGACCGCGGAAAGAGTTAGCTTCACCCTTCTCTCCACGGCTCCCCAACCGGGCGTCGGACAGACGAAACCAACGGATGTACTCACCTCGGGTTCAAAGTAGCACAACAAGGTCGCCGCTATTGGTCCCATTCCCTGACAGTAGCCGCCAATGTCGCTGCAATGCAGACCGAAAGCGTGGAGGACGTGGAAGAGGGCGCGTTGGCCGTGGCCATAGCGAGTGTGGAAGAGAACGTGGCCGGAAATCGTGCGAGGGACGTCGAGGTCGATTTGGATGTCTTGACTTGATGCTGAGGTGATGAGGCGCTGGAAGGGAAATAGGAACCATCAGCTTGGAACAAGGCTCACAGGAGTATTAGACGGACCTGATACTCTCTCTTGAGCTCGTCCAAGCTCCTGCCCGCGCACATCTCATTCGCCACCTTCTCCAGCTCCAAACCCCACACCGCGCGTCTCCACCGATCCGGTACACCCTTAAATACCCTTCGCTGGAACTTTCTATACTTGCCGCCGCCGTCCTTTCTCCCGCTCCACCAACTGCTGTCGACGTCCCACTCGACGATGTTGCCTCCCCGATCCCTGGACGACACCTTCAGCATCTCGCCCCACTTCGATATTCGCTTCGTTTCCAGCTCGAGCTCGACTGGCGATGCCAACGAGACGACCGACGTGCGGTGGGCGAGCTGCTGCTTGCGCGAGACTGTTGTCGGCGTCGGCGCTGACGACCCAGGCTTCTTCTTTGACGACGAGAGCTGCTGGTACGGCGAGGCGGTAAGGGCCGAGATGCGGTTGTGTTGTGATGCTATTGCTGCTGGATGCGAGTTTGAAAAGAAGCCGTATCTGTAGGAATGAAGCGAACCCGCGCCGAGCGAGCGGGCGATGGAAGGAAAGTGAGTGGTCAGCCCCAGGTCGCCGGTACGGACGGACGGAGGAATTGCTCGGCAGCGGGTGGCCGCAACAGCGCAACAGGAAGCAACACGCACCTGTCGACCCTCTTGAGGATGCTGTCCTGCTTCTCGCCGCCGTCCTCGTGCCCTTGCTTCTTCGCGACGCCGTTGCGCTGGAGCTTGACCGTCTCGATGCCCAGGGCCTCCTCTCTGCAGATGATCCCGTCGCGGCTCCGCTCCCGGCCCTCGTCCCACCCGTCTCCAGGGACACCCTGCTCCTCCAGCCGATCGTACAGGCTCTTGATGAGAGCCGCCGTGTGCTCCTCCGACTCGAGCGCCGACTGAGAGGTGTTCGGAGTTTGGTGCGTGGGCGAGGGCGGCACGGACGAGTTGGAGGTGGCCTGCGACGACGAGGATATCCGGTGAGGGTGTGGCCGGAGGGACGAGGAGCGTGGAGGTGTCACGATCGTCGCTGGGAGGTTCTTGGGCATGCCGTTCCTCGACTTCGTGGGCTGGTCCGGGGTCCACGCTCGTGGCATCGAGCGAGCGTCGAGCGGAGCGGGAACGCTGGCAACGGCGCAGGAGCTCATGTCAGCTGGGCAGGAGTGAATGTACGATGGTCAAAAAGTTACATCAAGTTTCGGCTCGAGCTCGTTGGCGAGTGGAGGGTGGGTGGTTGGCGTGGGAACGATGGCGACGTGACGGCAGTGGCTGGTGGTGGCCTGAGTCTGGGACGAGGACAGGAGGTGGCACGGCGCGTGTGTCCTTGCACTCCACAAGTCCCTCTACCCTCGGTCAAAGTCTCTCGAGAGTTCGTGCGAAAAGTGCGAAGAGTGCTGGACCCAAGGCCAACGTTCGTACGCCAGGATTTCGGCGAGACAATGGAAGGCCACCGCGGCCTGTGGCCCAAGCTCAGAACTGTCTCACCTGCACACGTGGTCTTGAAAGAGCGCGACGAGTGCCCCCGAAAGCCTCAAGTGCAGGTCAAGTGTACACTTTTGGGGTATTCCATCAAAGCAGATCAAGTTGTCCACGTTTTTCGGTCTTTCAGAGGTGTCTGGACGTGCGCAACGGACGGACAGTTGGTTGGGCTCGCTCGCAGGAGGCTCCGACCGCTTGCAGTCGCAAGTTCATTGGTCACCCAAATAGATCCTGGAACTTTGATGACAGTGTGGAAAATGCCGTGCTTTCGTCACATTCAAGCGCCGACACGTACCTATGCTTTCCCTCTCTTTGTCGACAGTTCGCTGATTCGATCTCCCGACTCCCGAATCGCACAGCCAAAGTAAACATCAACTTGTTATCTATTCCACGCGCCACACAATCCAGCTACTATATCCCACAAACACGAGCCACCGGCAGAAGGACTGTCCCTCCTCCAACAACGCTCTTCGATCCCACCGGCCCCGAAGAAAAACTTCGGGACCAGGAAAAGAGGAGCCAACCATCCTTCCCGGAAGGGAGAATAGCGAATCGAGGAGAGGTTGATTTTGCATTCGTTTTTACTTCAGCTGTCTCCTTCGACCGGCGGAAACGTTCCATGAGAAACCTCGAATGAAAGTCGCCGCCGGCCTGGACAAGACTGCTGTACACACGTTATGCGTTGGGGGTTGGGGGAAGGGAATGAATTAGGAGTGCTGGTAGATGTTATGGAAATGGGTGACAGAGCAGAAGAGGTGTCCTGAGGTCGGTGCGAGGAGCACCACGACCTGCGAGGACGAGAAGAAAAAAGTCTCCGGAGGTGGAGGACTTGGGACACAAGCTGACGGTGAGGCTGATGTGAGCTGATTGCTGTCGAAAGGTGTCGTAAGTAGTGCAAAAAGTATGAGTTGTGCCAACAAGTGTCGAGATGCGAGGATGTGGTCGGAAGGCAAGGGACGCCCGGCGAAACTTGGGCGAGTTGACTCTGCGCCCGCGCGGCTTGTCCTCCACACCCGTGCATGCTCTCGCGTCAACTTGGGCGCCTCCGCTTCACTTCTTCGTACAACTTGTGTCGCCGCAACATGTCGCTCCAGCTCTCCATCGTCTCGCCACCCTCCACCTCCCAGGACAAGGCCGCGACCCTCCTCAGCGAGGCGTACGGCCAGTTCGTGCCCGACCTCACCATCGCGCCTGGCGCTTCCGTTCGTCGTCCTCGTTTCCGAGCTTCAAACTCGCCCTGATCACTGCATACATGCGTACAGCTGTCTTTGAGCTCGGGCGAGACCTCGTTGTCTAAAATCTTCGACAAGCTCTTGACGACGGCGGCCAAGTCGGACGAGTTGGGCAAGACGGACGACGAGAAAAAAGGCGTGAGCGAGTACCTCGACAAGATCAGTGCTGGCGCGTTCGATAGTGATGAGGGCAAGAAGGTGCGCTACTTCTTACTATGGTCGAAATGGCATCGGGCTCAGGCTGATTCGTGGGGCAGGCTCTCGAGGCGGAGCTCAAGACCAAGACTTATCTCGTTGGCAACTCGCTCACCGCTGCCGACATCGCCCTCTTTGCTTCCCTCCACTCTTACGTCGTTAGTCTCTGTCTCGTAACGTCCACCATTGCTCCAGGCTAACCTCCACCCCATCCCGCAGGCCGCCGCAACGCACACCACCCTCCTCTCGACGCCCTCCATCACCCGTCACTTCGACCACGTCCAGAACACCCCTCTCGTCTCCTCCATCCTCGCCCGCTCCACCTCCTTCACCCCCTCCGTCGTCCCCATCGATGTCGACAACGTTCCCGTAGTCGTCGTCGAGAAGGAGGTCAAGGTCAAGAAGCCTGCTGCTGGTGCTCCTGCCGCCGACGCCGCCGCTGCTGCTCCTGCTGCTAAGGAGAAGAAGGAGAAGGCTGCTGCCAAGGAGGAGAAGGCGCCGAAGGAGGAGAAGAAGGAGGGCGAGAAGGGAGAGAAGAAGCCAAAGGAGAAGAAGGCGAAGGCGGAGGGAGGCGACAAGGGAGGCAAGAAGGCGGCGGCAGCGCCTGCTGTTCCTGACGTGCCTGCACCATGGATGATCGAGTTGAAGGTGGGAAAGATTGTCGATGGTGCGTCCATTTTATCTCGCTGTCTAATGTGCGGCTGGGAGCTGATGCGGTACGGCGGAACACAGTCAAGGTCCACCCCGACGCCGACGGCCTCTACGTCGAGCAGATTGATGTTGGAGAGGCCGAGCCCAGGACTGTTGTTTCTGGTCTCGTCAAGTACATCCCCATTGAGGAGAGTGAGTCGACAAGTATGCGAGAAAGTGGGAACTCGTCGACTCACCCTGTTGTTTTCTAGTGCGAGGCAAGACCCTCATCACTGTCGCCAACTTGAAGCCCGCCAACATGCGTGGTGTCAAGTCTTTCGCCATGGTTCTTTGCGTACGTTTGATTTGCTCTCCTTTCTTGCTATCTCTTTCTGACCAGCTTCCTTGACTGTAACAGGCCAGCTCCAAGGAGGGCAAGGACGGTGGAATCGAGTTCGTCGACCCTCCCGCTGGCTCGCTCCCAGGAGACCGGGTCTTCTTCGAGGGTTTCGAAGATAAGGTCGCTCTCGACCAGCTCAACCCCAAGAAGAAGATTTTCGAGACCGTCCAGCCTGGTTCGTTGCGCGATTTCCTTGAGCTCGACAGAGGCGAGAGCTGACACGTGGTCCTTCTTTTTCGCCGTTGTGCAGGCTTCACGACGTTGGACACGAAGGAGGCTGCTTGGATCGCAGAGGATGGAAAGGTTCACAAGATTGTGTCGTCGAAGGGTGTTTGCACGACCGCGAACTTGATCGGTGCCAGCTTGAGTTAATCGCTGGGCCGGAAGAGCAATGGAACTGAGCTCATTTTTTTTTGACATCACCCTATTCGGAGAAACCTCCTATATTCCTCAAGTGAAAACTTCTAGTTGATCTGATCGGCGGCTCGGCCCGCGATCCCAGCGTGTCTCGTGCAGCAGCAACCTAGCGCCACCGCGTTTCAGATCATGTGGCTTCCGCGACGGCGGTGCTTGCCGGTTTTGGGCCCCTCTCTTCTGACCCAGTTTTTTTTCTTCTTACCATCACCTCCACTCCGCTCTGACTCTCTTTGTTGGTCCCCTCGTCGGCATCTCGCTCACATCACCGCCCTCAACAAAGCGGAAGCCGCCCCTCCAAGTCGCTTTTCTTCTTGCCTCGCAGAGCCCGGAAACGGAAGATGTCAGCGGTCAACTGGAACCAAATGGCCTTCGTGATGCCATTCACGGAGCTCGTGCCGTACGTCGACAGCTTCTTGTGGGGCTGGCAGGGGAGGGCATGGCAGGCGGAGTTTCGAGGCAGTGGTGCGTGTGTTTTTCGTGTGGTGCCGCCGTTCTGAGGGCTGTGACAAGTTGACAGCCAAAGTTCACGATCTCATAGTCTCTGTCAAAAGTGGGTTCTCTGTTGTACCGCTCATCACCGTCGGCGGGGTAATCGACACTTCAGAGCTCGACAAGTTGCCACGTACGACAACCGTCGCGGGTGAGAACTACCTACTAGCCAAAAAGCTTGCGATTCCCGTCACTCAATTTGCCTCACTCTGACAGGCTATGCGGGTACTCCCAACGCCGAGGTCACCAAACGAGACTTGACGCGAGACGACGTTAGGCACGGCATCACCGCTTCGTTCATCTTCATCGTCGAGCGACCTGGAGAAGAGTACAACGGGAACTACCTCGTCGAGTTCTATTCGGAGTACCCGGCCTCGTCAAAAGACTCAGCAGGGTCATCAAAGCATAGGAACAGTGGTGGTCACCGGAGGGACCCTTACCCCAAAATGAAGCACGCGCCGAGAAGGTCTTCCTCCTTGCGCAATGAGTTGGAAGTCGGCAAAAGGAACCCGAGGGATGCAAGACCGGTGGTGTTGAAGCTGTGAGGTCTGGAGCGGGACGTGAGGTCTCGGGAGAAGGCAGGCATCACATGCTGGCGTGAGCAATCCAAGATCTCAGATTGCACCACAGTCCTGGAAGGCGATGATCGCTTCGTCCGTGTAGCCTTCTTCTCTGAGAACCTCGAGCGTGTGCTGGCCCAATACTGGTGGTGGTCGAGTGATCTGGAGGAGAGAGGGGAGAGGAGGGGCATGAGAACCACGTCATCATGCCGAGGGTATGGGAATCGCAGACGACTGACCTTCATCTTCTCGCCGTTGTAGGTCACGGCCGGCGAGAGCTGCAATCTCCTTAAAGTCAGCAATCATCCTCAAAGAGGAAGACTGATCGATGCGCACCAGCTTGATCTTGCCCGCCCTAGGGTGTACGACCTCCTCCGTCACTTTCCTCGCCACCGCCTGAGGGTGCTCAAACGTCCCCT
Organism: Pseudohyphozyma bogoriensis; assembly: GCA_024364755.1. Classification (NCBI taxonomy): domain Eukaryota; kingdom Fungi; phylum Basidiomycota; class Microbotryomycetes; family Chrysozymaceae; genus Pseudohyphozyma; species Pseudohyphozyma bogoriensis. The sequence goes on from JALBUQ010000028.1 coordinate 72,119, forward strand.
TTAAGTCATTCACTGGCGCATGCGGGAATCCTCCACCCTTGAGCTTCACCAACCACTCCGCAGTGGTGTGTTTTGATAGCTCGGCGATGATAGCGGCTACCAGGGACTCGCGATTCGCCACGCGGGCAAGGTTGGAGGAGTAGAGATCGGAAGTAGACCATTCGGGGTGGCCAAGAAGGGCTGAGAACTTTTTAAACTGGCCGTCGTTGCCCGCACCGATCATGATCCAGCCATCGGCGGTGGGGAAGTTCTGGTGAGGACGGGTTAGGCGACGAAATGGGAGGAAAGGAGAAGAAAGGACGGACCTGGTATGGCACGATTGACGGGTGAGATGTCCCTTGACGAGTGGCTTCTTGTCCGGCGATGAGGTAGTTACTGGCGAGGTTTGCGAGCGAAGCGACCTGTCGAAGGACGTTAGCTGACGTGTCATCTCGTGCGCCCTCGGAAAGCTTCAGTCTGGCCGCTCCTTCGTGCAGGCATCCCAAAAGAAGATCTTTCAAGACTTGGGGCGAAGTAGATCCTCACCTGACTCTCAAACAACGAGCAATCGATCCAGACTCCCTGTCCTGTTTGCTGGCGTGAGAGCAAGGCAGCCATCACAGCACCGTGGACGTAGAGACCCGTCGTGAGATCCGTGATGGCAACTCCAACTTTGACTGGCGGTCCCGTCGGCTCTCCAGTGATGTGCATCAAGCCAGCCTCAGCTTCGATGTTGACGTCGTAGCCCGGATTTTTGGCTGAAGGCCCCGTCTGGCCGTATCCTGCGTCAAAACTAGGTGAGCTCGTGAACGAAGACTGCTTGACACAGCAAAAAGAGAGACTCCGCACCAGTGATTGACGCATAAATCAGCTTGTCGTTCAACGCCTTGCAGTCGTCCCATCCCAACCCGAGCTCATTCAGCTTGCCAGGCACGTAATTCTCGACCAACACATCGGCTTTCTTGATGAGCCCTTGGACGATCTTGAGTCCCTCGGGAGATTTGAGGTTGATCCCGATGGAGCGCTTGTTGCGGTTGACGGAGAGGAAGTAGGTCGATTCCGGCGGAAGGGAATTCCAGTCGGATTCGCGGGGGACCGGCTTGCCCGATGGAGATGGAGGCGGCGACGGAGGCGTCTCGATCAGAGGTGCACTAGGAGGGTTCCTACAATTTCACCAGAATATCAGCCTAGCTTCTAACTCAGAAATGCCAGACGAGTACGCACCAAGCTCGGGTATCGTCCCCGCGCGTCGGGTGCTCGACCTTGAGCACCTCCGCCCCGAGGTCGCTGAGCAGCATGGTGGCGTACGGACCAGCGAGGACACGTGTGAGGTCGAGCACTCTGAGGCCGGCCAATGGCGGCGGCATGCCAGAGAGCGCTGCTGGCCTGGAGGTGGAGAAGGTGCGTGCCGGCGCGAGCTGTCGAGTGACTTGGTGGAGGCGGGTCGCGGCTCTACGACGTGTCGACATGGCGAGAATCAATGTAGAGATAGTTTTGGGACGAGTGAGGCCTCAGAAGGAGGAATGTAGCAAGTTTGGATCGAGTTGGAGGGGCGGCGGCAAGGAGCGATGTAGCCGGAGCGTCGGAACTTGGTCCGGCGACCAGGCGGACCTGACCTGCGCCATGTTCAAGCTGGACAAGATGGTGAGAAAGTCTCTCAGATCCGAAAAAAAAAATAACAATTCATTTGCTTGGTCTTGGTAGATGCACTTTGCCTGCCACACAAAATTGAAGGAACATGTGGGTCACGTGACAAGGCTTCCCCTTGCTTCGGGTCCGCCCCTCTGCCTCGCCTACCTTGCTTCGACCAGTACCTGTCAATCGGACGCGACAACTTTGGATTATTCCAGTAAAGGGGGATGTCTCGTAAGTCTAGCTACATTAGAATATTCATGTCACCTGTTTGAGCGGAGGTGAGCTGACTGTGTACCCAACGCGAGCCAGCCCCATCAGCTTCGACGAGCTACCCGGCTACGCCTCCACGACCTCCTCGTGAGCATTCACTCCATACTAAACTGCTGCTGTTTAGCTGGATCAAGTATCTGACGATGTTCACGAGCAACCGCAGGTCCAGACGAAGGCTTGTCGCCGTCCCACCGCGCCCAACTCTCCATCGCGACCACCCCCTTGCCCCGCTCCTCCTCCCTCTCGACACTCCAGCCATCCTCACCAGCATCCTCAGCTCCACGAGTGCCCGTACCAGCAGCTGCAGGAGACCCAGCGTCAGGCTCGACCGCGACCTCACCCAACACGCGCGCTCCTCCACCACCGCACATCGCCGCTCCCGCCAGCTCGCCAGCCAAACACCGCCCAACCTCGTCGCCCACCGCTCCCGTGTTCACCACGACAGCCCTCAACAATCAGTCCAATCCGATACGGAGGGCAACGAGCCTCTCGCAGGGTCCCAGAGGTCCGAGCACTGCAGCGGACGGGTCAGCATCGACGAGTGGTGCAGCAGCTTCGTCGGCGTCCGGCAAGTCGTCGAAAGCTGCACCTGCGATCTTGATGGACAACAGGCGACCGAGTGCATTCTCCCCCCACCCCAGCTCGTCGCACGGTGGAGCTCAGGCTGGACTGGGGTTAGGAGAGAGCGTACCGTCCAGGCGGCCGTCGGCGGCCTCGAGCTCATCCAGTCACGGACACGACAAGGACAGCTCTTTGTATCGTAGCCTCTCCCACAACAGTGGAGAGTCGAACAGGCGGGAAGCGAGCGCGATGGACCAGGATCTCACGACCGCCTTCTCTCAACATAATCTCGGCGCGTCCACCTCGTCCAGCAAGGGCTCAGGCTTCTCGAGAAGAAAGTCATCAGCAGAGGAGCTAAGAGGGTCAACGACGTGGAGCAACAACCTGTATCATCCCCGGTCGCCCTCCGTCACGTCCCTCTCGTCTGAACAACCGCCAGCCGTCGCCCATTCTCTCACCTCGCAACCCTCCTTCCTCCATCCGAAAAATGTCACTCAGTCATCCACTTCAGCTGATCCACCACCCGTCCCTTCCATCCCATCAGCTTCCAACTCGACAATAGTCGCTCCCGGCGCCGCCCCACTCGCAACTTCGACGAGCTCGTCCAATCCCCCCTCCGGTCCTCCACCAACTCTTCCGCATGCCGACTCGAATTCCAACAATCCGACACCAGACCTCTCTCGCTCCCCGGCTCCTGACACTTCTCCCGTCGTTACTCGACCGACGACAACGCGGAAAGTCGAGCCGACGCTGCCTTGCGCCGATGTGCCTGCTGGTTCGTCGTCTCCCTTTCATCAAGCTGGCCTTTTGTAAATCCCGTCCACGATAGCTAATGTTCCATTTCACTCCCATTTCAGCTCCTCCTACATCGATGTACTGGTCCAAGACGCCAGTCGCTGGGCGACTGCCGCGAGGGATGCGTGCTCACACGGCGACGACGGTCGGAGAGGACATTTGGGTGATTGGCGGGTGCGACATCCGTGGAGTGTGCTACAAAGATGTGTGGAGATTAGATGCCGGTATGTGCCGTTGTTTTGCGGGCTTTTGGGAAGAGGAACGCTCATGAGTGTGCCGCAGACTCCTTCACGTGGACGAAGCCTCGAGTGATTGGAGACATTCCGCCAGTGACGAGGGCACACACCGCGACTCTCGTCGATAAAAGGCTCTTCATCTTTGGCGGTGGAGACGGTCCGACCTACTACAACGACACATACTTTTTTGACACCCGTGAGTTGCAGATTCTCTCACCTCCTGCGCCACGTGGCTTACCCTTTCTCTCCCTGCGCCAGTATCCCTCACCTGGGTCAAGCCCGTCATTCACGGCAATCCACCCACCCGACGACGAGCGCACACATCCGTCTATTACAACCACAAGATCATCATCTTCGGAGGTGGGAACGGCTCGATGGCGCTCAACGACGTGCACGCGCTCGACGTCTCGGACCTTTCGCAGCTGACGTGGAGAGAGTTGAGGGTGACGGGAAAGCCGCCAATAGCGAGAGGTTATCACTCGATGACGCTGGTTGGATCAAAGGCTGTGGTCTTCGGCGGGAGTGACGGAACGGAGTGCTTTAGTGATGTGTTTATTCTAGATCTCGGTGAGCGGTGGCCGTCTTTGGGGTGTGTGGTTCGGGAGTAAAAGCAGCTGACTGGTGTTGTTTTTGGTTCCGAAGAAACGTTGGTTTGGCAAGAAGTCAAGCCTGATTTGGATCTCGACGTGGCTGGTGGGTACCCCCGACTGTCGCACTCGGCGACCTGTGTCGGATCATACCTCTTCATCGTCGGAGGTCACGACGGCGTTCACTTCTCCAACGCCATTCTATTATTCAACTTGGGTGCGTAGACCTGCTTCCTTCGCCTGCCCCGATCCAAACTTGTCTGCTGACTCCAGCTGCGCTGTCCCCCCAGTCACGCTCCAATGGGAGAAACGATACCCCCACGGCGCGGCTCCTTCACCACGAGGCTACCACGCTGCGATCCTCCATGACTCCCGACTACTCCTCATCGGCGGGTTCAACGGCTCAACGGTGTTTGACGAGACATTCTCGCTCGACCTCGCTGGCAGCGCGTTCTTGCCCCAGATTACGAACTTCCAGGTCGCGAGTCCGGAATGGGAGGACATGGAGGAGAATGAGGAGTAGCGCGTTTCTGATGTGATGGAACGAAAATATTTTAACTTCTAATAGTGCTTTGAGCGTTCAAGAGTGAACGTCTTACAGTGGCCGATCATCCCCTTGGGGCTGTCCATCTTGTTTATCGTCTCCTCCGTTCGTACAAGGGGATGCTGCACCTTCCTGCAGTACAGTACTCCGAGCATCTATTTCCATCACTTCCGCCCTGGAGGAAGAGCTCCCGGTATGACGCACCGGAGTTTGGCTCGCGAACGCCAAGACTTGAAAATGTGCGAAGAAAGTGCGATCCAGTAACGCCGCTGCTAGCGCCGGCGCCTCGTCCTCGCCCTCCCTCACTGCTGGCTATGTTCTGCACCCACCTGTCATGACTTTCGACTCTGGAGACACTACTACCGGCCCTGGCTCAGCTCAGCCCACGACTTCCGCTGCTCACGGCGCGGCGATCCACGACGACGCGACGGCGAACGCGTCGACGACAGTGGAATCACAGCCAGGCGCACGAGCTGACGCGGGTTCGGAGTCGTCGCGGTTGAGGCGGACGATGTCGATTCCTTCGCTGCTGACGAGCAAGAATAGTCCGCTGCTGGAGAAGGAGGGTCCCAGGCCGACGCTGTTCGATCTCGCGCATTCGCAGAACGAGAAGCGCAGGTGGAGCGAGGCGGTGAAGAAGCAGCACGCGTGGGTTGCTCTTCGGAAGATAAGGACTGGATTAGGGCGCTGGGCTGATGTGGTGCTCCTGCAGGCATCCTCAAGGTGCCGGACACCCGATATCTTGGAGGCATCTGTTCAAACCTCCGGTTGTAAGGTAAGCTTGAGTGTCCGGAGGGGTCGCTGTACAACCAAGACGGTCTTTTTTTATGAATAAGCTGACTGTTTTCTCTCTCAGACAATGGATCACTGGTCGCATCCTGGTCCGAGAAGAGGCTGAGCGCGAGGTGCGTCGGGACTCGTTCCGTCAACAATGCGATGCATACTCATGTCGTTGGCCAATCTCAGGCTGCTCGCTTTGAGCTTTTCTTCGACCTTGTCATGGTTGCTGGTAAGGCCTTGTCTGCCATACAAAGAGTCGCAAGGCTGAAGCACCCTTTCGACAGTGATCCACCAACTCGCAGAGCAAGCAGCCGACATGCCCAGCAGTTGGGGCATCTTCATCTTCGTCCTCACCTTCCACATGGTCTGGAGCGTCTGGCTCGACGCAAAAAGCTTCATCAACACTTCTGGCACCGACGACGTCTTCCAAAGGCTCTACATTCTCGGCGTGGTAAACTCGCTCCTCCGCCCACGATCCTCACGGTGCTAACGTGGATGCTTGCAGATGGCACTCCTCCTCGGTTTCTCCTCCAATGCCTCTGCTCTATCGATTGAGTGCTCGAATGAGCCTTCGGACGCCGAGTCGGCATCAGGCGAGGCTGAGAGGCTCGTTCGCTCTTTCAGACGTGCGATCGGCGAGACGACGATGCTTCCTGGAGGGTGCGAGTTGCAGGAGGGTTGGCAGAGTGCGGTGCGAGGGGCGGTGGCATATTTCCTCATTGCGAGAGGCATCAGGATTGGAAAGTGTATTGCTTAGTAGGTAGTTCTTTTCTTTTCTTGGAGAGTCTGCTGACGCGCTTCGTTCATAGCGGCTGGTACCTCCCTCGCTTCAGATCAGCGCATTTGTGGAGAGCAGGTGGTCTTATCGTTGTTGGTGCCTTCTACATCGTAAGATATCTTACATCCAGTCAGTTTGACATGCTAATCTGACTGGCTTCTCCTCAGCCCCTGCTCACAACGACCGACAACCTCACGCTCGTCTTCGTTCTCCCGATGGTATCGACGGCTCTTGAGCTCGTATCGTCCTACGTGGTTGCGATCGGTCAGGAGGGCGTACGGTGGGCTCGCAAGCATTTCAGGTTGCTTGAGGACAAGGATTTGGAGGCAGCAGAACACCGGAAGGCGAGGCACTTGTGAGTATTCCTTGGCCAGCGTCGCTGTGAACTCAGGCTCACCCTCTGCTCATAGCGCACACTCTTTCACGCCAGCCATCAACATTGAGCATGCGGTGGAGCGTCTGGCATTGTTCATCGTTTTGGTCCTGGGTGAGATGGTGATGAACACGACGTTCAAGGCGGTGGCCAACCAGAGTGGGGTGCACACCGAATACCTTCGGTGCTTCCTCTCGCTTTGCATTGCCTATGCTATCAAGTCTGTCCCTTCTCTGTCTCATTATGAACTGTGTAGAAGCTCCAATCTGAACGCTCGGCTTCCACAGCTGGCTCTACGTCGACAACGACCTTTCAAGGACTTTCCTGCACGCTCTGCGACGAAACTGGATGACATCGGTCAGTCGAGTGCCTACTTCTCTGGTCAATACTGGAGATCTGACACGGTCATCTGTCTATAGATCACCTGGCACCATCTCCACTACCCTCTGGCAGCATCATTGATCTTCGCATCTGCCGCAACGGCCAGGATGGTCACCGAGGTGGAGCCTTCCCTCGTGAGTGACGTGTCGCCCAAGACGAGTCCCCTGAAGCGCTCTGACGCCCACCACTCTTTCACCCAGACCTACAGACACTTCTTCGCTGGAGGACAAGCCATCACCATGATCACTCTGGGTTTCCTCGGCCTCCTCCACAAACCACTCGACGCCGACCACTCGGCGCTCATCCCTCGTCCCTTCCGCGTCGTGGGCCGTTTCGCCGCCGGCGTCATCTTTGCCTGCCTGCCTCAAGCCGAATCGCTATCGTCAACTTCCGTGCTTGGGATCCACGCCGGCACGCTCTTCTTCCTCATCATCACTGAGACGATCGGGAAGATTGGGCTCGTCGCGTCGCCGGAGAAGATTGAGCGAGCGCTCGCGCATCCTCTGGAGGATGGGAAGGAGGACATGCAGGTTGAGCTTGACGCGTTGGGAGTTCAGGCGACGGAGGAGATGGAGCATGAGTTGTTGCCGCATGAGAGGGGCGAGGACGACGTGGGGATCGAGGAGGATTTGGGACATCTGAGGGTGACGAGGATCGGGGTGCGTTTCGTTCCTGTTTTTGTTTCCGATCAGATAGCTCAACTGATGTTTGATCTATTGCAGCGTGAACAACGGTTGGCTTATTCTTTCTAGTGGTTTTTGTGGCTTGATCGTTGGTCAAAGGAGCCGACACGTGGTACTTGAGAAGGAAGTCCGTGAGCTTGCATTAGCACCTAGGCGTTCAGTAAAAGCTTTGAAGTTCGAGAGCTATGCTCACTATCTGAAGGAGAGAGATGTCTGAGATGAACGGAGATTCCTTCTTCTTGTGTTTCAGACGTGCAGGCGTTCCGAAGCTCCGCGCACGTTTGGGTAGTACGAAGCATGCTGACACCGATGAGCTGTCGCGACATCCGCATCCCATGGGCTGTCAGCAGAAAAAAATTAGCATACATTCGGTAACGTTTCGTACTCTCGTGAACATGTGCTCCTGGTGACAGGGGGGCCAAAGTCGGCGCCATGGAGATCGCAAACTTCGGTTCCGGTCGCCGCTCGCCAAGCCAGAGCGAGCTTTTTGGGGGCGCGTATCGCCGCCAGCCTCGCTCTGCTTCCTTCCACTCGCCCGCCGAAACTTTACATCAAAACTTCGATGGACCAGCCCCAGGCCCCCCCTGCCGCTTCGTCGGCTGCCGAGCTCCTGCCAGCGACCTCGCACGACTCTGGCGAGACGGCCGCCGAGGCCGACACGACGCTCGTGGACGACGACGCCCCTCGCGGTGCTGGTGGCCCCCTCACCTCCTCTCCAGTTCGCCGCCGCAAAACTCTCTCTAATCCTTCGCCGATGAGTGAATCGACGGCAGTGATGGAGGAAAAGCCGTTCAGGCCGACGCTGTTCGATCTCGCCCACACGAGGAGGAGCTCTGCGAACTGGCATGAGACCGTACAGAAGCAGCACGCGTGAGTCATGAACCTAGAGCTTATCAGGGAGGAAGGGTGCAAAGTATATGTAGTTTGTGGTCAGATTGCTGATAGAACTTTCGCTCCAGGCATCCACAGGGCTCGGGGCACCCCATCTCGTGGAGGCACCTGTTCAAACCCCCGGTCGTGAGGTGAGCTCCGATCTTCTACACTACTCTTCGCTCGCCTTTGATGCACTGGCGAGGTGATTGAGACTATCATGTTCCCGACTTAATCATTTCCTTCCACAGACAATGGCTCGCTGGAGGACTTTTGGCCCGAGAAGGTGCCGAACGAGAGGTGCGTACCCCCGCCGGCCTCCGACGCCCACAAACTGTTGCCATCTTTTGACCCTTGTTCTCATTTCACCCATGCGTGTCCAGGCGGCACGATTTGAGCTCTTTTTTGACCTCGCTTTTGTCGGCATCATCCACCAACTTGCCGAGCAAGCGAGCGACAACCCGTCCAACTGGAGCGTCTACATCTTTGTCGTGTTCTTCTACCTCTCGTGGAGTGTCTGGCAGGATGTGAGGAGCTTCATCAACACCTCTGGAACCGACGATGTCCCCCAACGAGCTTACGTCCTCATCGTGGTGCGTGCGCTCATTGTATGCACTCGGGCGCAACGAGCTGACGTGGTTCGTCGCGTAGATGTGCATCCTCCTCGGCCTCTCGTCCAACGCCTCCGCGCTCGAGATCGAGTGCCCAACTGAAGGAGCAGATGGAGCAGGAGAAGCTGCCACCGCTGAAGCCTCCGCTGGCGAAGAAGCGGCTCATTTTATGTCCTTCTTGTTCCGACGCGCGATGAGCGAGGTCGTCGGAGAAGCGACGATGCTCCCTGGAGGGTGCGAGTTGCAGGAGGGTTGGGACAAGGCGATTCGCGGCGCGGTGGCGTTCTTCCTCGTAGCAAAGGCGATCAGGATTGGTATGTGTCTCTTCTAGTGAGTCTCCCTTTTCTATCTCTCCTTTGGAACGGCCTGTTCCTGACACGTGGTCTTCAGCGGCTGGTACCTCCCTCGCTTCCGGTCAGCTCACTACTGGAGAGGAGTGTCCGTCGCGGCCGCGTGTGCTTTCTACATCGTCTGCCCCTTCTTCAGGACCTCAACGAAGCTACTCTGATCCCTGATCTCTCCTATAGCCCCTTCTCACTCAAGACCGTCTCATCACGTTCCTTATCCTTCCCATCGTCGCCATCTCCCTCGAACTTTCGGCTCCGTACGCTGTTGCCATCAGCACAGCTCTCACGAGAGGAATCGCGGACCGCTTCAGAACTTACAGAGCTGGAGTGGATCCAGAGGTTGCCGCGCAAAGAAAGGCGAGGCACTTGTGAGTCACCTCCCCACCCACTCTCGTCGATCCTGATCTCATCATGTTCCTCGACAGTGCGCACTCCTTCACCCCGGCTATCAATATCGAGCATGCGGTCGAGCGTTTGGCGTTGTTCATCGTGTTGGTGTTGGGAGAGATGATCATCAACTCCACCTTCCGAGCGACGGACAACCAGAGCGGAATTCATACCGAATACCTCCGCTGCGTCTTCTCGCTTTGCATCGCTTACGCCATCAAGTCGGTTCAAATCGGCTATCATTGGGCTACCATTTGAGTTTTCTTACATTTTTTCCTCCTACAGCTGGCTGTACGTCGACAACGATCTCTCGAGGACGTTCATGCACGCCCTGCGCTGGAACTGGTTCACCTCGGTGCGTTGAAGGCTCTTTGATGTCGGCCGACTACTCGCTCAATCAGCTATTCGCCTTTTCTTCCGTCTGCAGATCACCTGGAGCCACCTTCACTTCCCCCTCGCTGCGTCCTTGATCTTCGCATCTGCTGCGACGACGAAGATGGTCGGCGAGGAGGACCCATCCGACGTGAGTTGACGTGTCCTCAGTTCCGCTCCTTACCTGTCCCACTCAAAAACTCATTCTTACGCACAGAGATACCGCTGGTTCTTCGCGGCCGGCCAAGCCATCACCATGGTCACCCTCGGCTTCTTCGGACTCCTCCACAAGCCTCTCGACGCCGACGGCGCTGGTCTCATCCCTCGCCCTTTCCGCGTCTTTGGTCGCTTCGCCGCCGGAGTCCTTTTCGCCTGTCTCCCGCTCGCCAAAACTCTCTCCTCCACCGCCGTTCTCGGGATCCACGCCGGCACGCTCTTCTTTCTCATCGTGTCTGAGACGATCGGAAAGATTGGCCTCGTGGCGTCGGAGGAGAAGATTGAGGCGGCGCTGACGTTCCCTGTCGAGGATGACAAGGAGGATATGCGTGTCGAGCTGGAGACTTTGGGAGTCCATCCGACGGAAGAGATGGAGCACGAGTTGCTCGATCACGAGAGGGGCGAGGATGATGTGGGAGTCGAGGAGGATTTGGGGCAGCTCAAGGTTACGAGGATCGGGGTGCGCTCTCACCTTTCTTTGTCCGGGAGTGCTTTCGCTGACGACCTTCATTTTGTAGCGCGAACAACGTCTGGCATACGCCTTCTAAGAAGGATCAGGCTCAGGAAGGGCTTTACATCGCTTTCTCTCTTTTGTATCCTTTTTTTCGTGAAATGCACTCCGGATTGACTGCAAAAGTTTTTCAACCGAGAGTCAAAAAGCAATACCGAGAAAGGGGGGAGGTTTGGAAGCACCAAGGCGATCACGTTTTGAGCGTCAGCACGAACAAGGTTTCGAGCTCAAGGGAAGGCCACGGTGAAGCGATCAGCACTATCCCTCTCTCCCTCTCTCTCACTTATCCCTCTTATCCTCTTGCTGCCAAGCCGAAAGTGGCCACGGATTATGAGTGCTCTGACCGCGCTGACTGCTTTTTCGTCGACAGCCAGGAAACACTTTGGCATGCGCCGCGGAGCGCCGAGCGCGGTGTGTAACCTACCCATTGACAGCTCTTACGATTCAGTTCATCTACTCTGACCTACTCGGCCCGGCTTCTTGCATCGTTTGCTCACGGACGCAGTCCGGCCCTCCTCCCGAAGTCTCCTCGCTGCGTACTGAAAAAGCCACGAGCACCGATATGAATGCTGAAATGTTATGTTACACTTGGGAACATCACAGTCAACGACGGTTCCTGGACTCGGCTCCACCCGCTCGGCCACCAGCTCGGAGCTCCTCCGCGTCCAACCCAGCCTGAGCCTGGATCCGCACAATCTCCTCCAACAATGGCTGGTATTGCTCTGCGCGCGAGGGCCGACAACTTAGCACAAGAAAAAGAAGGAAAGATGAAAGATGGGCCTCACGATATGCTTCTTCGGCCAAAGCAAACCCGTCTCGACGAAGCTCCTTGCCACGATTCGTCTCGCCCGACGCCGTGAAAGCCTTCATTGTCCAGTACTCCTCTGTGTGCGCACGCAATCAGCAGCCGGAACCCATCAGAGTAGCGAAACTCGACAAACTGGTTCGGGCGAAGAAAGCTGCTAGTGTTTCTCCCGGCTGAGGAGTCGAGTTGATGTCCTCCTCCGTGCGGTTCGTGGCCGTCGAAACACCAAGGAACGCCGTCGCTCGCTTCCTGAGCTCCTCAGCCTGCGACAACAGCTCATCAATACCTCGAGTCTTTCATTTTTGAGAAAATTACTCACCTCAGCTTGTGCCCTCCGAGCCTCAGCCGCGGCAAGCTCCGCATCCGTGAGCTGCAAGTTCTCGAGCTCGACGCCCTCCATCGGGCCTTCGTCTCGAGCCTCGCCCTCGTCCGACTCTGACCCACTCTTCGAGCCGTCCTGGCTTCCCTCGCCTTCACTTTCGGAATCGTTATCGTCATCCTTCTCACTGTCACTTCCTTGCCATTCGTTGTCGTTCTCACTGCGCCAGGGAGAACGGTCAGCCGGGTGGGTAGCGGAAAGGGAGACGAGGGAGAAGGGCCTGACATGATGCACTCCTTCAGACAGTTGAACCGATCAAGCTTATCAAGCTGAAGCGTATGGAAGTCGTCGAGCGTATATTCTCGTGTTCCAGTCTCCAAGATGCCACCGTAGCTGAGAGGGGCGAAGACACGTCAGCCAAAAGCCGCCACAGCGAGCAGCCGAGAGAAGGACGCACAGGTACAGCGTATTCCGCTGCACAGCCAACATAGTGTTGTACCGAGCAAACGGTATGCTCTTCTCCGGGTCATTCGGGTCGTCCTCTTCCTCCTCGAGCTTCTTCTGAGCGGCAACCTCCCAAGGCTTCGGCTCGTTGTCAGCCTCATCTTCGGCGTCGCTCCCCCGCTCTGCGTCCTCCATGTCCTCGTCCTCGTCCTTCTGAGCTTGGGCGGCAGCTTCAGCAGCTTTCTGCTTCTTCTTCCTTCCTCCGCCGGCCTTCTTCTTCCTCTTGAGCGGGAGCGAGATCCATCGTGTTCCGTTAAGGTTGAGTCCGAAACTGAGCAGTAAGAAATGAGTAACCTCAAAACCCTCGAACGAGATTAGAAGAGCTTACAGTTCGTTATAGAAGACACTATCGAGCGTCTCCTCATCCTTGTCATCATCATAGACCCCACCAAACAGGACGCCCATCGACTTGGCAGCCCACAACGCCATCGTACACCCCGACCGAGGAGTAGGCGCATACCCCGACTTCTTCTTCTTCTCCCACTTGAAGCCCTTGAGGTCCAAACCGGATTCCGTGACGGGAACTCGGAGGTACCACGTGTCGCTTAGGGCTTGGCCGATGCCGATGGAGCGCTTGCCCTCGTAGGTTTTCGTGTAGCCGCCTGCGGAGACGGTCATTAGGCTGACAGCCTCAAGAGACTAGAAGGAAAGTGTGCGGACCATGAAGGATCAAGCCGTCGGTCGTAGGGAGGAAGGAGAACCCACTTCGCGCTCTGCACATGAAAGCCACGTCAGCGCCTAGAGCTCCAGGAAAAATACGAGCAGAGCATACCCAGGCTTCTGGACATGCTCGCTGAATTCGATCTGATTCCACCGGTACTCGTTGGTGTCGAAAACCCACAGGTCGGAGAGGTAGGAAGTGCGAATGCCGGTGTCTTGGAAACCCTGCAGGACGAAGGAGCGAGGCAGGGAACGTATTTAACACTCTATCTCTTCCAATTCAAAAGAAGACCACGACTCACGCCGAACAAGAAAATGTACTGCTTCCACATGACCATCCGATGACCAGATCGTGCCGATGGCCGGACCTTCGTGTCGAACCGCTCCCAAGTATGCGTCGTGATATCAAACGACCACAGGTCTCGATAGTGGTGAAACGAGGTCTGGTTCGGCGCTGAGAACTCGCCTCCGAACAACCAAAGCTTTCCGCCTCCTGCGGGGGTGGCGACCATCTGATGGGCAGATCGAGGGCCTGGCGAGACGGGCGAGGTGAAGCGCCGCCATTCGTTCTTGTCGGGAGCGTAGCGGTATAGGTCGGCGTAGAGCTCTCTGGGGAGTTTGTTCGTATTGATGGATGGTCGGAGTGAGAGGAATGGACAATGGAAGGGGATCAGCTAGGGGTCACGTGCCAGGACTGAAGAAAAAGACGCACACTGTCTGGCCGTCGTAATACTCTCCCTGAGGACGCCAGCGTCAGCTTACACGAATCAATCGGAGCATATGTGAAGCTTTAAGCTTACACCAAAGAGGTAAAGGTGCTCCTTGACAGGGCAAGCTGTCAAGGTCGCGTTCGCTCGTCGACTCGGCGGCCCGTCGACCACATCCTCTAATACCTCGCATCATGATCAGCTTGCCCTGTTTTGATAGAGCCAACGAGACAGCCGCACCGGTGACCTTGTGCTCCTCCGCCCACTTGAGCCTGTACTCCTCGAGCGTCTTGATGAGGTCCGCCTCGTCCACGACCGCGTCCTTGTCCTTGCCGCCCTTCTTCTTGGCCTGCTTCGTCTCCTTTGATAGATTCTTCTTCTCTCCCTTGGCCTTCTTCGCCGCCTTGAGCGCCGCCTTGTTGTCCTTGTCGCCCTTCTTTGCTTTCTTGAGTTTTCCCCTGATGACCCCGGAACGCACGAGTTAGCAGCTGTTCTTTCGCAAGGTATAGCTGCTCCGGTAGTGGAGAGAGTCTATCAGATAAACACTTACATCTTCGACCCTTCTAAAGTGTGCTGGCGAGGTCGACGAACGAACGGCAGGAGCGCAACCTTCGCCTCACAGAAAAGCGGCCGCCAAGTTTCAGCTTCGCCGGCATCGCCCTCCTTGCGTTCCTCCAGTCACCTCCGCCCGACAACTTGCATCAAAATATGGTCTGGAACCCATTCGCATCAACATCCCAGCCAGTAGGGCCGACAGCGTCAACCTCAACTCTCCCGGCACCACCACCGAAGCCAGAACGGACGTTCGAGAGTCTTGTCGAGGAGGAGCTGCCGATCCAACGAGCATCGGTCGCCATGGAGGGCGGGATGCCGACTTGCCTGACTTTGTTCGACAACTTCTTCTTGTGCTACTGTATGTCCCGTTCCTCCCTCTCAAACCTCAAACTGAGCGCTCATCCCAATGTTTGTCTACAGCACTCACCTCGCAAGGAAAGTCAATCTACCGGTTTGGGACGCCACGGGACTGTTCGCCAAAGTTTGAGGACTTCAAGTTCTGCATGTCAATCAAGAGCGTACCGCCAGAGCAGAAGGACGAGCTGTGGATCAAGCGCAGGGCCGAGTGGTGGGCGAGGAGGAGGTTGGGCAAGAGCAGTGAGGATGTGTGGGATGCGAGAATGTGAGGCTTTCATTTCTCTTCGATGACTCTTTTGACTGCTTTAAGTACAGGGGTGAACGATGCTGATGATTTTCCGGTTTGATCAGCAACGTGTACCAGGACACCGCGAAAGAAGCCGTGGCGCCCGCAAACTGAAACGATCATTCTGTCATTGACCGCCATTTCCCAGCGTGTTGTACCATCCTATTTGCTACGCAGACAACCACCTATCCCACTCTCCCGCGAGCTTGTGCCCAATCTCAGCAAAGTGCTGGTCCTCCACGCTCATCGATCTGACAGTGGCGTCGAACTCGTCGCCTTCAGTCGATGGGAAGTAACCTCGATCGACCTCGCAAAGCTTCTCGTTCTCGGGAAGCTTGCCAGAGACGAAGTAGTCGCGGTACGCCCTCGATGTGCAGACCGAGACGCTGCCGAGCGAGCAGTGGCCTGGCGAGTTCTGGATGAGAAGTCGACTCGAGTTGCCCATCAAAGCGTTGATCTCGCGTCCAGAAGCGAGAGGGGTGATTCTGAAGATGTCAAGTTAGTTTGGAGGTTTAGACGAACGAGCTGAACACTCACGGGTCAGCCGTGTTGGAGACGATGAGCATTGGAGTGCGAAGCGTTGCGTTCCATGGTCCCGTGAATCGCTCAGGAGTCTTTCCAGAAGCAGGCCAGAACTGACAGCCGCCATCGGGCTCGATCAGAGTGACACTGTCCCAGATCAAAAATGTCAGCTGGGCTCAGAACTCAGAAAACACGTGTTGCGACTGGCCACGTACCTCGCGCCGAAATGCCTCGACGTATCGTTCAGCACCGCCAGCGTCTTCTCGACCATGTAATCAGCAGTCGGCCACTCCTCAGGCGAAGCATAAGGCACAGTATCGGCGCAGGAAACAGCGACTCGCGAGAGATCGGTCTGCTTCTTCGCGTGTCCCTCGAGGTGGAGAGGCTGGACGAGGGCGTTGTAGAGCGCTGTGACGTTGCCGTTGAGCGCTTGGCCAAAAATGGAAGAGATCTTGGGCCATGAGCCAGGCTGGTTGGTGGCGGTGTATAGGATCGCTGGTAACGTTTTGGTGAGCGTTGGTAGAGAAGGGAAGTGATGAGTGGACAGAATTTACTGCGAGCTCCACCGGAGTTGAGCACACCGGGACGAATACCATCGGGAACCGCCATAGGAGAGTCGTAGAGATCGTCAAGGAAGGCCTCAAGACGGGCATCGATGTCTTTCGGGTTTTCTCCCTTATAGTGTCCGATGGGGCACGCTTCCGGTCCGGCCTGAAGACAGGCACCTGGATTCAGCAAGCATTCTTCGTGTTAAAAAGGTAGAGACTCACCTTGGAGCAGTCACTCAAAAACCAGCGGTAAGTTTTCTCCGTGTCGATCATCCAGTCGTGAAGCCATTCGGTGGTGTGCAGGTTGGCCCATCTGAAGCGCTCACCACGTCAGCAGCTGGGCTCATGGATTGTGGGCAAGTTGGAGAACACGCACCCAGGAGACGAAGCAACACCATCGATGAGAACCTTTCCGATCTTCTCTGGGAGCATGTTGACAAGGTAGGCGCCGAGAATGGTGCCGTACGACTGAGGTCACGAACGTCAGCACCGCCAAAGCGCCGCATCAAGAGAGAGAACACGCACCCCGCCAAAGAAGTTGATCGGAGCGTCCGGTCCCTCAAGCACCCTACTCATCTCCGCGATATCCCTCACGACCGTCGACGTCCCCATGTACTTGAACTCGTCGCCCATCGTCTCCGCGCATCGCTCGTACTCGGTCTTCTGCAACGACATGAGCTGGCGATGCTGGTCGAGGAGATGTTGGCGGCCCTCGGGAGAGAATGGATCATGGGCAATGTCGAGGCCTCGTTCGAGGACGGTGCCGGCTTTGAAGAGCTCATAGTCGAGCGTCAAAGAGAAGCATTCGATTCCACAACAAAACTCCCTCTACACATTCTAAAACACATAGAGGGGAAAGCTATTTCAACGTGGGGGGTTCGGGGGCCCGTGGCGGGCCCATGACGCTCAACCATCAACGTCAAAGTCGTAGTGTAAAAAGGAGCTCCTCCGACTCTTTCGCGTCCAACGACCCCTGCGAGCATTTCGGTCCTGGTTAGCGCGGGTGCACTTGGCCCTGAGAGAAAGAAAGAGACGCACCCAGGCCATCGTCGTCGAGTCGTGCCACGGCCGATCCACTCCGAGAACCATGGAGAGGAGAGGCCGATCGTGAGTCTGTTGGTGTTGGGTGGAGCGAGAGTCAGCCAAGAGTGGAGGAAACGGCACAAAGGAAAGGGCTCACGGGCATGCTCGCATCCTACTCTAAGACGATGGGACGGGGTATGATTCAGTGTGGATGATGCGACCTGTTGGACACGATTGACGACGAGGTTAGTGCGTGGGGCGAGCAAGAGATCAGAGTCAGGGCTTGCTTCGTTGCCGGAAGGAGCGACTCCTCCTGAAGAAACTGCACGAGCGAGCGACGAGCGTGAGCATGTGGGATGACGAGGGCCAAAAGAGGAACGCGAGACTCACGAACTTGGCCGTGAGCTGAACGTGGTTGGCGAGGAGGCCCAGTGCCTCACCGACCGCCGTTGCCACTGCGCCTAAAGGGGAAAGGGCGGAGGAGTGGGGAGAAAGAGAGAGACGAAGCCAGGATCAGCGAGGGTTTGGGGCGCGGGTGCTACTGGGGCAGTAGCACCCTCCGCGGACTGCGAGCGCAGTCGGCTCTCGGCCGGGTTTTGGGCCAGTGCCGGGAGCCACGAGTGCATTTCTCTGCTCTTCTTCATGAACGACACCGTTGAGCGTCTGTATGTTTCCTGAAACACACACTGTGGTGGAGGAAAAAAGGGTCTGCTTCGACGTCGTTGCCACCGCCCGTCGTCTCGGCATTCCCATCCTGACCAACCCCAAGACACACGTGGCTCACCTTCCTTTGCCTCGCTCGCCTTCTCTTCATCCTCACTGTCGTCGTCGACAGCAGCAGTAGCCTCAGCCGTCTCGGTAAAATCAGCAGCAACCTCAGCAGCGTCGGTGACAGCAGCAGTAGCCTTTCAAACAACAACAACCGGCCAGCGTGTGACGACTCGAAGGATTCGCCACCGGATACAAGGTGACGGAAAGCGGGAACAAAGGGGAGCCCACTTCGGAAACCCAATTCGCGCCGTCCTTGTCGCACAGCAACACCCACGCTCAGTCCACCAGCTCCACCCAACACTCCCCTCAGCCCCTCATCGCCCATATCCAACTCTCCGACCCATTTCCGGAACGACCTCCCCCACTTCCGCTCCCAGTCAGTCGAATCCGAAGCAACCAGCGACAGCGAGACGAAATCCGCGCTCAGGGAAAAGTCTGGACGAATCTCCGAGATATGGACCCAGGCCGCTCAGCCCAAATTCCGGAACAGCACTTCGGAAATTGCTTCTTTGACTTCGGAAGAGGATTTCACGACTTCGGAGGGCTCGGAAATAGAGAAGAGGAAAGAGTATAAATAAGGGACTCTCGTGTAGTTCTCTCTTGCTTCCTCATCTTGATATTCTAAGGGCAGACTCGACATTCCATTCTCACTTCGAGAGGTTTGCAACCCTTGAGACTTCGGAGACCACGTCGCCTTACCCGAGGTCCTACCTACCCTTCCGCCTTACTCGGATTTCGACTCCGACCCTTCCTTATCCTCAGTCAACAAGTCTCATAGGACGGGGTATTCGAGTCGTTACATTATATCAAGATCACCACTCGGGTAAGCGATCATGCCACCCAAAAGGATCCAACTCCGTTCCGCCACCGAGGCCGAAGACCACAACGATCAATTCGAGGATTCCGGAGCCCGGAACCTCGAGGAAAGAGATCACGACTCCGCCAACAGCCTCGCCGCCACGGAAATCGAGGGAAACTTGGACGACCTACAGGATCAGCCACGTCCGACCACTCCAGCCCTTTCGGAAACTCCTCAGGCCGTCGTCTCCCTCGAGTCCACCCTAGCGGCCCTCCTCTCCAAGATCGCCGACTCGTCTTCCGCCAAGGGAACCCACGTCCGTGCTCCCGACAAGTTCTCCGGCGTGGATCGCAGCAAGTACCGCATCTTCGTCGCCCAGTGCTTGCTGGTTTTCCGATCCAGCCCTCATAAGTTCGACACGGACGCCAAGAAGGTCAACTATGCCTGCTCGTACCTGGACGGGATCGCCTTCATGTGGTATGAGAACCACCTCGTTTCCGACACGGAGCCCGACTGGTTCTACGACTGGAACCTCTTCAAGTCCGTCCTCAAGGAGCACTTCGGAGAAGTCAATGCCACCCATGCGGCGGAACACAAGATCCGATCCCTCTCGATGAAGGGAAACGACACCCTCATCAACTACATCACCAAGTTCCACACCTATTCCAACGTCCTCAACTGGAACCAGGGGGCTCTCACCGCCGAATTCCGCCGCGGATTATCGTCCCGGATTAAGGACGACCTCGCCAAGGTGGATTACGACGACTACGACTTGGCCAAGCTCAAGCAAGCGGTCATCAAGATCGACGCCAGACTCACGGAGCGACAGGAAGAACGACACTATGAGTCCGGAAGCGCTCCCACCTCCGGACGTAACTCCTCTCGCACCTCCGCCTCGCGTTCCGACACGCGTTCCGAAACGCGCTCCGCTGCCCCCGCTCGCCAGGCCATCGTCGGCTATCGCCCCCAAGGAACTCCTTCGGCCACTCCTCTTCCTCTCGACCGCTCCGGAAAGGTCACTCCCGAGGAGAAGAAGCGCCGCGCCGACCTGGATCTTTGCTCCTACTGCGGAGACAAGCATAAGGTCGACGCGTGCCCCAAGAGGCCCCGAACCAATCTCCGTGCTGCCAGAGCTACTTTCTCTGTACAGGGTTTTCCTTAAGGGATTCTCCGAGTCTGCAATCGCAGAATCCCTGACAGGCTGAGGCCCTGTTGAGCCCTTCAGGGGTCCATGAAGTCCCTGGGACGTTAGTAGGTGCTGTAATGAACAATAGTGAAAGGTATGAGCCTCCACAGCGCGTCTGAGAGACGCGCCGCGAGGCCCAACGGCTTCGTGTGGTCGCTTGGGCGACCAGTCCTCCCTCAAGAGCAGTGAGGGAGCCTGTGGAGACTGTGCTCGGTTTCCTGAGAAACACAGAGACTATCTCTAGTTAGTAAGGGGGCTGGTGTTTTGTTGTGGTATTGAATGGTTCCTAAAACAAACTACCCGTTGGGGGGCGAGCTACTCTCGCCCTCCACACCTCCTATATTCTCTTCTCTCTCCTCCTCCCTCTCCTCCGCCACGTGTCTACCCCCAGACCTGACATACGCCCCCCCTAACAAAGGCGAAGCGTCCCCGCGAGCTAACGGCGCCGGGTACTCCGGCGACGGATGGTCTGGGCCGGTGGTGTGGGCGGAGGAGTGGCCACCTTGGCCGATTCCCAATCCTGGACAACGTCTTTGGCTTTCTCCAGAAGTGCCTCTCGCGTTTCCCATGTGTCATCCTCAGGATCGTAGTTGACCCACCGCACTAGGTACTCAACCTTCCCCCGATACTTGCGCTCTTTGACAATGAAATCCACTTCAAAGTAGTCACCCTCGTCGTCCGCATCCTCGTCCGGAACCGTGGGGAGATCCGGAGCGGCCGGCGTGTTACGACGATCCGCACGGTACGTCCGCAAAGCGAGGGGTGCCTGGAGGGAGACCTCTGGGACCCACGCATCGTGGTCAGGAGCGGTGCCCTTCCATCGGACAAGAAATTGCCGCTTGGGCTTTCCGTCCTCGTGGCCGCGAATCACGCGCTCACGCAGAATGAGTTCGATATCCGACTCCAGGACCTTCTCGCCCGCCAGGATGGTGCGAGGAATAAGATGGGGGTAAACTCTCCGTCCCTCAAACTCTTTTGGCGACTTGGGAGCTTTCTTCAAGAGGCTGACTGGAAACACCGGGTGTCGTCGGTGGAAAGGAGCGTACAGCTCCAGCTCGCAGGCATTCGTTCGAAGTTTGAGAACGCGAAACGGGCCAACAAAGGCCGGTTTCAGCTTAGGCGCTCGGTCAGCGAACTCAAAAAACTTCGTAGAGACAACTACCCAATCGCCAACCTTGAAAGGAGCGAGTTGATGGCGCGCGTCATAACGGCGCTTTGAGTACTCGTGTGCCTGCTGAACGGCCGCCCGTGCGCGAGCCTGAGCCTGTTCCAGGTGGCCTGCAAAGAACTTGGCCGCCGGATCAACATGAAGAAGACCAGGTAAGGTCTCTGCCAGCTCCGTGAGGGGATTACGTGGTAGCCGGCCCGTCTCCATGACAAACGGGATCTGCTTCGTGACGCTGTGTACACTGGAGTTGTAGGAGAACTCAAAGAGCGGCAGAAGCTCATACCAATCAAGGTGCAAGCCACTCTTTCCTTCGAGGTCCTCCAAGGCGGTGAACAGTCGTAGCCCCTCTTCGACCGAACCAATCGAGCGCTCAGCAAGGCCGTCCATTTGAGCGTGATGAGCCGTAGAGAACGCAAGCTTGACCCCCGTGATCTCGTGGAAGGACTGCCAGAAGTCGGATGTAAACTTGGGGTCACGATCCGATATGATGGCCTTAGGGATCCCGTGAAGCGCCACAATGTGTCTTGTGAAGAGCTTAGCCAACCCAGGTGAGTCAATGGTGACGTGGCACGGAACCAACCGAATCCGCTTGGAATACCGGTCGGCCCATACGGACACCGAGTTATACCCCAAGGGGCCAGCCGGTGGAAGGCCCGTCACAAGGTCATGGTTCCAAACCTCCCATGGCGCATCCGGGTTGGAGATGCGCTGCAAAAGGCCATAAGGCTTCCCAGTGTAGCGTTTAGCCTCGATGCACGGGGAACATGTAGCGCAGTATGCCTCCACATCCTTAGCCATGTGTGGCCACCATACCAATGATCGAATGTTCTCAAAGGTCCGGCTAGGCGAAAAATGGCCCGCCAAACGCTGGTCGTGGCAGACGTCAAGAAGAGCTACTCGGGAAGCTCGATCCGGCACCACAACCGCCGAATGGAGTCCCTCTCGTCGGTAGATGAGCCCTTCTAGGAGTGTAAACTTTCCTTGTTTGGCATTAGTCCGGATCTCCGAATCGATGGACTGCGGCAAGTCCCCTAGGCGATTAGTTAACAACGCCCGGTACAGGGCCGCAAACTGCGACTCCTCCTTATAACCCGCCTGAATCTGCTTCTGGACGGCATCTGTAACACTCCGGATGGAGATCGGAGCCACAACTACGTCGATGACGCAGACCCCTGGGTACACGTCTTCAAAGTCCTCCGGTTGGACAAACTCGAAGACCCTTTCGGTAACCAGCTCCAAGGCCGCAACCTCGGAGTCCACCTGGCCAGGGTCCCTGCTCGTGGATCTCATATGATCGCCCTCCTCTGGCCCAAGCGTCGGCGCAGAGGCTAGGATTGCCGACGGAAAAGGCTCCCGCCCCGGCACTAAGCGTCCCGGCTCGGTGATCTCTACGCCGTCCACAAAAATGGCGCCCGCTAGGCTGGGTGCTCCTTCTCCTTGGTCCTCAAGGGAGACACACCCCACTTGAATGAAAGCGACCTCGGCCCCCGCTTCAGAGCGAAGGTCGGATGCTGGGTTGTTCAAGTCGTTTGGCAGCGGATAGCGGCTCGGACTGTCGACGTTGACCATCAGCTTCCCGGCCCGGTGGACGATGGTAATGCGAGGGCTCCCAAACGAGAGTAATTGTGTTTGCCAACTCAGCATCTGTCGATTGACCCACTTTGCCGTGAGGAGAGTCTTCAGGGCTGCGCAATCGGTGATGATGGTGAATTCCGCTCCATGCAGATAGAAGTAGAGCTTTTCAATAGCCCACACTACGCAGAGGCATTCAAGCTGGCTGGCTCCATAGGAGAGTTCGCTTTTCCTCAAACCTCGAGAGATGAAAGCCAGCGGGCGTTCCAGCCGTTTCTTCCCCTGCTCTTCGGGCGCCAGCTGGTACAAAGCCCCAGCAAGTCCCAAGAAACAAGCATCGGTGTACAAAATGTAAGGTTCTCCCCACCGCGGGTGGGTGAGGCACACTGCGTCGCACATGGCCTGCTTAGCCTTAGTGAACGCCACGTCGCAGTCCTCGCTCCATAGCCACTTGGTCGGGTTGGAGACTAAAGCTTGGATGGGCTGTACAATGAGAGCGTAGAATTCAATGAAAGGTCTATGGAAGCCGACAAACCCTAGGAACGCCATAACGTCCTTGACGTTCTTGGGAACAGGCCAGAGTTGAACGGCTTTGACACGCTCCGAGTCGAGTCCGATCGCCGCACCGCTAACACGATACCCCAAATACTTCAACTCGGTGAAAAAGAGGAAGGTCTTCTTCAGGGAGATCCGTGTCTGAGCCTTAGCCAAGATACGGAGCACCACGAAAAGCTGCCAAAGGTGGGAGCCAAAGTTCTTTCCCACCATAATGCCATCATCGATGTAAAGCGATAGCCACCGCTGCAGAAGCTGGGTCCGAAACAAGGTCTCTGCTCGCCGCTGCCATTCTGGCGGCATCACCGACATGCCAAACATCCCTACAAGCCATTCAAAGTGCCCGTCGGGAGTCACGAAGGCCGAGTATTTGATGCTTTCGGGATCCATTCTCATGCAATGAAACGCGTTCATAACGTCAAAACTTGACATCCACTCGGATTCTCCCAGTAGCTCAATTGTAGCCCACATGTTGGGGATCGGGTAAGCAGGGATTTTCAGGTAGTCGTTGAGTCGACGGAAATCAATGCACATGCGTTTCTTGGCACCGCCCTGTGTATAGATCATGAAAGCGGGGAAAGCAAACTCGGACGTGGATCGACGGATCATCCCTTTGGTAAGAAGATCGTCGGTGGTGGCGCGAAGATCCTCCCGAGCCTGGCGTGAGGCTGGATATGGGTTGGATTTCAAGCCCCGTGGAATGGGGGAGGGGATGTTCACGTCCAGCTTGATGGGCTCGCCCAGTGTTGCCAATGGATATACCTTTCCTTCCAAGGCAAAGGCGTCAGGGCAAGCCCGAAGGACCTTCAACACGAGTTCCCGTTGTGTAGGCGAGAGCGTCTCGCCGATGTTGGCTCGGGAGAGTCCTGCTTCAAACTCGGGAGAAACGGCTGCTGGGGGCGCGGCTAACAGTGCCTCAAACTCCTCAAATGAGATGGAAGGATCCCCGCTAGGCAGCGTCTCTTGAAGCTGCGCATCCGGCGTAAAACCCGGTGCCACGTGGTCGGTGAGTGCTTCCGGTAACTCTCTTTCCACACTGAGGGTCTCGTGATTGGTTTCCAGAGCCAATAGCGTGGAATGTCGCTGATGGGCCGGTGCTTCCAGGAGAGCTCGACCGGAGCCTGGCGCCGCCGTCAAGGCGAGTTGGGTGAACGTGTCCACTGAGCCCGCCAGAAAGAACGCTTGCTTGTGATTGCCCACCCGCAAATAATCGTTGTGCCGTTTGGGGTTGGCCGGTCGAACAAGAGAGAAACGATAGGCGTCTCCTACATCTTGCCCGATGATGAAATCATGAGGAAGCGAGTACTCCTCTGCCACCAAAAACGAGACACGAGTCAACCGCAAGCTTTTCTCCACGTGCGGAAGAATGATGGCGGTTGTGTAGCGCCCAAGGATTGAAGAATTACTATTCAATCCTCTCAACACCGTGTTGCACGGCGTCAGCTTCTCCCTCCAGTGGGGGTCCAGCTCCTCCAACGCCTGCCGCTTACAGATGGTAGGCATTGCCCCAGTGTCGAGCATTCCCCAACGGGGTTGGGACATCGCTGTAGGTAGAACAAATGGGGTTCGAAAGAGGCACCCGGCCGTTCCTAACTGGTCTCGCCAAGGGCGAACATCAGCGATCTCCCCGTAGTCGAGGAGCTGGCCAACATAGCCCAGTGGAAAGGGAGCGCAATTAACTACCTTTTGCACTAATTGCTGCTGATGGTGTATTACAAGGGAGTCGTAGTTTACAAGGGGGTGAGATGCAACTTGAGAAATAGATGTGCTGGCTACTTCTTCTCGGCGGACGTCTGGAATCTCAGTCTCAGCATCCGCCGCTCCTAAAAAACCGCCCCCACGTCTACGGTTCGGGGGTAGTATGAGGTTTCCTCCTCCTCAAACTGCTGATTTAGATCTTGGAAGGCCTCCCAGTTGGGAACAGCCTCCTCTGGGAGAACAGCTGCCACGTGGTGGTTCCCTTCCGGCTCCTCCCGCGAAGGCGCGGCCAGCCCGTTTTCCTGGTGTACGGCGGCAATGCGCAGCGCTGCCAACGCTGCTTCTCGTCGTCCCAATGCCTTCAGGACGGGCGTGTCGGAGGTGCAGTGTCGGGCAATGTGTCCAAGCTGCCCGCAGTTGTAGCAAACACGCGCCTTGTCGGCCGAGGCCTCCACTGCAGCAATGTCAAAGTACTCGGCCTCAGTCTCAAAACCAGGAGGAGAGTGGCCTGAGCTCTGGTTCACTGCCGCTACCGTTCGCACAAGGTGACTGGCGGGTCGTTTCTCGTAGCTGCCAGCGCCCCGTGGACGCCAAGTCGACTGGGGAAGTCGACTTTCGCCACTGGAGACGCCCTTGTTGCTGTCGGCAATCTCTTCTCCGGGTACTTGGCCGGTAGAGGGGTGTTCCCGATTGACTACATCTGTGAAAAGGCTAATTACCTCCTCATGCGTAGCGGGTTTGTGCTTGCCGAACTTGTGGAGTAGTGTCTTCTCCAATTCGGGACTGCAGGCGCGGGCAACTCGATCACTGAAATCACGAACACTTGTCAATTCAATTTCTCGACAGAAGACCAAAAAACTATAAGCCCACGTGAATGGGTTGTGTTCCTTGGGGGAGAATCGTTTGCGGTCGCGACTGACACGAAGCGCGCTGAGCACGTCCGGTTTGTAGTACACGTTCAAGAAATGTTGTAACCACATCTCCAAAGACCATTGTGGCCAGTCGGGGCGTGATTGCATTACTTCTCGGTACACACTCAAGGCATCTCCCTTCAGGATCGAGGGGAAATGCTCGATGGCATACTCGTCGGGGACTTGCCTGGCGGCTACTGTGACCTTGAGAATGTCGAAGAAATCTCGAAGCTTCTTCCCGTCCTTGATCCCTCTAGCTAAGCCTCCAAAGATGGGAAGATCTTTCGCTTGCAGGGGTTTGGCCGAGAAAGCACGTGTCTTAACTTCGTGGTTGGAACGGTCCTCTGTTTGAGGAAAACGGCGAGGGCGTGGAGTGGCAATGGGATCATTTTCCACCCTGTAATTGGGATCTGCCTTGCTTTTCAAGTGCGAAAACTCTAACCGGCTGTCCTCCCAAGCTACGTGGCGGGGGGTTTGGGTGGCCTCTAAGGTAGGCTGACTCGCCTGCTGAGGCCAGGGACGAGCGGAGGCGGTACTGGCAACCTTGAGACGTTCCACCTCCTCCTCCAACAAGGTGAACGTATTCAAACGGTGGTGAAATTCCGCAAAGTCGTCTTGCGAGTTTTGCAAGAGGGCCTTCAGGTCGCGAAGTTCTGCTTGAAGTGCTTGGCCTTGTCGCCCCAACGTGCTAGACTTCCTTTCGGAGAGGGTGTGCTGGGTTTTCAACTCCGCTACGTGTTCCTCAAGCTCGCGAATGAGTGCACGGCAAGAACACGTGGCAGCGCAGTCGTCCGGTCTTGGGTCCGTAGCTCTCTCTTTCTCGCTCAGACTCTCGGGAGGACATGGAAAAGAAGAAAGATCTTTGAAGGTACTTTGCATGGGATTTACCAAAAAGAGGCGATCCCCCTCCGAGGGAGTGCTGTTCCTCCCTACGCCCAGGTGCCGTTGCGGAGCTTCTCGAGATCGGCTCCAAGCTTCTGGTAGTCGCGGAAATAGTCTCCCCTCTGCTCCCTCAAGCCCTGGAGCGAAGCCGAGTGGTTGAGCTTGTCCTGCAACTTCATCATCTCCACAGAGACCTTGCTCTTCTCCTCCTCGGCCGACCTGAGCTGGTCCGTGGCGTGTTCCCAGTTCCCCTTGTGCGTCGAGTCCTTGGGGTACTTGTCGTGGACCTCCTTCCTCTTCGCGACCTTCTGCTTGAGTGGTGGGATCGAGTTGTGCTCGAGGTACTGGAAGCGATCGCGAGCCGTACGGTGATCCTCGACCAGTTTCTCCACGACGTCGATATCCTCCTGGATGTCCTCGAGCCTCTCGCCAAGGAACTTCCTCGCTCCCTCTTTGGAGGAGATGCGGCGGCTGATCTCTGCCTGATGCTCGTTGCTCGCCGGCTGAGGAGCGGGCTGCTGCTGGGGCTGAGCCGGAGGCGGAGCTTGGGGCTGAGCCTGAGGCTGAGCCTGGGGCTGACGTGGAGGGGGAGGTGCCGGCTGGTCGACCTCCATGTGTCCCTCGTCGTCCTGCCTCCCGAAGCCATGCTGCTGCTTCTTGGAGCCCTTCGCCTTGGACTTGGCCTTTGCCTCGGCCTTCGCCTCGGCCTCGAGAGCTGCCCTGGTCCTCCCTGCGTCGACGGTCTGCTGCATCATCCTCCTGAGCGCGTGTTCCTCGCCCAACTCCCTCCTGCGGTAGGCGATGGCTTCGAGCCTCGTTCCCATGGTGACGGGGGCGAGCTTGTTCTTCTTGTTCCCCTTGGGGATCAGCGAGCTCTCGAAGGTCCTCTTCTGGTAGGCCGTGATGTTGGCGACCCTCGAGGGGGGAGGAATGCCCATCCTCTCGGCTTGGACTCCCGGCGAGATGATGGTCGTCGCGACGGAGGTGTCGCTCGGAGTAGGCGAAGTGGCCCTGCCATGGATCCCTTCTGGGAATCTCTCCTGGTACGTCCTCCTCGCCTTCCCAAACTTGGTGGCGTCCGTGTACTCGTCGCGAGTCGGGCCGACCTCGTTGGTCCACTGCTTGCGGTGTGGGTTGCGCTGTAGTGCAAGAGGAAGCATTGATAATCAATGAAAACTCCTCTTCTCTCTGTGGAGTGCTAATCCGAGAGATCGAGAGCGACTCGGCGGCCGTCTCTCGCCCCTCCACAATTCCACGGTAGGAGCTGTGGAGGGTCGCAGATTCGTATGCCTCGATTGGCTCCGAATTGCGAGCTCGCTCACCACCTCGGTTGGTGATGAGCTCGCCTCTGAACTCCCCTTTGTGGGGGCCAGGACCAACTGACGGCCTCCACCTTCGCGCGTCAGCCTTCCCTTGAGGCGGGAGCTCGTTGTCGCGCTCGCGCGCCCCGTGCTCCATCGCCATCCTCAAATCCTCCTCTAATCCACCCTCCCTGACAGTCTCAAAGAAAGTGGGACGTACCCTGACCTCGCCTCCACCTCCACCTCCGTTCCCGTTCCTGTTCTCGCCACCACCTTGGCCACCGCTCGCGCCAGCTCCAGCTTCGGCTCCTTCGCGACCTGGGGCTCGAGGGTCGCCGTTCTCGACGTCTTGAGGGTTGTTGGAGTCGTTCTGGGGCTGCATGTCGATTTTGAGGTCGAGTGGCGGGCTGGGGATCGAAGGTGATGGAAGGAAGCCAAGAGAGGTGGGCGCGCGATCCGAAGTTTTTGGCTCGGGATCGGGCGCTCGACTTGGGCTTCGGGCTCCAAGTCGCTCGTTGGTGAGCTTGGTGAGGGTCGAGGGGGACCGAGAAAAGCGGCGTGGGTGACCAGGGGGCAAAAAGGAAGTAAAAGGGCGAAAAGTGAAATAGAAAGCGGAACTACACCACAGCACGTGATGAGCTCCTAACGCAAATTGCGGGAGCCCCCGGCGCGCTGTCGCGTGCCGCTGGGCTCCCGCTCGGACTCGTATCCCTAGCGATGCTACCATATGACAGGCTGAGGCCCTGTTGAGCCCTTCAGGGGTCCATGAAGTCCCTGGGACGTTAGTAGGTGCTGTAATGAACAATAGTGAAAGGTATGAGCCTCCACAGCGCGTCTGAGAGACGCGCCGCGAGGCCCAACGGCTTCGTGTGGTCGCTTGGGCGACCAGTCCTCCCTCAAGAGCAGTGAGGGAGCCTGTGGAGACTGTGCTCGGTTTCCTGAGAAACACAGAGACTATCTCTAGTTAGTAAGGGGGCTGGTGTTTTGTTGTGGTATTGAATGGTTCCTAAAACAAACTACCCGTTGGGGGGCGAGCTACTCTCGCCCTCCACACCTCCTATCTTCTCTTCTCTCTCCTCCTCCCTCTCCTCCGCCACGTGTCTACCCCCAGACCTGACAATCCCCTTTACCAATCCCTGCAGCCCCCTTCCATTTCCGAGAACCAGATCGTCGTCAACGTATGGTTCCGACCCTCGCCAACTCAACCATGTCCTATCCCGGCACTCATCGACACCGGAGCAACCCACTCCTTCGTCGATCCGGCAATTGTCGCCGCTTTCCCCTTCCGGACTTCGCGACTACCTCGACCAGTGGCCGTGAACACCTTCGACGGAACTCCCGGCCACCAAAATCCCATTACCCGGACGACACGGCAAACCGTCCATTTCTCGGATCCATCCACGGATTCCGAATCCATTTCCGTCCCCGAAATCGACTTCCTCGTCACCAAGCTTCCCAAAGCTACCCCCGTCATCCTCGGATTCGATTTCGCCTCCACGTCCGACCTTCGTATCGACTGGAGTCAGCGGACCATCTCCTTCGGCCGCAGCCCTTCGACCACGAACAGCCCCGCGCCGCCATCGGATATCCCTTCCGACCCTCCAACGTTCAACTCCCCGTCGATACGGGCAGTCTCCGTCAACGTTCCGGAAGAAGACCTCCTTGATCCACCAACGGATCTCGCCCCCGACTGGCTCGACGAAATCGACTACGATCCTCCGGAAATCGCCAAGCTCAAGGAGCTTGTTCCAACCAGGTATCACGACTTCCTCGACGTCTTCTCCAAGGAGAAGGGGGAATCCCTTCCGTCCCACAAGGACCACGATCTTCGGATAAATCTCGTAGAAGGATCGACACCCCCTTTCGGAGGGGTCTACCGCCTAGCGAGCAAGGAATCCGAGATCCTCAAGAACTACATCGACGACATGCTCGACAAAGGCCTCATCGAGGAATCCTCATCGCCTTGCGCCTCACCCGTCCTCTTCGTTCCCAAGGCGGGTGGAGAACTCCGCCTCTGCGTCGACTACCGGAAACTCAACAACATGACGATCAAGGACCGGTACCCGCTTCCGTCAGCGGACATGCTTTTCGACCAACTCGGAAAGGCACGGATCTTCACCAAACTCGATCTCCGGTGGGCCTACCACCGTATCCGGATCGCGCCAGGAGAGGAGTGGAAAACCGCCTTCCGCTCCCGCTACGGACTCCACCAGTACAAGGTCATGCCTTTCGGTCTTACCAACTGTCCGGCTACCTTCCAACGCCACGTCAACGACGTTCTCCGGCCCTTTGTCGACAAATTCGTCATTGTCTACCTCGACGACATCCTCGTCTATTCCGATAATCCGGAAATCCATTCCGACCACGTCCGACAAGTCCTGTCGAAACTCCGCGACCACGAACTCTACGCGAAGGTTGAGAAGTGCGAATTCCACACGCAGGAGGTGGAATACTTGGGATTCCGTATCTCTCCTCGAGGTATGGAAATGGACCCCAAGAAGGTCAAGGCCATCTCGACCTGGGCGCCGCCAACCACTCCGACGGAGGTTCGAAGCTTCCTCGGATTCGCGAATTTCTATCGCCGGTTTATCCGCCGATATTCGGAAATCGCCACTCCCCTCTTTGGACTACTCAAGAAGGACGTTCAATTCCGCTGGACACCGGAATGTCAAGCCGCCTTCAGCGACTTGAAGAATCGTTTCCTTTCCGGCCCCATCCTCCTACATTTCGACGGGAATCGACCTACGAGGATTGAAACAGACGCCTCCGACTACGCAATCGCCGGCGTCCTACTCCAATTACACTCCGACAACCTCTGGCATCCAATCGCCTTCATCTCGCGGACGCTCCAGCCTCCGGAAAAGAACTACGAGGTCCACGACAAGGAGATGCTCGCCATCGTCTTCGCGTGCATCTCGTGGCGCCCTCTCCTTCTTTCCCTCTCCGACAAATTCGAAGTCCTCACCGACCATCGCAGCCTCCAATGGTTCATGACCACGAAGGTCCTGAACAGGCGCCAGGTCCGCTGGGCGGAGCGCCTTGCGGATTTCGAATTCGCCATCACGTACCGACCCGGATCTCAGAACAGCATGGCGGACGCGATGTCACGTCGGGACGACGTGTTCCCTTCTGTGGGGGGCAGCAGCTTTGCCGCGAAGAATCCGGAGAACGAACGACATTTCTTCCAGCCACACCATCTCCGTCTAGGAGAAGTCACGGAATACCCCGCGGACGATCTCCTCTCGGATCTCAAGACCCTCCAACTTGCGGACGGTAATATCTCGGAACTACGGGATCGTGTCGGAAAAGATCCGAAATACACCATCGACAACGACCTTCTACTCCTAGAAGGACGGATCCTGGTTCCGAACGATAACGACATCAAGCTCCGCATCCTCCGCTCCCGCCACGATCATCGCCTCGCCGGACACCCCGGACGGACAAAAACCCTCCAGCTCATCCGGCGGGATTTCCATTGGGACGGAATTCGGAACTACGTGGTCCAGTATGTGTCCTCCTGTTACCAATGCCTCCGCACAAAGAACAGGAGACACCAGCGCTACGGCAAGCTTCAACCACTTCCGATCCCGGAACGCCCTTGGTCCAGCATCTCCATGGACTTCATCGACCAGCTCCCGTCCTCAAGCGGATTCGACACCATCTTGGTGGTTGTCGACAGGTTAACCAAGATGGGCCTCTTCATCCCCACCACCACCACGATCACGGCCGAAGGACTCGCCAAACTCTATCTCCAGCACGTCTTCGCCAAGCATGGAGTTCCGAGCGACATCGTCTCCGACCGAGGATCCAAATTCACCTCCGCCTTCTGGAAATCCCTTTCCGAAGCCCTCGGAATCCAGCAGAACCTCTCCACCGCCTATCATCCGGAAACCGACGGACAAACGGAGCGCATCAACCAGATCGTCGAAACGTATCTCCGCCTCTACATCAATTACGACCAAGACGACTGGAGCGATTTCCTACCTCTCGCGGAATTCGCCTATAACAACGCCTCCCACTCGTCGACTACCGAATCTCCGTTCTTCCTCAACAAAGGGTTCCACCCAACCCTGGACATTCAGCTTTCCGGAGCCACGCGGAAAACCCTAGGCGTCACCATCGACCGGATTCGGGAGCTTCACGAGCACGCCAAGCAGGAGATCGCCAAAGCTCTCGAGAAGAACAAGCGGAACACGGACGGAAAGCGACAGGACGCCCCCTCGTATTCCGTTGGCGATTTCGTCTTCCTTTCGACGGAGAACATCCGCACTACTCGTCCAGCGAAGAAATTCTCGGAACGGAACCTCGGACCCTTCAAGATTATCCAGGTCGTTTCACCCCTAGCGGTCAAGCTCGAACTCCCGGAGGCATACCGCCTCCTCCACCCAGTCTTCCACGTTTCCCTCCTGGAACCAGCACCTCCGGACGCCATTCCGGGACGCCGTCAACCTCCGCCTCCACCTGTTGTCATCAAGGACGAGGAGGAATGGCACATCAACGCCGTTCTCGACTCTCGACTCCGACGCAACAAGCTGGAGTACCTCGTCGAATGGACCGGATATGAAAACGACGCCCTCGAGCGACAGACTTGGCAACCGGCCGAGAACCTGGAGAACTCTCCGATCTTCGTCGAGGAGTTCCACAAGAAACACCCCGACAAGCCCCGATTTCCGAAACCTTCCGCGCCACGCCTGGCTCGGAAATCTCGGAAATCTCGGATTCCGAAGGATCGCACTCCACCAGACGCACTCACACCTCGGAGATCGCCCAGGCGATGATGCGTTCTCTCGAAAGATCCATTCACTCTCACGGCATCAACAAATGGTCACGAATCACGGAACAACAATCATTATTACGACTATGGAGGTGGAAAATTTACACAGGCCCAGGGTCCATCCGCCCACACGCATTCCCCTACTCCTCCTCCTCGCTACCCTTTCCCTCCGACTTCTTCGCCTCGTCCTCCTCGCCCTCCGAAGGCAACAACTCCTTCCTCTTCGAGCGCTCGAAAACCGGCTCGACGAAATCCGGCGTCGTTGACTCGGCGCGGAAGAGCGGCTTGGGCCTCGAATCGCGGATCGCCTTGACGAGCCTCGCCTTCTTGCCGTCGAAGTCGAAGTCGCCCTTGCGCTCTCCGGAAGTTGGGTCGACAATGTCGGCCCAGTCGGAGAAGGCAGCAACGGCCTTGGCGACGGCCCGGACGATCTTGCGAGCTTCGTCTCGCCCGACCAACTCGACCTTGACGTCGTCGAAAGCACCGACGAACATATCCGACCTGCGCCACCAACCATCAGCCCTCGCCATTCCTTTCCGACGCAACACCTGAAGGAAAGGAACTCACAACCCCACGATATCCGCCACCGGCACTCGCTCCTTCTCCTTCTCCTTGCCCTTCGCCTTCCCCTTTGCGACCTTCGGCTTGACGTCCTCGGAGTCCTCCCTCGCCGAACGGGTCCTCTTCTTCTTTGGGACGCCTCCGGAAGGCGACTCCAAGCCGTGCTTGACGGACGACGAAGGCTTGACCGTAGGCGACGACGACGACGAAGCCTCGACGGCTGGCGAAGCCGGAGCAGGGCCCACGAGGTTGGGGTTTCGCACAGCTGCCCCACCCGGAACCCGTCAGCTGCACCACCCACCCTCGCGGAAAGAACCAAGGACTCACCGAAGCTGCAAGCCCTCGACTTCGACCTGTGGTCCGCACAGGTCCCACACTTCCTCGACGTCGGGCTGTGGGTGGAAACGATGTAGCACTCGAATCCGCCCTTGACGCAGGGGGCACAGCGGATGTCGTAGGTCTCGAATTGCGTACGAGGAGCGAGAGTGGGCATGCGTTGCTCGGCGTTCATGTTGGAGAGTGTGAGGAAGGAAGGAAAGAGAGGGAGCGCCTCTCCGACCGAAGGAACAACTTCCGCCACCCCCTTTGTCCGCTCGTTCGGATTCTCCCTTGTCGCCAATCCGCCCATTGTTCCCACCTCCTCGACAACAGCTCTTCGACCAGACACCTCGGAACTGCCAAGGCTTGGCATCGCCACCTCCGAAGACGACCATCCCAGCCAGGCGAACAAAGGGGATTCACCCGCGGTCACCGACTCCGGAACCGACGTCTCGCCCGCGTCCCCAAACGGAACCGGCAACCCTCCGACCTCGGACCCAGTCGCCAAAACATCCCACCAACTACTCTCGCTCCACGGATCGCTCACCAAAATGTCCGGAACTACCTCAGCATCAGTATCCGCATGGTGCGCAGGAGCTTCCATCTTAGCGGGGGGCTCTGTGACGACTCGAAGGATTCGCCACCGGATACAAGGTGACGGAAAGCGGGAACAAAGGGGAGCCCACTTCGGAAACCCAATTCGCGCCGTCCTTGTCGCACAGCAACACCCACGCTCAGTCCACCAGCTCCACCCAACACTCCCCTCAGCCCCTCATCGCCCATATCCAACTCTCCGACCCATTTCCGGAACGACCTCCCCCACTTCCGCTCCCAGTCAGTCGAATCCGAAGCAACCAGCGACAGCGAGACGAAATCCGCGCTCAGGGAAAAGTCTGGACGAATCTCCGAGATATGGACCCAGGCCGCTCAGCCCGAATTCCGGAACAGCACTTCGGAAATTGCTTCTTTGACTTCGGAAGAGGATTTCACGACTTCGGAGGGCTCGGAAATAGAGAAGAGGAAAGAGTATAAATAAGGGACTCTCGTGTAGTTCTCTCTTGCTTCCTCATCTTGATATTCTAAGGGCAGACTCGACATTCCATTCTCACTTCGAGAGGTTTGCAACCCTTGAGACTTCGGAGACCACGTCGCCTTACCCGAGGTCCTACCTACCCTTCCGCCTTACTCGGATTTCGACTCCGACCCTTCCTTATCCTCAGTCAACAAGTCTCATAGGACGGGGTATTCGAGTCGTTACACAGCGGTTCAGTTCGACATAAGAAGAGAGAGATGCGCAGACCGGCGGGGAGGGAAGCGAGGGATTTAGATTGTGCGAGAGAAAGTGTGGGAGTTGGTTGGGGAAGTGAGAAAGGTACAGGTCTGTGGTCGGTGATTGGGGGAGTGGGTCTGGCTGGGAACGAAAGCATTCGACGCGGGGCTTGGTGGCGCCGATGCCTCGGGGGTCGAAGCCGAGGATCGAGTAGCGGCCCTGTGTGCCAAGTTTAGATTAATTTCAATCTCTCTTGAAAATGAGGTTGTGACCCTCACGTCAAAGAGGGTTCTGAGGATGGGTCCGAAGCGCAGGGCAAACAAGGTGCCTTCACCGCCAGGTCCACCGGGATTGACGAACTGCAGAATACAATGAATGAGCTACACTTACTCCTCACAAAACCAGCTAGGACTCACGATAGTGCCGAGCTGCTCGTCCTTTGGCGCCGTCGCGGGGACGCGCAACATGGCGATGTGCGCCTCGCCCGCCGACGCATCAAAGTAATCTTTCGGCACCGCCAGATACCCGCATTGGAAGCTCTTGTCCTCCGCACATGGCTTCCAATCAACGCCGCTCTTGTCCGAGGTCCACGAGCGGGTGCAGCAGCTCCGCAAGGCCGGCGCGAGTTGAGTGAGGACGAGGGCGGCGATGACGACGGCTCGCCAGGTGGTGTACCATGGTTTAGGGCGGGAGGTTGGTGCTGGTGCTGGTGCTGGTAGGAGTGTGCCTTTCTCCATGCTATTTTGATGCAAGTTCTGAGGTAGGAGCAGGAGCGAGGGATGGCGGAGGCGAGGACCATGCGGTGAGCCCGTTTCGGCTGCGCTGCTACCTCGTGACCTCGGGCAATCAAGTCCGACGAGATGGTGCAACTTGTGCATCTTTCTCTTCGGGGCGAAACCAATCGTTACAGTAAGCAGTGCAATCAAAAAAGAAGAGAGTGGCGAGCCAGTCTCGATCATCCTCAGCGTCGCACATGCTGAACACGTGGCAAACGGATCACGTCTATTTTCCATTGCTGGCCAAACTGCTCAAAGAGCCTTCTACCCACACTCCAACTTAGTCCCACCCAGGGATCCTCATAGTTCCATGCTCCTGCAAATGAACGTGCATCCTGAACGCCTTGCTCAAGTTATGCGGCTCATGGGCCGCCCCTCTCTTCAAGCACTCGTGCAACGCCCGGTCGTAGTACTCCAACAAAAGGTCGCGGTAGACCGGGTGAGCACACTTGTTGATGATCACGGGCGCACGCTGTCGTGGTGAGAGGCCTGCGAAGGGGGACCACGTCAGCTTCGCGAAGGGGCGCGTTGGGAGTGTGAGTGGTGACACGTACCTCGCAAGTCAGCCAATCCAATCTCGGTGACGACAACGTCCAGGTCATGCTCCGTCTGGTCGATGTGGCTGGAGAAAGGCACGATGCACGAGATGCCGTGCGGGTCCGACTTGGTCGGCCGAGTCGAGGGAGTGTGCATGATCGAGAGCTTTCGGACCGAGAGTGAGCTACAAGCGATTGCTGTTCCAAGAGGACAAATTCGAACCTTTGCGTTTCGAAGGAAATCTCCCGAGCCACCGAGACCGTTGAGCATCCTCGAGCCCAAGGCGCAGGTAGAGTTCTTTAGCAGGGCATTGTCAGTTTAGCCCTTGGCGGGATATGAAGCACAGTGAGAGAGGGCGGCTCACAGCATGAGCGTAAATATCAACCTCGAGAGGCGTGTTCATCGCAATCACTCCCAGACGACGGATGATTTCTAGCAAGCGCGCATCAGGTCCGCTCGAACCCCAAGAAAGTGAGACGTGACGACTCACCTGGGCTGTTCGCCACCTGCTGAGACCGAAGCAGCAAGCGATCTTTGTATTGTTCCCAGTTCTTGTAGAACGCCTTGAAACCTTCAGGACTGAAGCGGATGGACGTGGCCGTCGCGAAGTCGAGCTTGCCCGAATCAAAGAATTGCAGGAAGCTGGAATGGAATTATTGTCAGATTGGGAACCGCTTCAAAAACTGAAATCTAAGACTCACGTGTCCTGAAGCACCTCAGTCCACACCTGAACATTCTGGAACGGCCCCTCTGCCAGACCCCCAATAATCGAGTTGGCAACGCTGCGCCCTACACATCAGCTTCTCCTCACCCTCTTTCCCAAAAAGCCCACCACTCACTTTCCAATCCCACTTTGAAGCGGCAAGAGGTTCTTAGGAAGCCGATGGGCGGTGACTTCGTCCTGCAGGAACTCGATCAAGTGCTTTGCGATCGCTTTGCTGTCCTCCGTCTCTGGCGTGTTCTGCGAAGTGTTGTCCGGCAAGTCGGCTTCCACCACCGCCACTACTCGCTCCAGGTCGATGGGGATGGAGGTCGTTCCGATCCGATCACTCGGGTGCGTGACGAGCTAAAACGGCTTGAAGTGATTAGACAAACAGTTCCAATCTGCCACGTGGAAAAACGGACGCACGTAAGGCTGGCGGTGAGGAGGCAGGAAGCTTTGGTTGATGTCATGAAGACCCTCAAAGGAAGGAATGTGGGTGTTGACTTCAATGATGATCTTTTCGGCAGACTGGAGGATCTCGGGCGTCGCTCCGACCGAGGCGCCTGGCACGATGCCTCCGTCTTCGGTAATGGCCGTCGCTTCCACCACTGTTGAAAGGAGATCAATCAGTCAGGACTTGAAAACAGATGAAAAGAAAGGAGTATATGGACTTACAGGCCCATTTGAGTGGCTTACGCGGCTCCGTGAGCTTCTTCCCCAAGGCG
Source organism: Pseudohyphozyma bogoriensis (assembly GCA_024364755.1). Classification (NCBI taxonomy): domain Eukaryota; kingdom Fungi; phylum Basidiomycota; class Microbotryomycetes; family Chrysozymaceae; genus Pseudohyphozyma; species Pseudohyphozyma bogoriensis. Next base: position 109,828 of record JALBUQ010000028.1, read on the forward strand.
TAATATCCGTACGTGAGATCTTGCGGGAACCTGCGCATTCTCCTGTCAAGATGCACTGTTTTCTAAAGGAAGAGCTCGAAATCTCACATGCTGAGATGTTTGTCCGCTGCAAGTGTCGCAGCATCGATTCGGTCATCAGTCTGCCCCTACGTCCCACCACAAACCGAAGCACGCACCAAAGTCGATCCGACCCGCATTAATCCCCTTACTGACTTCCTTTCCAACCTGGTGAGGCGCCCTCCTCGAGATCATATCAAGCCTTGCCCATCGATCCTCGACTTCGGGGCCTGCGACACACTCAAGCTCTGGACGCCGAACACCGTGAGCGGCGGAAGGACGTACCAGACGACGCCCCAACAAAGAGTTCGAACCTCTTCTTGGTGGCAGGATCAGCTTGCAAGTTGTTGTTCTCGATGTGGTCTGCGATGGCTGCTGGTCTGTATTTCCCATCGCGAGCAACCCGGGCAGCAAGGGTCAGCTCGGTAACCCCCCCACACCTCCTCCGAACTCCTCACAATCTGGAAGCATTCAACGCACACTCGCTTAGGATAGCCGACACCCGTGAACCCACTCCAACCGATACTATCTCCATCTTTGAACAGCGTGACCAAGTCTTCCGGTTGCGCGTATTTCGAGATCAGCGAAGGTCGCCGTACCCGCTCAAGGAACGCGCTGGACGGCTGGGGCGCTCGGAGGATCTTGGAGCGAAGCATTGGCGGTGAGGTGACAATGGTTTGGGTGAAGAGTCGAAAAGTGTAGAGAGAAATAGAGAGAGAAGTGTGTGGGCGGAAGAAGCGATGCGTCACGGTCCGTCGGAGGTTCGGCGAGGGAGCGAGAGCGCTGCCTGGCCGACCAGCTCCGAGTCTTCCGAGCGATGGTGCTGGCAATCAAGCCACGTCACTCGAAATCGATCTCAACTGGTTTTGATGTGTATTCAGAGACGAGGCGTCGACTTCTGGAGCTCGTCGGCAGATTGTGCTCGTGGCGCTCTCTTTTGGCCCGAGACGCCACGTGTTCTCACCATCTGTCTCGAAAGGCGTCTCTTCAGCATGAAAAACACCATGAACCGGGTCAAATCTAAAACGCCAGGCTCGAATTGCGAAAAGAACTCTCCCTCCACAAACGACTAGAAAAATGTACAACACGTGTCCTCTTCCCTACCCATGAAACCCCACTCGCCGCGAGAAGCCAATCAAGCCTTGGTAGCCTTGACCTTCTTTGACTTCTTCTTGGGCTCCTCAGCCTTATCCTCCACCACAGCCGCCGCCTTCTTGCTCTTCTTACTCGGCCTCTCCTTGACCTCCTCCTGCGCCTCCACGATAGGCTCGCTCACGGGCACAACCTCCTCCTCAACGACCTCCTCCGCCTCCGCCTCTGGCTCCTTCCTCTTCTTCTCCATCCTGCCCTTACCCTCCTTCGTCGCGCTCCTCTCGACCCTCCGCTTCTCCTTTGCCTCCTCGCGCTCCTTCCTCTCCTGCTCCTTCTTCTCCTTCTCCGCCTTCTTCTCCTCAATCTCCTTCTTCTCCTTCTCAGTCACCACAATCTTGCCAACCTCCTCGATACTCGAGTTCCAGATCGGGAGAGCGACACTCGTCGACGTCTTGATGTGGATCGACTGGATGTTGCTAAAGTCGCCTTCGGAGAAGGGGAGGCGGACGGCGAGTTGTGGGAGAAGGGAAAGGAGGTTCTCGAGGAGTTGAGCGGGGGTGTGGATAGCAGTCGAGCCAAACTTGACGGAGAGGGAGGTGCCCATGGAGATTTGGAGGTAGGTCGAGGCGACGGCGCGCTCGAGCTCGGCTTTAAGGTCCTTGCGCTGGAGGGCGACAGGAACGGGTTGCCTGCAATAAATTGGATCAGATTACCATTCAGCTTCCGAGGTAAATGCGGCGGGATCGGAGGGAATGAACGCACTTCTTGGCCTCCCTCCACATCTTGCCCAAGCTCTTGCCCACATCGACGACGACGCGGTCATCAACGAGGAACAAGTCACCCTCCTTGAGGAGTACTCGCTTTGCCTCGAAAGTCTTGTGCTTGGTCCTGAGCTTCTCGAGGCCGACGACGCGGGAGATGAAGGAGATTTTCGACTTCTCGAGCAGGTCCTTGTAGGTCCTCTGCGGGTCCTTGACGAAGAGCGTGACGGGGGATTGGCGAGGGTCGATGACGGGGTGAGCAAGTTGCCTGTAATTGGAGTATCCCCAAAAGTCAGCTGCTAAAACTCGTACGAACGCGATGGACGGAGGGGGAAGGACTGACATCCTGACGGGCATGTGGACCTCCCTCCTCGCGGCGCGCTTCAATCCGACCACAACAAAGAGCTTCTCCTCGCTCTCGCCGAGCAGGTCAGTCTCCTCGCGCTGCTGCTGGACCTTGGTGATGTGCGCGAGGAGCGCGGTGAGAGCTTTTTGGACCTGCGCCTCGTTCACGGGGAGCGACGACAGCGAGGGAGCGACGGGCGTCGGCTTGGGCTTGAGCGACGCAGGCACGAAGAGGGGTGGTGGGGCTTTCGAGGTGGATGCTGCCATTTCTTAGTGCAAGTTGTGAGGCGACGGCGGGAGCGGTGGAGGGCAAGGGTCAAGGCGGCGCTCGCGCGGCGAGGCGAGAATTTCTTTCTGCTCAGAGTGGCGTCCGACCTTGGGTGCGCAGCGCGCCCAGGGCCTCGACACGTCCCACGGAACTGACCTCTTTGCTTCCGACCCAAAACTCTCACTACTTTTCGTGACTTTCATCAAAAATGGCCACTGCTGCTGCCCTCCGCCCCATCTGCATCTGCGGTCCTTCCGGTGAGCCGCTGTGTCTGCTCGTGCTTCTGTCGTGCGCGCGCACGATCCATTCCCAGCCTTCGATGCTCACACTTTGCACGATTTCGTCAGGTACCGGCAAGTCGACGCTGCTCAAGAAGCTGTTCGAAGAGTTCCCTACCAAGTTTGGCTTCTCCATCTCGCGTGCGTCGCTCCCTTCCGTCCCAGCTGCCGCGCCAAGCCACGCCTCCCTCGAAAGCTGACCTTCGACGGAACGGCCTTGCACGAAACAGACACGACGCGCCAGCCTCGAGCTGGGGAGGAGAACGGCGTGGCGTATCACTTTACGACCCGCGAGGCGTTCCTCGACCTCGTCAAGGCGGACGGCTTCATCGAGCACGCAGAGTTCAGCGGCAACATGTACGGCACCTCCGTCCAGGCCGTCCAGGACGTCGCCAAGCAGGGCAACAAGGTCTGTATCTTGGACATTGATACTCAGGTGCGTCCCCGTTTTCTGTCACCACTTCGCTCTCCATCGTCCTCCCGACGCGTTGGTCGCGCGAGCTGACCTCGACCTTCCACACATGCCTACCACACAACAGGGCGTCAAGCTCATCAAAGCCAACCACCCCTCCCTCAACCCTCTCTACGTCTTCATCTCGCCCCCCTCCCTCGCGTCCCTGAAATCCCGCCTGACCGGACGCGGCACCGAGTCGGACGCGTCCATGGCCGCGCGCCTGGCCGCCGCCGTCGGAGAAGTCGAGTACGCCAAGACGGGCGCGTTCGACGTCGTCGTCGTCAACGATGACCTTGAGAGGGCTTACGGTGTGCTCAAGAACGTGATCGATGGGAAGGAGGGAGACGTGTTGCCCAAGTTTGAGGAATAGATTTGTGGGTCGTAGAAAGGATGGGGTATGAAAGGGAAGTTTGTTGGTCATCCGTTCCTTCTTGTATGAAGCGTGAGAGAGAGCTGGGTTATTGTGAGATTGGCGTGAGCCAGCGTGTTCATCGCCGCATTCGGTACGAGGGGTGAAACACTCGACTCGAGATGCGATCAAAACTCTGTGGAAGCGTGCTGCAAGATATGGTCTATTTAGGCAAAAGGCAGTGGTCAAAGGAATGTGCCTTAGTTCATTATTATGCTGAGGATGAAGCCCCCGTACTCGGCTTGCCACCTCTTGGAGTGTACGGTCAACGAGGAGAACACGTCGAAGGTCTCCTCGAGGGTGCGCTCTTCCCATCACTTCCTTCACTTCCGACCGCAACATTTACAAAGCCTACCGTGATTTTCAAAGTGAAACGGAGCTCAATATTGCTTGACAAAGGATCAAACGGAAGACTAGCCGGCGCACAAGAAGAGCTGCAGGGCCGAAGTGGTGGGCGATGCCGTTGTAGAGTAAAAGTTGTGATACGACTTCAAGTGAGAATAGAAACTTGTTCATGCTAATTGGGTGCACTTCACAAGCTGCTGCAACGGTTGCCTCCATCCCTCCTCGCGTTTACCCAAAACACCACGCCACGTCAATGTAACCGGTTGAGAGCAAGACGAGATGGTTACAGAGCAACGGGTTTCCCTTTTACAACGCCTTCTCATAGTCGAGAAGAGCCTTCAAATCGTTCATCAACTTCGCTCCATCGCCCTTGTAAGGCAAGATAGGCTTCCTTGGGACTCCACCGTATCCGAACGCTTGCTCGAGCGCGTACTTGGTGCCCGAAATGCCGCCCTTCTGCAGCGCCCAATCTCCAGCACTGACGATCTCTTGAAGTGCGACGCCCTTCTGGAGGTCCGTCGCTGAGCCCGCGAGACCAGAGAGGGTCAGCTCGTAGAGCTTGCGGCAGGATTTCTGTTCGCCATGGGTCGAGGTCAGTCTTGGGCTTTTGGAGCACGAGAGAAAAAGTTGAACCAACAGGAGCAACGTTGGCCGTTCCAGTGATGCATCCAGCGCTGTTAAGGAGCAAAGATGGGCCCAGGAAGTCGACGAAGCCGCCGAGAACGCCAAAGTCCTCGCGCAACGACACGAGCCTGGTGAGCTTGCCGACACTTCCGCAGGTCAGCTTGACCCCGCAAATGTTTGGCGCGGCGGCGGCGACTGTAAAGACGTGTGTCCGTTAGTTCTGCGTTGCGTGGAAGAGAGGGAAGAAGAACGGTGACGTGGTGCTTACTTTCGGCGATCAAGTCACTGTCGAGGTCGATGCCCGAAGACGCTCCAGGGACTGTGAAGAGCCCAGGATTGAGATCAGCAATCGAATCTGGTAAAGATTAGGTGGTGACGTACAGTTGTAGATGATAACGGGAATGGGCGACTTTGCCGCCACGTCAACAAAGTACGCCTTCAACGCGTCCCGGCCAAGGGCTCCAGCGAAGTAACCGGGACTGATGACCATAGCGTAGTCGGCGCCAGCCTTTGCTGCCTCGACCGTGAACTCGATAGTCTCCCTGGTGGAGCAGGCTCCGGTCCCGGCGATGAGGGGAACTTTGAGATTGTTCGAATCGAGAGCCTCGCGGGCGGCTGCTACGACGGCGTTGCGCTCCGAGTGGGTGAGGTGAACGGCTGCAGTTCAATGAAGAGTGCATGTCAGCATTTCTTACTTCCACCCACCTGTCCAGCTCCAGCGGAAGGGAACCTCGCGGTGGCCGGCCCGGTACAAACCAGGAGCTAACTGGACGCGGGTCATTCGGTATTTACCTTCACCCATGGAACCATTCGCAACCAACCCGACTGTATCAGAGAGGAGCTGCCGTCAGAAATACTTTTTGTTATATCAACGAGGTTCTATGAACGAACCTCCGGCCTCAGCGATCCGGACAGCATGCTTCTTGAACGTGTCGAGGTCGAGGTCCTCTGTCCCGGGGTGGTAAAAGGCATTGAGAGGCGCGTAGACTCCCTTGGAGAGAGTCTTGGATGGGGAAGGAATCAGATTGGCTCCATGCCCGTTAACGTAGGATGCTGCGTCCGTCGGCAAGAAGTCAGAGCGGTGCTAGGAAGAGTTTCTGGAACTTGATCGCCATGAACGAGGAAAGCGTACCGGCAGTCATGGCGTGAGTCACGAGGTGAAAGATCAAAAAATGTGTGAAGTGAAAGGAGGAGGAAGAGAGAGAGCGAGAGCAAGAGACTCCAGGTCACGGCGCGCCCCGAGTGAGCCGAGTACTTTGGCGGCCCGACGTTCCGGAGGCTCGGCAGGCTTGCCGATCAGTGAAGACTCGTGACAAGAAGCCGTGATTCCAACGGCGATAATGAGCTCACAAAGTGCTGAAGAAATTTGACTAGAATAGTCTGGACACGGCTAGCATGCGTCGAAGGATGTCCCGGCACGGCTAGCGAGTCGTTGTGCATCTACGTGGCCATTTCACCAACCATTCGATGCGCCCATCCCCTCGAACAGCCCCCCCATCTGCCCATTGGCATCTCCCTGACCCCAATCTCCAAATCCAGGCCCGGCGCCGAAAGTGTCCAACCCATTCGTCGGCTGGAGGTCCATCATGAAACTCGATCCCGGCCACAGCTCCTCGCTCGAGTCGACGGCGCCAAATTCCTGGAAAAATTGCAGCGAAAGGTCGCCTGCGACGAGTTGTGCCGACGGAAGTGACGGATATTCCCACTGCGAAGGCGCCACCTCGCTCGTTGCCGCCATTGGCATGTCGACGGCGGTGCTGGCTGGGGGCCGGAACCCCCCAGCAAGAGGGATGTTGCGAGTCGGTGGCGGAGTGCCGGTGTGTGGCGCACTGCGGTTGTTGAGGCTCCGCGAGATCCTCTGAAGGACCTCAGCGAAAGTCTCAACTTCGTCGTCCTCCGGTGCCGCTACGCCAGATGATGCGGAGATGAGCGTCTGGGCTGCTCGACCCACTCGACGCGCCTCCTCGGCCCGGAAGAGTCCTTGGATGATTCGGCTCCCCGTCTCGACCACGTTCTTCAGCGACGGCGTCGTGATTTCGTCACTCCCTGAGAAGATCTGAGAAGCAAGAAGGAGGGTGTCTTTCTTGGCGTCGATTTCTGCAGCCGGAAGGTCGTGGTCGATGGCTTGGAAGAGGCTGAGGAAAGGGATGGAGTCAGCAGCTGCGCTGTTCAATGCTGATCAAAGAACTCACTCGTTGAACAGGACTAAGGTCGCTCCCATCACCTGAAAAGGCAATAGTCAGAACGTGTGCCAAGTCTTTACAAAACGACAAATGAGCCGCTTACGTGGCTGTAAATCCACCAGATATCACGCGTCGCCCTGAAGATGTTGTGAGTCGAGACGATGACTACTCGAGCCTGTTGAAAGAAGTCAGTTCCTCTGCTTCGTCGGATATCTGACCAAAACGCACCGATTTGATGCAAGCGTCCGTCGAGAACCTGTACTTGGGCTGGCTGTACCCTCGGGTGCTGAACGGTCGGTGAAGTCGGAAGATGCGGTTGTGCAAGCCCTCGAGAGCAAAGTGGCGTTGATAGCGAAGCATCGGCTGCTCAGTCTCTTCTGCCGACACTTCGAGCGTCCAGCGGTCAGGAAGCGATTCGAGGATCGTGTGGTAGCCACGATCGAGTTCGAGCACTGTAGCCAAGTTGTGTGAGTGAAGGAGTGGTTAGGGCAACGACAGACTCGACTCACCCGTCTCGTAGGTAAAGTTCTTTGTCATCACGACGGCGTCAAACACTTTTCGGACCTGTCGAGCGAGCGCAATCCGAATGCGGTCGGAAGTCGAGTCGGTGAGAATGTTGGAGGGGAGCGAGTCGACCTTCCAGTCGCTCGGGCTGAGGTCCGCGTCGTTGAGGTTCCCTGGATCGTCCGTGTCAACTGGGGGTGCAGCACGAGCTCAGCAGCTTCCTTTTTTGGAGACGAAGAAAATTCACAGTGCAGAGGGGATATCAGGTAGGAGCGGTTCTTGGACGACGCGCCGATCCAGTCTTGATACACGAGCACTCCCCACAGCCGTTTCGCCGCCTCCCGCTTCAAGGAGTTCTTCCCCGGAGGCCAGGCTGGATCATCACCAGGCATGCTGAAGGGGACTCGCCGTCAATTTCACTCATCGAAGAAGTTGAGAACCGCTCACATCTCTGGGTTGGATCCGAGTAAGTTGAGACCAAGAACGGTTGCGAGGCGGATGGCACCAGCAAGCCAAGTGACAAGCTGGCTCGGCTGGCCTCGATTGGAAGAGCAGAGCTGAAGATACTGGGTGTAGAGAATGATGGTCTGTTTATGACGTTTCGAGTTCAGCCGACCTGAATTCTTATCAACCTGTTTCCCGCCACGTAAGCACTCACCTGGATGCTCCTCACGCGAGGTATTGTCTCCCATTCCCCTAACGCCAAAGCAGCTTGAGACGCTTGAAACCAAACTTCTGGCAGCGTCCGGAGCTCCTCGTCCGTGAAACGAGAGAGCGGTGTTGGGGCGACAGGCGTGTCGACAAGGGAGAGTGGGGAGCGTGAGGTATGGGTGCTATCGAGCGCCACGCAGATGACCTGTGTAGCAAAGGGGATGCATGAGCAATTCAAAAACCTACATATACTGAAGGCCAAAGACGTACCATGAGGAGCAGCGCGATCCACAGCAGATCAACTTCCTGGGACCTGCCGGACGTCACCATCTCGTGGAACGCCTCAAGCTCGACGAGGAAGCTCGGGGCATGAAGATGGTGGAACAGCCACGAGACTTGAGTGAAGTAGAGCTGTACGAGGTGATCGACGACGTCGGGTAGCGGAAGAGCCCTGTAGATCCGCTCGAAAGCTTCGCCACGTTCTCGCTCGACGTCGGCGGGAGAAGCGTTGAAGTCGACATTCAGATGCACTCTTGAGGTGTAAACGTTCGCTCCGGGTCCAACAATCGACGTAAGCGCCTTCGTGAGTTCCAGCGGTCGCCCTCCGAACCGAATCTCCCTCCCCGACGCGTCGCCTCGTCCGCCGGCGAACCGAGCATCCCCGCCTCCCTTGAGCACTTTCGAGCCGTGTATCTCTGGCGAACGCGTGATGCCATTTTCTGGGAACGCCGCCGCTCGACCAAAGACGCCGTTCTCAAGATGCACCGCCGCATCTTCCGTGTCGCTGAACGTCTCCTCCTTGTCGACACCTCTTGCGCCCGTGCTCCGTGACCGATGAACGTCGGTGGAATGTGAGGGAGTCGAGGATTGGTGGATGTAGGGGATGAATGAGGTGAGGTTGGGAGGGAGGGTCTTGAGGTACGCTTCGACGTGGGCGAGGCGGGCGGAGACGGCTTCTAGGTCTGTCGTTCGTGCTATTGTTGTCGGGAGGGCGGCTTCGTTCGAGAGGATGTCCCAGGTGCAGTCGGAAGGCTTTCCTCGCTTGTCGCATTGTCCACATACTCTGTCATGGGCGCATTGTCAGCGGCCGTCGAGAGCGGTTGCTACATCATGTCTAAGAAGAGGGCTCACGGCATCGACCTGTCACACTGCAGCGGCATACTTAGCACCATATCACACAATCCATAGCTATCGAATCCCTCATACCTTGATCTATTGGATGGCGCCGGCCGTTCGAGCTCCGTCAGCGAGATCCAAACAAAACAACACGAGCCTTCGATCTCACCTTGCGTCGCTTGCATTCCCCTGTCCCACGTTATCGCTTAAGATCCATGATACATGATCTTTTAGAGAGCAGAAATGGAACGCACTGCAACTCAACGCCATACGATTCCGCTTGTTGCGCTTCCGACCCTCCTCATCCTCCGATCCCGACCCGTCGTCCTCGTGCTTCGCCTTGCCCTTGCCAGAATGCTTCCGCTTGGGGGCCTGGGGAGATGCAGAGCTCTCGGCTGGCGAGCCCAAGGTGGATGGCAGGCCTGCCGACGCTGAAGCGGGGAGCGACCGCGATGGTCCCGCGGCTGAGCTCATTTGTCTGCTTTTCAGAGGAAGTGGTTAGCTTCGGAATGCGTAGCATTACTTCTAGTCGTGATTCACCTTGCCTGGAAGCTCCACCGTTACAGTTTGTTGACGTGTTGACTCAAACTCGGCGACGCTTTCTTCGACCGCCGTGTGATTTTGATGATTTTCGCGGTCTTGCATTATTTTGTTGGGCTCGCTTATCTCCTTAAGATGCGCGAGCTTGGTCTGGAAAGTATGATGAGACTCGTGAGCAGCTAAAATGAATGTAGCATTATTTTGTCTACTCTCGAGTCGAGGAAGGAAGTGGACGTGCAGCTTGCGTTTCTGCCAACGTCAGCAATCTCCCGCGATTGTTTACCGAACTCGAGAGGCTTACGAAAAGTCTTCTTGACTGTCCCTGTTTCCATTCGGCTCCGTCGAAGACACTTTGTGAGACTTTCTTTACTTTGACACTCTGTCCCGCTGCTCGAACTTTTCCAATGACTCTGCAAGTCGCGCGCCGCGACCAGAAGCAAGAGGAACTCCTTTGTGAGAAAGCTGACCATGCTCTGGCGTTTGAGTGCGACAAAAGTGAAGCTTAAGAGCTGTCAATCTGTTCAGAAAGCTTGCTTGCGCAACCTTCCGGCATGATGCGCACTCAGGCGGACCACAGAAGATATCATCTGCGATGATGTGGCCCTTTCTGCGAGCAAGTTCGAAGGTCAGAGCGAGTGAGCACGGGAGATGAACAGGGGTGCAAACTGTCAAACTCTCGCTAAAGTAACTGATTGATCCAGTCGAGTCCTTTGCATTTTGAGAAAGCATCTTCAGCAATCCGTCTGATCGTACGTCTCGCTATCAGTACTTCCCCCCTACGAATAGGGATAAGCAAAAGAGTGTGTATCAAGAATGGCAGTTGTAGCAGGAACGAGAGCCAACAGCTGTGAATGACCCTTGAGGGCAGAAAAAAGAAAAGCAGCCACCTGGGGGTGCGAGCGGCAAAAGAAAACAATTGAAGGTCCCTGCCGGAATCGAACCGGCGTTTCCAGAACAATCACCAAGAACTCCTGATTAATCAGAATCTGGCGTACTAACCGTTATACGAAGGGACCACTGGGTTGTGAAAGAGAATCCCAAGCTGGCGGTGACACGACCTCGCCAAAAAAATAAAAAAGCCACGTGTTCTACCGTGCAGAAAAGGTCAGCGGCAGGGCAGAAACGAGACGCCTCTGTACTCTATTGATGTTCACACTGATTCCAGGTCGAAGTTACCCTCAGAAATGGGAAGAGTGGATCAAGTCCACGGGACAGGGGTGCGAGCAAGGGCCGCCTGGACCTCGCCTTGCGCTCGGTTGCGACATTCGGCCTCCTTCTCCTGCGATCTCCTACAACTTTCACTATTCCAGATCTTGACACATCTCGGCCGCAGGTCACGCCTCGACATGTCATCACCAGCCCCTGCCTCTCCGTCATCGTCGCGTTCCAGCGTCGCAGGGACGCTCCGCCTTCCGCCGCCACCCCCTCCACCGAAGCCGCTGCACCTCACCATGTCCCTCAGAAGGAATGAAGAGGCCGGCAAGAGAGCTGGAATTCTGATCTGGGGCGACGACGGCGCCGGTGAAGAAGGCAACGATACGGGCAGCACGATCCGAGGTCGTCGTACAGCCGCCGGCGCAGGCTCGGACGACAGCGAGAAGGGCGGGGAGGGAGCTTACGGCGAGACGAGTGGGGAGCAGGAGATGAGCGTTCAAGAGTTGATGCAGAGCTTCGGGGGTGGCGAGCTCGACGGCGATCTGCCCAGGAGGAGCAACAAAAGTCAGAGGGAGCCCAGCGCGGCGACGAGCGCAGGAGGGAGCACCGTCAAGCGCGGAACTCGGAGGATGCGAGCAAGAGGGACCATCAAGAGGAACTCAATTTTCTTCGATGCGACGCTGCCGAACCCGCTCGTCGACCCGAGTGCAAGTGAAGGAACGCTGGACGAGGCGCGACAGGACGTCGACGTGGCGGCCCCCACCTCGCCTTCCACTCTTCCGACCACTTCTCCCCTCGATGCGAGCTTACTGGACGAACCTCCACCTATGATGGCCGGAGTCGTGGAGGAAGAGGCCGAGGGAGGATCAGAAGACGACGAAGACGATCCGAACCTCCTCGATCTCCCAGCGTCGCCCTTGCTAGCCCTCTCGCTGCACCCGTTCAGCGGCGAGTCGGCTTTCGGCGAGCTCTCTTTTGAAGGGGGTGTAGACTTGTGCGTCGAGGTTGAGGACTTGGGGGGAGGGTGGAGCTTGGGGTTCATCAAGAGTGCGGGCGAGCAGGGGAGGGGACTCATCCCGAGGGGGTGGTATGCTGTGCGTGCTTCTCTGTTTCGGGACTCTGTCTATCGCTAACTGAGACAACGATGGCTCTCATACAGTATGTCGATAAACCGAAGCCACTCGACGACGAAACGGAAGCGGCCGAGACGCACGAGAGACCAACCTCGGAGGCTTCGGCGACTTTCTCCATCGCCACCTCCGACCCGACAATCGCTCTTTTTTTCCCTGTTGTACTAGAAGCGTCAGAAACTACTTCTTCAGCCGACCCGTCTCCTGCCGTCTCGTCACCCCTCAACGCATCTTCGCCTCCAGCTCACGCCACGTCATCGCCACCCCTCGTCGCTCCTTCGCTGCCGTCAACGCCCTCCACTCCTGGCGACCGCGTATCGATCCACCCTTCCAAACCAGTCCTTTCACCAGAGACTCCCCCATCGAATACGACTTCCCTAAACCCTCCGAACGCTTCCCTCTTCCCGTTCTCGCCCCTCTCCCTCCCACCGCCTTTCATTCCTGCTTCATCGGCGTTGCCAGTCCGATCGCCTACGCCGCCATCACCAAGCCCCACTCAAACTCGTTCACCGAACTTTCCCCTCCCAACTCCTCCTTCTCCAATCTCTCAGCCCTCGACGTCCCTTCTCGCGCTCCCCAGCTTCCCCCAGACACCAATCTCGCCGACCGCGTCCGAATCGAACGTGTCGGAAGTCTCCGAGTCGCCAAGTGTGATTCGAGCAAGGTCGATTGGGCGACATGTGATAATTTCGGGTATCGAGTTCGAGCCGACAGAGTCGGAAGCGGCATTGATGGAGGAGAGTGAGGAAGTTGAGCAGGAAGGAGAGCTCAGTCTAACCGAGGCGGCAGAGGCGGCGGGCGAGCGCATCCCGTTTGACGGGACAAGGCCTTTCGGAGAGGTGGCAGAGGTTGAGAACTTCAGCCGCGTTCACCGTTCAGGAGAGGAGATAGACGAGCACGCCGAGGCCGAGGAAGGCAGGGAGGAGAGGTGGGCCAAGGCGGTGCAGGATGCGGATCTGAGGGCGAGCGGCCACGACGGGAGGTTCGACGTGTTCGAGCCCGAAGGTGCGAAAGTCGGATCGGAAGAGCACGACGTTCATCTGAACGAGTCTCTGTTTGAGGAGCAAGGCGACTATCGGGAAGAGTCGTACCCAGAAGCGGAGGACGTCGATCAAGTCCCCGACCTGCCAAGGAGGATGGAGGTCGTGCCACCAAGGTACCTGACGTCGACGGAGGAAGAACCTTCCCCTACACCAAGGCCGTCCTCGTTCTTCGACCTGATCGGGTTGGGGACGATCGGGAGGAGTGGGAGTGCTGGAAGTATGATTGGCGTTAAAGGTGCAGGAGGAAGAGTCGGGAGCAGCGTCGGCGCGAGCGAGAGGGTGAAAGGCAATGTTTCGGTAGAGGAATGGGTCCTCAACGGAGACGAAAGCCACGAGGAAGAGGGTGAGAGGAGGTGGCACATCGAGGTCTGTTCGCCTTCATCTTTACTTTTGAGGTCGAGGCACTAACGTGGCCTTCTTAGTCCGGTCCAGCGTGGCTGAGCGACTCAGAAGCGTTCGTCGTCCACGTACACTCGCCATGCAAGCGCTCTTCGTACAACAATCGAGCCTACACCTCGTTCACGCTCACCACCGTCTTCGCCTCCGGCGAAGATCCCATCACCGTCGAGCGTCGCTACTCGCACTTTGTTCAGCTGCACGCGCTGCTCTCCTCTCGGTACCCTTTGATCGTCATTCCTCCTCTTCCACCAAAGACATATGCGGGGAGATTCGAGGACGGTTTTGTGGAGAGTAGGAGGAGGGATCTGGAGAGGTGGAGTGGCAGGGTTGGGAGGCATCCGGTGTTGCGGAGCTCGGATGAGATCAAGGAGTTCCTGTCGTTGGAGGGGGATCAGGTGCGCTTCGATTATTGCTTTCCCGAGGTCGCGCTGATCATTTTCACCTGCAGGACTTGAAGCGACTGCTCAATCCGCCGAAAGACGACGCGACGCAGGGCTTCTTCGGACGAGTGTTTCACCCAGCATTCAACGTCGACGCCGCCGACGCCGAAGAGCTCGGAGAAATATTCGATAGTCATACTAGGGCGGTGGAGCTCGGTGGGGGCTTCAAGACGGTCGAGGAGGATGTGTTCAAGCTGCGCTCCGGACTGAGAGGTGAGCCTTCGTTCTAAAAGGGCGGGGGACGACACCAACACGTTTTCACTTCTAGACACGGCTGGAACTCTCAAGACATTGGCACATCACCTCGCGAGACTCGTCGCTGGGCTTGCTCTTCCTCCAGTCACCGCTGCTGAACAGGACGACAATGACGTGGAGCCGCCGGAGAGGGAGAGGCGTCGAGCGAGAGCGTTGGGGTTGCAGAATGAGGATGGCGCGATGACTTGGAAGTATGGCTGTGAAGGTGCTTCGACATGCTCCGCTCTGCTCCTTTTCCGGGTTTTAAAGAGAGCTAATCGTCTCGCGTTACCAGAGTCCTTGAGTACGGCGAAAGCGCTGCAGGCCACAGCCGAGTCAATCGCGAGCGTCGCCGATCTTGTTGATACCCATGTGCGTCCCCATCGATGAATATATGAGGTTCTTACACTGATACTCGGCCTATTGGAACTCCGTATAGGCTCGAGACGCTCTTCTACCTACGCAAGAGCTCCTCCGAGAGATCTCGTACCCGAGCTCGCAGCATGCTGTGGGTCAATCCCTATTCTTCAAACGCGTAGTAGCTGAGTGAATCCCATTCAAAGGCTCTTATCCAATCGCACAAATCGGCGCTCGCGCTTCACAAGCAGCTGACCGCCAGCGACGCCAACGACGAGGAAGCCGTATCGCGCTGCGACACCATCATCAACATCACCTCGGCAGAGTTGGAGCGAGCTCACGCCGAGAGGAACGAGGATATGAGAATGGTCGCCGAGCAGTACCTTGACGGGGAAATCGCGTTCCACGAGCAGGTTCGTCCTGTTAGACACGTGGCTTCGGAACCAGGCTTCGTACTGAGTCTTATTGCAGGCACTAGCAAAGCTCCGCTTCGCTCGTTCCCACTTTGAGCCTTCAGCATTCGCTTCACTCGCCCTCACTGGACCTCGCCTGCGATCGACTCTTGAGCGTCAATCCTCGTCATTCCCAAATCTCCCCGTACCGTCCTCCTACGGCATGCCGTTGTCGACTCTCGGCGTCGGATCCAGCATCGGTCGACCGGGCGCCGTCGTGTCTGAAGTTATTGGCAGCGCGTTGGGGAGGTCGACGACGCCGGTCGTGCATGCGTACGCAGAGAGGGCGAGTGCCACGTCGGGGACGATGGGCAGGTCGGCGGCCGAGATCTTGGCCGAGGCGGGTCACAGCAGGCCTCCTCCGGGTCAGGCGACATGGCGATCGAGTATATTTGGGACTCCGAAGCTGTGGTAGTGGAGTTGTAACCCTAGTTTTTGCCGACAGTCTTGAGACGATGGTTTTCGTGAGCATGAAGACTTGTGCTGTGGTCTCTCGGTTTGAAAGGCTCGTGGCTCGTAGCAACGCTTGCTTTTACTTGTGTCTATCCAAACCTTTGACCTTGTGTTGTCCTCCACTACTACTGTTTAGTCACACTAGCAGCAGTCTACTGAGCTTTCCACCGATACCTCTCTTGGTGAGCCAGGTGTGACATGTGAGCCACCTTGCGAATCCGTGGTTACGTAAAACCGTCGCAGAAAGGAGAGCCACAGAGAGTGTGAAGCGCCTGTCAAATAGTTTTGTTGCAGGAGCTGAAGTTTCTGTCGCAAATCAGGCCCAAGGCGACAGCAACGACGCAAATCGTGACCTCAAAATGAACGGCGAGGAACGACGACATGCATTTGGAGCAGAGCTTATCAGGTTTGAATCAGAAATACGCAAAATGGAAAAAGTGTCAAAAATGGAAAAACTGCTTCTCAACTGCTCCATGGCCTCACTCCTTGATGCGTCAGCTTCACCTATATGATGACACCTGGTTGATCGCAACTGCTTGATTGCGGCGTTACCATTCCCCAAGGCTCTATTTGTCTTCGAAATCTTTTTTCCAAGCCTAACTAATTATCACTGAACGGTGGGTCGCCTCCACACTGTCCTTCATGTCCGACGCCATGTGACGATGACGTGGCACGTTACAGTAGGGGGACTGCACGGAGGGTTCGCGGGAGTCGCTTTCTATGCCATGTTGCAAGCCTCCCAAAATAAACAAGATGAAAATGTTTGGCCTTCCATGGCAGTCAGCTTGCCGTTTCGTAGCCTTGCGACGCAAGAGTGGTCGTGGCCCGTCACTTTTCGAGATTGAGGTCGTGTCGCCGCCAGTTTGGGATTCTCTTCCACAACAAAGAGGTCCCTTCGTATAACGGATAGTACGCCAGTCTGAAGGGGTGATGTTTAGAAGCTGGGAAGGTGTTCGTGTCACGATGGGATGCAGCTCTTCATCAGAACGGCGGTGACCGGCACCAGTGTCGATTCTCCCGTTCGCCAAACGGCCTCAACTTTCTCTCGAGATGCTCCAAGGTCTTCCATCATCAGAATGATTCCCAAACCACTTCTTGGTTCTCCCTCACAACAGGGCCTCCTGAAGAAGATGCAGTTTAGTCAACGGGGGATGGCGTGTTGCGATTTCGGCACGTCTCGGTAGGAATACAAAAAAAGAAGAGGGCAACAGCACGTAAAAGGAGAAAGAGAAGAAGTCGAAAGTCGACCGATCGAGAAGAAGCCACCGCTCAACGTCCGTATTTCTGTAGCTCCCAGTCTCTGTGGTTTCCGACGCCCCATGAGATCAGGTCAGCAACGCCGCTCGAGTCTCTCGGAGCGCAAGCGCGAGCGCGTCGGCGGAAGGATAGGGAAGCAAAAAGCAAGGACGCACCGGTTGTCGAGTGGACAAACTTGTCGGGTTTTGAGCCAGCGGTTGATGCAGTGGAAGTGGAAGGCGTGCTGCAATCGTTCAGCCCGGAGCGGCGTGCACGCGTTAGCTCCTCAATCCTCCCCCATCCTAGCCCTTCCTACCGCACGAAATGGAATGCAGGAAGCTTACGTTGCACACTCCCCAAGCGACGGTGCCTGTGGTTTTCCATGAGCGGCGTCAGCGAGGTGCGAGAGGCGCGGGCCCGAGTCAGGAGGTGGAGCAACGGAGGAGGTACTCACACTCCTCGTTCGTCGCACTCGCCTGGTTCGCCTGGCATTCGATGCCTATTCCATCACAGACCCCACACCAGCCCACTAATGGTCAGCTTGCTCTCCATTGCTGCTCCCGGCGTTAGCGGTGGCTTCGGGGACTCACAGAGGTCCATGATGTGGTTCCTGCAGATGGCGCAGTTGTCGACCATGATGTCCCAAGCCCACATTGCTACAGCGTTCCACTGTGATCCATTCGAACTGAGTGTTCTGAGACAACGAAGCGAGACGGGCGAGGACAAACCTTCTTGACCTCGAACCGAGCCTTGGTGGCTCCTCCTGCTGCCGGGGTGTCGACTTCCACTAAAAAGAGGCCAGAACCTCGTATTAGCATACATAGATATATATAGAATGAAAGCCAAACTGACTGTCAGCCATTTTGTGAAAAGATGTCGAGAGTAGGGCGAGGCGCAACGCGTGAGTGGAGGGAAGCAGAGCAGCGCGTCCAGCAAAGACGCGGCTTGTCTTCCTGCCGCATTCATTTCTGTCATCACTTCGCCTCGTCAACCCATCTCAACAAACTTCCCACGACCCTACTAGACTCGCTATTGTCTCTAATCTCTGTACCGCTCTCACCTCGAAGGAGCACGCGACTTCGAACGACCACACCTCCGACTTCTCCGACGCTCTCTGCTCTCGCGTCGTTCACCACAACTTGCACGAATCTATCGCCAACACTCTAAAGAGTTAAAAGTCACACTGTCGACACCGGTACGAAGGGCGCTCAAATTGGCCGGCTGGCTGCCCGTAGCCTACCTTTTCCATGAGCACTGCTTCTCCCTCGCGACGGTCTCTGGGCGGTCCATGCAGGTGTGTGGCTCCTTCTTGACTTTCGGATCTGGAAGAGCAGCTAAATCTCGTACTTGCACAGCCTACACTGAACCCCGACTCGTCGATGATGGGCAAAGACGTGGTCGTGCTCAATCGCTACGCCGCCGTACTAGCCTCCGCCGGCCGGGACGTCTGGAAAGTCGGCGATGTCGTCGCCATGGTGTCCGTCTTCCTCCCCTCCCTCTGCTCCCCTCCCTCACAAACTTCAACCCTCCGCAGTTCCCCGACAGACCCCAACATTCTCCTCATGAAGCGGATCCTCGCCCTCCCCGGCGCTATCGTCTCTGTTCGCCCACCGCATAAAGCTGGGGAAGAGCGGTTCGTGAGGATCCCGCCGGGAAGGTGCTGGATCGAGGGCGACGAGAGCTTCCACTCGAGGGATAGCACGCATTTCGGCCCGGCGCCGTTGGGGCTGATCAAGGCGAGGGTCGATTACATCGCGTGGCCGCCTGGGTGAGGTTATTTGATGGACTTGCTGGGATGAGTGTGGTGGGGGTTGCGAACTAGGCGCTGATTTTGAGTGCTTGGTGGTTGGGTGACCAGGCGAATAGGCAGGGTCGCAGGGTCCAAGAGCGGGTGGGAGAAACGTGTCGTTCACGCGCGGCCAGACTTTAGTTGAGCTCGGTCGGTGCGTGTACAAACTATCTTTGTGGGTGTCCCCAAACACTGATTTCTCCCTTGGGTCAGCTCAAGTGAGTGTGATGAGAACTGAGGTGATGACACGTCGGGGAGACGGTGCGTGTCGGATTTTGCTTGCCGAATGGAAGCTTGAGGCCGCACGACTAAATTCTCGATTCCGCATAGAAACGTTGAGGGTGTAGCTTGGAGCAGACACTGCAATGTTGTAAGACTAAAAACAGCGAGATCAATGATGGACTGGTGCAGGTCGAGCGCAACGTGGCCCACTCTGAGGCATCGCGGAGGGCTGTCCAGTGCTCCACTGCTTACCGCCAGGTTTTCCTTCTCTTCAGAAACGACTCATAGTATTTAGTTGAGATAGTTGCAGGAATAAACAAACAAAATCACGCGGATTTCCCCTCTCTTCGACGCTCGGCCCCTCCCCTCTCTGGCCAACCTCCTCTCGCCTCGGTACGCCACCCCTTGAGTTTTCACCACCAACACTCGCACGACCCCTCGACCTCCCGACAAGCCCAGCATGCCACCAGTTGGCACCGTCGTCCAGCGGTCGCTGTTCGGCTCGGACGCCTCGTCGATGAACGTTGAGGACAACGCGCTCCTCTTCCTCACGCTCGGCTTCGTCTGCGTCGCGTGAGTCGTCTGTTGATCGTGTTGAAGGAGCGAGGATGGGCCGGGTCCTTGCGGAGTTTGGCGGTGGAATATTGCACAGTAAGGGCTTTAATGGTGGATGGTGGCAGCTGACCTCGACGTTCGTGCTCGACCCCAGCTTCTTCTGCAGCACCTACACCACCCTTCGCAGTCTCCTTCCCCTCCTCCCGCCCCACCACCTCACCCGTCGCCCTGCTGGTAAGCTGCCAATATCTGTACAAATACCTGAGTGTTCGAGGACGCTGACTATCTGCGCGAGAAACAGGCGCCGCTGTCGGCAGCTACAAGTCTCCTCCGTCCGTCCCTCGCAAGAAGCTCCGTCTCAAGAGCGCCCAGCGCTTCACCGTCTGGCTCGCAGGCGTCGACATTGGTGCGTTCATTCCGAAGCTCAGAAAGTGAACAGCACTCATAATTCGCTTCTTCATAGTCGCTGCTGTCGTCCTCGTCTGGGAGGGCGCCTACGCCGCTGCCAACGAGCTGGGTCTCGGGGGCACCCACGGCGGTGCCAGCCGGCTTTACCTCGCATGTACCGCCAGGCCGACTTTCTTGCTCGTCGTCGCTCTTCTCAGTTATGCCAACGTTGTTCAGGGTGAGTTTTCGTGCCCTCCGAGCATCACTCAACATTTCGCCGGCACTGACCCCCTCCTCTCCGGGCGCGCTCCTATCCCGGTCATCGCAGGCAAATCCATCGCCCTCGGAACTCTTGATTGGATCGTCTGGCTCCCAGCTATCCTCATTCTCGGACTTGGAGCTGGACTCGCTGCTCTTGCGACTGTAGGGAGCAAGGACGTCTGGATCGGGCTGATCGTGTGGGAGACCACCGTCACCGCCATCGTGGTCCTGTGTTTCGGACGTCTCCTCGTCGCCATCATGCGAGTCAGTCATTCTTCTTAACTGTTGACTGGTGTGCAGGAAGGTGCTAATACTGTGGTTTGGCATTTTACCAGGTCCGGAAGTGGACGGAGCAACACGCGGCCACGAGTCCCTGGGCGAAAGAGCAGGAGCGCATCATGTCCGAAAAGTCGCCATCCCACCACAAGACGGCGTCCTCGTTCCTCCCTCCCATACATGCCAACTTTTCCGGCATATCTGCTTCCTTCATCTCGACGATCGGAACCCGCCGTCGCTCCGAGTCGGCGAGCAACAGCCTCGCCTCGCACTCTGTCGACCAGCTCTCCTTCTCCGCTTCCCACGCCCCGGCCGTCAGCTACAACCCGACTCGTCCCTCCGTCGAAGATGGACGGGATTTCCGCTCTCCCACGCCCGGATCGACGCACCATCTCCTTCCCACCAAGACCGACCATTCTCTCGCCTCGCCTGCGTCGAACGCCTCGCAGACGCCCAAGGCCAACCGAGGCGTCTTCTACGATCAGCAGCAAAGGACGCCGGAGGGCCAGCCGATGAGCTTTGAGGAGCTTCCACGACCTTCGACTAGCTCTTTGGCTTCGGGATCGACCTATCTCAACGCTGGAGGTTTCGTTGGCTCGGCGGCGACGCGTCAGGCGATTGCCACGTCGGCGTCCTGGGGCACGTCGACAGCTCCTGGAAGCGGCGGCCCCAAGGTCGTGCTTTCAAAGAGGGAAGGAAGAGGTGCGATGATCAGGATTGGTGGCCATCTCGCGGGCTGCCTCTTCGGCTATGTGAGCGGTTCCCGTTTCTCGTTGTCAGGCCTGCTATGCTGACTCCGATTCCTGATGTAGGCTCTCGCATGCCCTTACCTCTTCATGCGACTCAAATCTCCCGGTACCGAGCCTCCACTCTTCGCTTCGGTCCTCCTCGCCGCCGCCGTCACCCAGCCCGCCGTCGTCCTCGCCATCCAGTGCTGGCTCAGCGAGGGCTTCTGGTTTTCCCACGAGCCACCTCCAGTCCTCACTTCATCGTCCGCTTCTGTGCTCGAGGCGAGCCACCACGCGACAATCGATATGGAGGAGGAGCCTCAGAGCGCTGGCTCGGGCTTCAGGCCGCTTAGCAAGAGGAGCGATTCGATGCCCGGCATGGCCACAAGTGGAATCGACATCGAGCCATCGCAGAAGGGACGAGTTGGTGCGTTTTCCCCCTCTCAGCTCACTGATGAAGTTTTTCTCATGTTTGTCTTTGCAACAGGCCGAGCTATGTCTATGATCGCACCTCATCCCAAGCTCCACGTCCTTCCCAACACGGAGGAGTCTTCGACTTCGGCCTACGTGGCCCGCAAGGCCTCCTCCATCAGCGGCCACGTCCGCCTCCGGAGTCTCACCCTCGCCAAGACCTCACTCGGACCGATCGAGAAGCAGCGAACTCGGTCTGGGAGCCGCGCCAGTCGCAACACGTTTGCCGGCTTCGAGAACCGCTCGAAAGACACCGTCATCGACATCCCAGACCACGGCGTCCGGCTCCGCCAGTTCAGTCTCTCGCCAGGGGTTGCCGTTCCCAAGCCAACTCACTCGCCCAAAACCGCTCCTGCCGACTTAACGATCGACTTCCTCTCCTCGAAGGTCCTCCCGCAGCTCGTCCCCTCTGTCAAGGTCGGGCGCAATACGCCCGTCGAGCCTGAGAACGCACCCCTCAAGACTCGTCGCCGATCGAGCGTAGGCAACGAGCTTGCAAGCCAAGGCAGACCGCAAGTTGCGAGCACGAGTGGCAAGCGCTCGAAGAACGTTCGCAACCTCTCCCTCCCCGGCATCTCCAGCACTTTCACCTCCTTCCGCAAGAGCGACGCTTCCGACGCAGAACCTTGGAGCGAAGTCGACGAGCCCAAGAAGTCTGCTGCCATCAAGGAGCCGACGATGTCGTCCGACTTTGCCCTGCTCCGCGACGTCGTCAAGAACTCGATGCACGCCAAGTCTGGGCAACGACGCTCGCTCGGACGAAGCTCCAAACTCTGGGATCGCGTCGAGGAAAGCATGGCCACGTCTCCACCGGATGAGGACGCAGACGACGAAGGTGAGGGAGAAGGGGACGAGGAAGTCTTCCAGAAGCCGATCAAGCGAAGGTATCTCGAGCCACGTGCGGAGGAGACGGAGACGCTCGGCGAGATCACCTTTGACCGCACATTCGACACCTCGGCAGACGAAGCCGCTGAAGCCTTCGCTGCTCACGTCAGAGCGAGGCGATCTCCTTCTCCGCTCGAGCTCCCGTCGCCAACGAGTCCCTTCTGGGAGCCTCATGAGAACGGAGGTCCGGCCACGTCGACTCCTCCCCGCGCCGACGACTTCGTCAACGACGAGTCGATCATCCACGTCGGCTCGCAGCTCATCGACGAGGAGGAGATTGGGATCGTTCAGTGTGCGACGATTCGGCCGGTTTCGAGGGGATCCGAATACAGCCTCATGAGTCCGACTTCGGTGTTCTCGCTTCGCCCAACGCCCACCACCGCCGAAGGAGGCTCTGGTAACTCGGAGGCGAGTCGCATCAGCCCCAACGGGTCCATCACAAGCCAAGGCTTTAGGAACATGCTTGCTTTGAACTGTGGGTCTTTCGGTTTTTTCCTTTGTTTCAACAAAGGACTGACGTGTTCTGTCTTCCTCGCAGCGTGGCACAACAAGGAGGAGCGACCGACCAGCAGCGCGGACGAGAACTCGTCCGGCGGGGAGAGCAACGCTCGCCGTCGTCGCTCAGGCCTAAAGCCTCTCGCTCTCCTCGGTGAGCGCGATTCCAACGTCGGGACCGACTCGGAGACGTCCGGCAGCGAAGGAGGCAAGTGGGAGTCGAAAGCCCGGCCTGCGCGTCGTCGGTCCAGCGGCGGCTCCATCTCCAGCCGACCTCGTCGATCTTCGTCGAGCCTTGCTATCCTTCAGCCGGACGTGTCGACGATTCAGGAAGTCGACGAGGACAAGCGGAGTGGAGAACCGACGCCTCGAGCGAGTCGGATGCGCGCCACGATGGAGGAGGAACGACGCGCGATGGAGGCGTACCTCCCCAACCTCGATGGAGCGAGTTCGAGGACCGACAGCATGCCGATGACTTCCACGCCGCCAAACTCGTCTTTGAAGATGATCACGCCGCCGCCTTCGCATGTCAACACGGGGAGACGTCGTCACGCGCGTGGGGTGAAGGGCCACGTCAATGAGAATATTGCTCCAACGGGATCGGAGATGGTTAAGAAGGGGTTGGTGGAAGGTGGAGGGGGTGGAGGAGGGCGTGTGAAGGTTTCTTCGACGATGAGGGCTTTCCGTTGAGCGGGGAGCGCGTTTCCATTTCTGCTAGCAACTCCGTGTGTCTGTGTGGCTTAGCTGTAGCTTAGCTGTCCCTTTTTTGGTTTCTGATCTTCTTCTTCCAATCGTATTACTCTTCTTTGTTTGGTGCTCTTCCATGGCTTGCAGCGAGAAAAGTGAGGAGTGCGACAAAGCGGGGCAAGTGGGGCTCTGGCTGCGCACGTCACACTCGCACGTGGAGCGCTCGCTCGCCCGACGTGTCGTACGAAGGCGACCCTGCCCTCGCGCCGGGACAGTCGAGGGTGGACAGTGACTGGATTGCATAGAGAAAGCGATTGCCACCGGTCCCAGACCGAGCGATGGCGTGGGTGCGGGCCGCGAGAAGAGCGCGCCAGCGGGGCTGGCAGGAGGGCAGGAAAAACAGGGTACGTGGTGCGTAGGAGTACACGTAGCTCGTGGGGCGCTCTCCCGTTGCGCCAGGTCGAATTGTAGAGTGTCTTTACCTAGTCAGCCCAGTTGGAATGAGCTCGGAGCAACGGCCCAGTCGCGAAATTGAGGGAACACGTTTCGGCTCCTGACCGCTCGCGCACCTTGCCCTCCTACCACCACCACCCCCGCCAGACTTTGCACCATGTCCGAATCGACCGTGCCCGCCGTCCAGGCCACCGACGCCTTCGTCACCGCCCCAGCACCGGCCGTCGCCCCTCCCCCAGCGGTCCCCTCGCCCGTCGCTGCTGCCGCCGTGCCCGCTGTGCCCGCTGTGCCCGCCGTGCCCAAGGCTGGGTTCGCGCCCCCTCCTCCGGCGCCGTCGAGTCGCTGGGCCGCCCCGCCCCCCGCCGGCGCGATCAACGACATGCCCGTGCCCATCCCGGCTGCTGCTCCCCCCGCGCCCGTCGTCCCTGCTGCTCCCGCGCCCGTCACGGGCAAGCGCGCTCGCTCGACCCGCAAGGTGAGTTTCCCTTCTCGTGCGCCGAGCCCGGGGGGGGCGAAGAGTGCGCGCGCTGACGGGTCTCGCGCGCAGGCGTCGTCCAACATCAACTGGGAGGAGGCCGACGACGACGACGACGAGGAGGACGAGGTCGTCGAGGATGACTTGGAGGACATGGACGACGACGACGACGACGAGGACGACGAGAAGCCCAAGAAGAAGGGCAGGAACTCGGCCCCGTCCGTCTCGAATGCCAACAAGAGGGGCCGCCCCGCCGGCAGCCTCACCACCGCCCAGCAGCGTATCGAGGCCAGGAAGCTCCGCAACAAGAGTGAGTGGCCTTTCTTTCGTGTGGATCGTCGGCGCGCCCGCGCGAGCCCTGGGGGGGATGTGGCGGGCCACGAAGTCGTTCGATGCATCTACGTGGGGGCTGACCACTTTCTCTCTCGCGTGTTCTTCTCGCAGAGGCCGCCCAGGCATCTCGTGACAGGGTCAAGGAGAGGACCTCCGCCCTCGAGGCCAAGGTCGTCGAGCTCGAGGCCAAGGTCAAGGACCTCGAGGCCCAGCTCGCCATCGCAAAGGGAGGCAAGAAGGGCGCCGCCGCCGTCCCCGCCGACCTGGAGGACGCCGAGGGAGAGGAGGACGTCGAGGCGAACGGCCTCGTCGATGCTGCCAAGCAGAAGCTCGGCGAGATCCTCGAGAAGGTCGGCTAAGCCGTCCGCCGTCGTCGTTGTGTGATCGCTTCCGTCTCCTCCCAAAAACACACCCACACCTCCCACCACCACAAGTCATCTTTCCTTCCCTCTTCTTGAATAGCGCTTCCCGTTTCGTTCCCCCGTCTGTGATGTTTTCTCTCCGGTCCGATAATCCCTCCCCTCTGTTCATCCCTACCACTTCGAACCACTCCAAGCCCCTCCACCCTACCCGCTTTGTTTATCTTCCCTTCCAACCCCTCAAAAGTGAAATCTTTGATATGAGTTATACTTTTTCCTTTCACTTTCTGGCTTCCCCGAGAGTTGATGTGCGAGCGAGAGCGGTCCCTCCCCGAACGCGCGCTCGCATCGCGTCCACACAGTCCCCCAAACATGGTACTTCCCCTCACGTGCTGGACGCGTCGAGGGCGACGTGGCCTCCTTCAGTACTGTCATAGTTCAAAGGTGAGATTGACCTTGTCTTCCAGGCGAGGGGCACCTCCAAACCTCTTGGACTCGGCCCCGAGGATCGCCGAACACTATCGAACCGTTGCTCTCGTTTCTCACACTAAACGTGGCTTGGCCCACGATCACGCCAACGTGTTCTTTTGTCCACTTTCTTGAAAACACTTAATGTGACAGGACGTTTCGGAGTAGATAGCAGCAGACGCTGATGGGGTTGGGGAGGCGAGTGACCCTTCTTGAAATCTGACAGAAGCGCGGCGGCGGCAACCAGCCACGTCGGACGGGTCCGCTTTCTCACTTGAATGGCGACTTTCTCGACACGAAGGCAACGAGACGAGGTATAGACAACATAAAATGACGACTTTGAGATTTGACATTGACACAAAGTACGAGTCTGGGAAGGGGGAGGAGAACACGCGAGGCGGCGAGGGGAGCGGCCGCACGGCGAGGAAACCTGCGCCCGAGTGCGATGCAGCAATTTAAAGCTTCTGCATGGCTGAGGAGAGGAAAGAAGAGAAGCGTCAGTCACTGCCGTACTAGACATGCGAGGAAGGGCGGAAACAAGCTTACCAGCGATGTCGGACGACTGAACGTAGTCGTCGAACTCAGCGATCTCGTCCTGAAGTTCATCAAGCGAGATTTTGTCATCCTGCAATGCCATAAAAGCAGGTGAGCGAGGGTGCTATGCGAGATGAGAGCGTCTGGGACGCGAAGACGGCGCGCGAAGGCGCGCTCGCGCGGTGTGGAAGCGGGAGACGGAACGCACCTCGACGACAAGGGACATCTGGAGCTTCTTGATGCCGTAGCCGATGGGGACGAGCTTGGAAAGACCCCAGACGAGACCGTCCTTCTCGATCGAGCGGACGGCGGCCTCGAGGGCGACCATGTCGGTCTCGTCATCCCCTGAAAGAATGATAGAAAGTCAGTCATGGATATTCTGGGTTGATGATGCTCGTCCTGTCGAAGGAGGAACGACGAAGGAGGGAGCAGGAGGGGGAAAAATTGCGCGCGCCAGACTCACAGGGCTTGACGTCCATAGTAACGAGCGACTTGGCGATCGTCTTAGGCTTGTTGGCGGCAGCCTTCTTGGCATGGTACTCAGCAACGCGCTTGGCCTTGAGCTCCTCAGCCTCCTTGTCCTCCTCATCGTCCGAGCCGAAGAGGTCAATGTCGTCGTCGTCGTCCTCAGCCTTGGCCTCAGTCTCAGCGACGGGCTCGACGGCGGCGGCCGACGACGAGGGGCCGTAGGCGGTGTGGGGCTTGGAGGCGTCTCCGGGGAGGGTCTCGTGCTCGGCCTCGTAGGACTGGATGTGCGAGTACCAGCGGGCGGAGTGGGGGTAGGTGGCCGCGACGGGGGCGGAGGGGAGGGCCTTGAAGACGGCAACGTCGGCCTGCGAGGGGGTGTATCTACAATCACAATTCGAAAAAAGTGTCAATTATGACTGTCCTCAAGAGTGATGAGAGTTGTTCGAGAGCGCGACGAGTGGGAAGGATCAGAAGGCATGGAAAAATTGAGTGTCTTCAACGCTTTTAGGCGCGGGGTCTTAAGCCGCTTTCGCTCGGAAACACGGACCAATGCGTAGTGTTCATCACAGAAATAGTCGTGGAAAGTGTGGGTGGGCAAGGAAAAAGCGAGAAAAGGGAACGCGACGCACCCCTCGACGTAGGAGACGTGGGTGAGGTGAGCCTCAAGGGCGGCGAGGCCGGCGGGGGTGGTGAAGGCAGGGAATCCCACTGTAGGCAGTTGTGGTCAGTAGTGTCACATTTGGGTGTGTCCAAGGGCTGGACGCACTTTTTGATGCAAGAAGTGAGCTGGTGGAACGGAAGCAAAGGAGCGGCGGTGGCCCGCGAACGAGGTGGAACGTTTTCGTCTCGCGGCCAACGCGTGAAGTGTTGGCCAACCTCGCGCCTGTGAAGCGAGCTCAGCCGCGCCCCATCCAAAGCTGGCATAGCGCGGGTTGCCTTCTGACTCCTTCGTCACTACATCTCGATACAAGTGAGCGCACACTTCTCTCACTATCTCAAAACTCACTGTATTGACTTGTGTGTTCTGCCTGTCAGTGGCTGCCAAGATCTACTGGTGCGTGTGAACGAGGACGAGGGCAACCCTTCGAGTTGCCTTCAGGTTCTACCCGCTCCCATTCCTCTCACGACCGTGCTAACTCGCACGACCTGCCCTCGCTGCCACCAGTGGAAACCTCTCCTGGTGGGTCTCTGTTTCTTTCATCACTTTTGAACCTCGTCGCATCTCGGCCCACAACGGGCGCGCTCGACGAGACGAGATGACGCCACCTCATCGGTTGCCTCCCCTGGCCCATCGCTCGTCCCGCTAATCTCGCTCAATCGTGCAGGGGAACCAACAACGACTCGCTCCGCGATGCCTTCTCCCAGTTCGGACAGGTCATTGACTGCATCGTCATGACGTGCGTAGCCCCCGTTCCTTCCGCGTTCGCGCCCGTGGCGAGAGCTGACCATCCGTCCATGCCTTGGCGAACCATACCCAGTGAGCCCGGAACTGGCCGTTCCCGTGGTTTCGGATTCGTCACCTTCGCCCAGCAGTCTGAGGCCGACGCCGCCATCCAGGCCATGAACGACCAGGAGCTCGTGCGTGCCCCGTTTTCTCTTCCTTCCTCTCTCTTCTCGCCCACCCTCCACCCCGTCCCATCCCCTCCTCCATCCTCCCCATCCTCAACGCGCCATCAAATTGATTCTTGGCGGAAGATCAATGTTTGGAGAGAAAAGCGGGGGCGATTGTGTGGGAGTGAGACGAAAAGGAGCGGGGGGAGAAGCAGGAGATGCCGTCCGTCCCACTGCAAAAGCCTTCAAACCAGTTTCTTTCCACAAAAGAGTTACTTGGCCTCGGTGCAGTGGGTTTGTTGGGACTCGGTCGCGGCTGTGGACTGTGGTGGCAGTCGTGTGGGTTTGTGTTCGGGGCAGCGAGGCGCGAGGTCGTGGAGATCGAGATACGTCCCCCAACCTCACCCGTCCTTCGACTCCCTGCTCCCCCCTCCCTATAACAAGCCCATCCCTACTCTTGACGTGATTTCGGTTTCCCTGACTCTTTTGCTTTCATCATTCCTTTCTTCTTTCCCCTCTCGCCTTTGGACTCGCCCGTTTCCCGGACTCGTATCGAAAACGGTTTGCGCGCGGCTCGTCTCGTCCTCGTTCCCGCCTCGTTCCGTCTCGGTTCTCGGGCTTTCCCTCCGCGTTTCGTCGTGGCCCCTTAACGCGTGCTTTTTTCATCGACACGGCGTGTTGAAATACAGGGTTCGTCGTTTATTCGCACCTTTCCTTGGCGCATCAAGCTAACTCGCAACCAACCTTAGACGGCCGTCGTCTCCGTGTCAACATCGCCAACCAGCGCACTGGCGGTGGAGGAGGTGGTGGATACGGTGGAGGAGGATACGGCGGAGGATGTGAGGTTATCTCTCGACTCGGACTTTCGTGAGAGACTGACCATCGGTCCGCACTCAGACGGCGGAGGATACAACTCCGGTGGAGGTGGAGGCTACGGAGGCAACTCCGGCTACGGAGGAAACTCTGGCTACGGTGGAGGAGGAGGAGGATGTACGTTCTATCTGTTGCCCCTCCGCATCCGAAGTAGGTACTGACGCGGCGACTTGCCCTCTGCAGACGGTGGAGGATGTGAGTTGACGTTTCCCTTTGATGCTTCCTCTGCTCTTGGCGTGTTGTGTGTGCTGTTTCGGATTCAGGAGGCTCAGACTGCGTTTCTCTTTCCCCCTCCGTTCCCCTTCCCCGCTCCCCTTCCCGTCCACCCTGGCTCTTTCCTCCTTTCACCTGCCCTCGCACCATTCCCGTGATTTCGCGCGCGCTTCTCTCGACCGATCGGGGATTTAGACGGAGGTGATTCGGGTTACGGCGGCTCAGCAGGCGGATATGGCGGGGCGTCTTCTGGCGGATACGGCGGCTCGTACGGTGGGTGTAAGTTGTGTTTCCTTCCCTTCTCTGCGCCTCGCGTTCGTGCTCTGGGGCCTCTCAACCAAAACAAGAGCGGCTACGGGAGCGTTTCGTGTTGCGTTGCTTGCGACGAAGATGGCTTCAACGGTCCTGATGTGGTTTGCTTTCTTCACGCAGACGGCGGACAGCAGGGTGGAGGATACGGCGGAGGAGCCCCCTACGGTGGCGATTCTGGATGTACG
Source organism: Pseudohyphozyma bogoriensis (assembly GCA_024364755.1). Taxonomy (NCBI): domain Eukaryota; kingdom Fungi; phylum Basidiomycota; class Microbotryomycetes; family Chrysozymaceae; genus Pseudohyphozyma; species Pseudohyphozyma bogoriensis. The sequence goes on from JALBUQ010000028.1 coordinate 139,334, forward strand.
TGTGCTTCTCGCTCGTCCCTTTTCTCATTCTAGCCCTGACTTGCTTTTCGATGTTCAGACGGCGGCCAGCAGGGCGGCGGATACGGCGGCCAGCAGGGCGGTGGATACGGTGGACCCCAGGGCGGTTGTGCGTTTGCTCTTCGCTTTCTTTCCCCTTTCCTCCCTGTTGGAACTGACCGTATATTCCTTAAATCTTGTCTTCGTTTAGACGGCGGCCAGCAGGGTGGCGGACAGGGTGGCTACGGTGGCAACTACTAAGCGCTCGACACGCGTTCAACCCCAACCGACTCGGCTCCCTCCCTCATCATGTTTCTTGAAAAAGTCCACCCTACCCATAGTTCCCCCTTCGTGCTTTCCCCTTCAAATGTGTTCAGCCTCTCTCTCCCGAATCGAGTCCGTTGCTGTTGTAGAGACCAGCTTCCCCCTTCTCCTCTTCTCCCATCTTTCCCAAATCTCAAAGTTTTAAATCCCTCCCTCCCCACATCAAGCATGACTTGTCTTCAAACGCAATGAATGTTCTCTCCCCAGATTTGACAGCGACTGCTGCATGAGCTGCCCGCGAGAACTCGAACCAGACGTGCTGACACGTAGTGTTTCGCACCCTGGAGTTCCACGACCAGATGCTCACGATGATCCCACCATCGAGTTTACTCGCAATTCTAACCTCATGGGTTGCCCTGCCTGGTCCGGGCGTCACAAAGGGGTGACTATTGGCATTGCTTCTGGCCTCTCGTCCGCTTTCGGGGGCGGGAGCTTCGAGCGTGCCAAGGCTCCAATTCCGAGCTCCCTCTCCGATCACAAACTTCGCCCGCTCTCGCCCCCAGATTTTCCTCTCTCGTTGCTTCTACTCCTGCAGAACGACACACAGCTTGGCTGGTGGCCTCGTCGACTTCCGATACCTGGGGACGACTAGTTGAGCAGAAGCGTTCACGCGAACGAATTCGAGGAGCAGCTCGCCCCGCACCACACCTTGCTCAGCCACCGGAAAGGAAGGAAGGGAGGAACGCACGAGGAGCGCTCACAAAGGGACAGTTGAAGGGGCAGAGGAGGGCTTACACCCGCCTTTCTCTCCTTGGATGAGTGTCCGTCTTCCTTCCCCTCGCTCCCTCTCCATCGCACCCGCGATGAATGCCACAACGAGCAACGTCACGGCGGGCGTGCCGCTGCCCCCAGTCGCGGCAGGCCAGAACCCGTTCGAAGTCTGTGAGTGAAGAATTTGGTTTGTGGGAGGTATGCAAAAGAGGGCTGGAAGGGCTGATAGTTGAGACGGGTAGATACGGCATACCTCGACAGGGCGTTTGTGGATGTTCCGGGGAGCGGCTTCACAGTACGCGTGGCGATTCTCCTGGTGTTGCTTGGGCTGTAAGTTGAATGGGGGGCTGGTGGTGAAAAAGGCTGTCTCACAGACTCCTTCTTCATGATTCCAGAATCATCCTCATGCGGCTGATCGGGATCGTGTGCGTGGTGCTGCAACGTCGCAAGGCACCGCATCTTGCGAGGATTTGGGTGTGGAAGTTTGTGGAAAGGCCAGGAGGACGGTATTTGGTCACCAAGTGAGTTGACTTCTTTACTTTTATGAGAGGTTCTTGACTTAATGTGCGCACCTTACAGCTACAACTCCATCCAAATGCTCTTGTCGCCTTTTGTTGCCTGCGTCCTGGCGGCTTACACTATCGTGGAGTACAGAGTATGCTGTTCCTGTCTCACATCACTTCAGCTTTCACTCACACAGGGTGCTATTAGAAATTCATCTACCACACCGATCAACGATACAGCGCGTTTGACCGCAGCGTCGTCTGGCTGCCCTTGGTCGTAAACGTCTACGTCAGCGCGTTCTCCTCCCTTCAAGCGCACCTTCTCCTGGCGGAAGCGAGGAACCACAAGGTGCCACGTTGGGTGGCTCCAGTCGCCAACTGGGGTTACCTCGTGCTCGCGGTCCTCATGTTCGGCCCAATGATTGTACGTGTCCCCCACTGCCACCAGACCCGCAGCTACCTGCTGACGTTCCCGTGAAGACCATGATCATCCTCGCCTCAGTGCGGTGGTACCCCGTCTGGGATGGATATTTGATCCTTCGCTCTCACTTGGTCGCGGACAGCGCCGCTTTCGGGACGATCGACACGAACGCGATCACGTCGGAGCTTGGGCTGGTCGAGTATTATTACACTGGTCTCATCAGCGCCGCGGAGGCTCACGATTTGTAAGGTTTTATTCCTCGACTGTTTCATGATTTGAAGCTGACGGCAGCCGCTGCAGCTCCGAAACTGGCTACAAGTCCATCATTCTCCTGGCCGCTCTCATCACTTTGCTGGTACGTCTCCACAAGCTCGGAAGTGTGGAGGTTTCAAGCTCATGATAGTGATTTTTAGCTCAACATCTCTTCCGTTTCGATATACCGCACGCTGCAAGGACGACGAAAACACCTTAGAGCGCGCTCAGTATTACCTGGAGGCGTTGGACGGACCCCAATGCAGGAATCAGGCTTCGCCCCGACTGCTGTCGACCTCGAGAAAAGGAGAGAGCTGGAGGATGCTTCGAGAAAGGCTTTCGCGGTATGTCTGCATCTTCTTCCATCCGAGGCGCTGGAGCTAATTTGCGCCACGTGGGTAGGCCAGTGTGGCATTGTTGGTTGGCGGCGTCGGGCAGGCGGGGTTCTGGGCATGGTCACTCACGGTGCCGTCGCTCGGGTACAACGAGTATGGAACTGAATGGGCAGTCGTACGTCACACCACTCCTTTCACCCTCCTTTCACCTTGGAGCCTCGATCTCACCTCATCCGCGTCCACAGGTCGAACTCTCGCTCTTCTTCCCGGTGTGGATTTACGCGCCCTTCACAGTCATCTACGGAATTCCCGTATGCATCTCACACGTCGGCCAAACTATGCGTATCTTCCGGGGACAGAGCAACGGCGTGGTCCCGAGCGGGTTCTCGCACGGCCAGCAGAGCCAGTCGGGGGAAAGGCACGAGACGACGGTGCAGCTTGGTTTGGGACCGTCGACGGCGACGGGTACTTTGGTCGAAAGTAGTCACGAGAAGGAGGGAGGCGGTGATAGGAGTGAGGTGGAGATTGGGGGGATATAGGCGACGTGTTTTAGTATGGGGTTTTTGACGTTGTTGTAGGATTATGAAACATCGTGCTTCGCTGGCAGTCTCTCAGCTACGATCATAGTCGGACAAGCGAGGATCTTTTACATGATGCTAGTGAACAGATTGCATTTCAGCCAAGGGGAAAAGACGGACCGCGGCCGCCAGAGAGTGCCACGTAGCTCGCCTGGTTGCCGTTCGTTCCGAACATCCCCGCCGCTCGGGGCAGCTTCGCACCCGTCGACACTGTAGCGAGAAGTGGATTCCCGACCTTGAAACAGTAAGTATGCACTCAGCAGGCTGCCAGCAAGAAGTAACTCCGATGAGCGACACAACTCCGTCGCCCGCTGGAATGACGTGTGCAAGTCTTCACCACGCAATTGCAAGCGGATCTACTTATCTACCTGAGCACTCTATAAAACACATTACTATTCAGGCCGGTATCGTGCAGTCGAAGGAGGGTGAATACGGGAGAAAACACCGGCTATGCGCGTATGCTGATCGCGAGGCGTGGCCTTCGGAGCAACTCGGGTTGTTGGAGGGGACCGCGGGCGGTGCCAGCTGACGATTACACGGTGAATGTGTCTAGAAAGGGTATGCAAATGGTGTGAAAGTCGAATAGAGGAAAATTAGTGTAAGAAACAGAGGGAGCGGCAGGCGTCAAGATTTTCGAGGCGGACGAGGGACCGCGGCCGGCGACTGGTTCCCCGGATTCCTCGACTTGTCAACAAGCGGGCGGGTTTGACTCCTCCGGTCACGACCCTGCTCCCGCCTTTGCCGTTCGTTTGTCGCTACCCCTCGCACAACTTGCATCAACTTTTGGTCCTCGCCGCACGCCTGCACCTCCACCCACGCCACGCTCCTCCCGCTCGAGCCAGCAGCTAGTCGCCGGCCTCCCCGGAAGCAGGCAATCACATGGCCCCGTACCAAATCCAGCCCGCGTGAGCTCGTCGTCGTCCCATCCGTTCGCTGTGGGTGTAGCTGACAATCGTGCTACTCTGTCGCCAGGCTGTGGAAACAGATCGCTCACTATGCCACGTTCCCGCAAACCGGCGTCTCGCTCAGACAAATGGTCATGTTCGGTGCGTCGCCCTCGACAAGCCGGTTCGCTCGCCTGCTCCGGTGCTCTCGACTGACTCAATAGTGTCCCTACTACAGGCCAGAACCCATCACAGGTACGACAGCGTGGTAGATAGAGGACAAGGAGCCGGGGCGGAGGTGTGCTGACCTTCGACGATCCCCTTTCTTTCAGGGCACGCTGCTGAGAGCGTCGCAGTTTCTTGCTGGTGAGCGTTCGGCCCATTAGAGACCTTGAGATGCTCTTGTGTGCAGATCGAGGGCTGACAACCGTTTTTTTTTTTTTGGCAGAGGAGCTGCCGATCCGACTCGCCCATCGCGTCAAGGAGCTCGACGAGCTACCCCACAACCTCAACAAGATGCCCTCGATCGAAAAAGTGAAGCGGTGGTATGCTGAATCCTTCGAGGTGAGCTTTCATACTACTCCTACACCTTTCGAACCCTCGCCAATCTTCGATCCTACCACGCAGGAGCTCGTCAACTTCCCGAAACCTGAGCTGCCACCCGCCATCCACGACGCCTTCGTCAAAGCCAGCGGCGACGCCAGCACCCTCCCCGAGGCGTTCCCGAATCCGAGTCTGCCAGAGCATATGAAGCCAAAACCGACCAACGGCAAGGTCAACGTGCGGCAGCGGATGGCTCACCGGTGCGTTGTTCTCGCCTTTCGCTTTTGAGACGGAGCCTGGACTGTGGGGCCGCGGGAGCTCGAGAGCTGATCAGGACGACGTTCGGCTCGTGCGCGTGTGGTTTGTTGGTTTGTCTGTGTGCAGGTACTACGCAGATCCGGATAATACGATCAAATGGCCTCCGGAGGTGCACGACTACAACGAGCGGTTCACCAAAGTCCTGAGCAACATCAAGCGGAGGCACGACCCCGTCGTGACGACTATCGCTCAGGGCATTCTCGAGTTCAAGAAGGAGAGCAAGTCGACGCAGATTGATCGGTCGATTCAGACCTTCTTGGATCGGTTCTACATGTCAAGAATAGGTGCGTGCTTTTTGAGGCTGGGCGAGAGCGGGAGGCGGTGAGCTGACCTGGTCGTGTGGGGTGGCAGGAATCCGTGTGTTGATCGGCCAGCACATCGCTTTGAATCGGTTAGAACCTCATGAGGACTATGGTTCGTCTTAGCTCCCACCTTTCGTCGAGACAGCCTTGCTGATGATGTGGCGCAGTGGGCATCATCTGTACCAAGACGAACGTCCACCAAATCGCACGGGAGGCCATCGAAAACGCGACCTATGTCTGTGAAGAGCACTATGGGCTCTTCAAGGGACCACCCGTCCAGCTCATCTGCCCGAAAGATCTCGACTTCATGTATGTGCCAAGTCACCTGGTGCGTCTTGCGTTCTCCCCAAGCTTCCGCCCACCGAGAGAAGAACGCTGACGGCCGACCTTTTTGCAGAACCACATGATGTTCGAGGTGTTGAAGAACTCGTTGCGAGCGGTGGTGGAGACACATGGCGTGGACTGCGAGAACTACCCGCCCGTCAAGGTCATTGTCGCGGAGGGGAACGAGGACATCACGATCAAGATCTCTGACGAGGGAGGAGGAATCCCGAGAAGTGCGATCCCTCTTGTGTGGACGTTTATGTGAGTTTGGTTTGGGGTGGAATAAGGAAGAGTGGAAGCTGATATGAGGTGGGCGTGAAGGTACACGACGGCGAGCCCCGAGAACTTGGAGCAGGACTTCCAGGGGACAGACTTCAAGGCGCCGATGGCTGGATTTGGTAAGCGTTTCTGCTGTAGGTGAGACGAATGTTGGTATTAATGAAGTGAACGTTTGCATGACAGGCTACGGTCTGCCGATCGCACGCCTCTACGCCCAGTACTTTGGCGGTAACCTCAAGCTGATCTCGATGGAAGGGTGCGGCGTCATCTTATGCGCATCAGGGAGAGACAAAACTGATGTGCCTTTAATCCTCAGATACGGAACGGATGTCTTCTTGTCCCTGTCCCGACTGTCATCCAGCACCGAGCCTCTCCAATGAAGGTTAGGTCGAGACGCAGGCTTTACATGGTTTGTTCGTCGCATCCTTCCAACCTTTCCCTTCTTCCACGCTCACAAAATGGCAATGTTTCCAGGATCCCCATGCAAAGATCCCGCCACCTGTAGCTCGGCCGCTTAAGGATCGTTCGGTTTTCCCACGACCGCTTTACGTCGACCCTCGCAACACCGTTGTAGCACCACGTCCATCTGTAGTCCATGCTAATTGATCGCGCTGTTCCGTTTCGTGTGTCATTTTTATGCTCTTTTCCGCAACCAGAGAGAGCAGGAGTGTGTGTGTTTTGCAATCATCTTCCTACTCCCTCGACTCGTCTCCGCTCCGCATTCGGCTCCACCGACTTCAACCATGCTCGGAACTGCTCAAAGTAGTGATGTCCGAAGGAGTAGTAGAGGAGACCGAAAACAGCTCCACTGAGGTGAGCCGCGTGGTCGAACATCTTCCATCCCCGGACCAGACCAACGGCGTCGAATGCCACCATCGACCAGTAGGCCGTGCCTGCGAGGACGACCACGTCAGCATCGGGTTCACGACGCGCAGAGTGGGCGCGAGATGGGACGAACCGATCGGGATAGGGAAGAACGGGAAGAAGATGAGAGAGACTGAGGCTTCGGGGTAGGCGAGGGCGGTGATTGAGACGGCGCTGTAGATGGCTCCGCTTGCGCCGAGCGAGGGACGGAGGAGGCCTTGCAGGCGGGGGTAGAGGACACGGGCGGACCAGACGTGAGAGCCGAGCGACGAGAATAGGCCGGCTGAAAGAGTGGTTGCCCGTCAGCGTGAATGGGATGTTTTCGAGAGGGACGCAAACGAACCGGCGACAAAGAAGGCCACAAACTCGTAGCGACTCGTCGAACGTGGCCCTGCTTTATCTTCCCGTCGCGGCAGTTTTGCTTGTAGCCACTCGATCGTCGTCGGACCAAAGCTGTAGAAAGCTAACGAGTTGAAAAGGAAGTGCATCGGTGTCTAAGATGGAGGGACAGGGTCAGCTCGAAGGGTTTGAGGGGGGAAGTACTCGGCAGACGCACCTGGTGCGAGAAGATGGAGGTGAGAAGGGTGACCGCACGACCCTTTGCGAGTGGGTCGTGTACCAGCCAAGGATAAAGCCTTGCTAGAGCCGGGATCGGAACATGCCACACCGCAAAAACAGCCGCCTGGAGCCCGATGATGCCCAAGCACGTTCTCTGCGCCTCCGACAAGTTGCAGTAAGACTGAGCGAGGATCGTCGGCCACCGACTGGTCGCTGGAAACGCTTTAATGAAAGCTCTTGCCCGGTCGACCGTCTCCTTGACCCTCCCGTACATGAGCGCGGTTTCGAGGTCGCCACCGCCGAACTGCCACCGCCCGAACCGCGGCAACTTCTCCAGCAGCGAGTCGGTATCCTTGTTTGTCCAGTAGGCAGCTCCTACCAATCCTAGGCCTCCGACGCCGGTGCAGAACACGGCTGCTCTTGAGACGGACAGGCCGAGCGGTGGTGCGGGGGTGGACGAGGTCGAAAAGAGCCGCGAAGGGCGGAGGCAGGGCGACGGCGAGTGTCGTGGTAACCGTGCGATTCCCTGTCTAGATGAACTGAACAGAGTTGGCCGCAGGATCACTGGGTCGGCGAGGATCAGCGGCTGAATGCAGGCTGAATGGAGAGTACGCACTGGCGATGGAAGGTGGAGGAAGGGAACGAAAGACGAGCAACCGCAATCAGGCGAATTCGAGTGTAATTGGTGCTAGTTGCGTCTGCTTGGAAGAATTAGTGAGAGTTGTGCAAGTGGGTGACGGCGGAACAACACCCCTGCGCGAGGGCCGCGCACTCGCTCGAAGTTCGGCAGCCGTGGTCACGTGAGAGGGGTGAGGTACTTTGCGGCAAAGGGGGCTACCAGCTGAAGTGCAGCAGAATCAGGATCAATTAAGATTGGTGGTAAGCTCTGATGGGCGCACGCTCGCGGACGTGCACTCGCTCGTAGGCCACGTGTCCCCAAGCTTACCACGCGGTGCACCTCGTTGGCGCGCTTTCGACACTCCACGTTCCCAAACTTCGCCAGAAATGGTCGAAATCACCTTGGCCCGTGTTCGGGAGTTGCTGCACTCCTTTGCTCAGGCGACTCCGGATCCCCGACATTTACTCACTTGCTTTCTCGACGTGGTCGCCACATTGTCGTTAATGGCAGGTCTGACTACATAGATGCATTTTGGCTCATTTTCACTCCCTATGCAAGGCAGAAATTAGTTCTCTTCCTCTCCCCGAAGCACCAGCATGAGCGACTTACACCCACGCTTTCGAAGCTCCCCAGCTCGGCACCATCCCAGGTCGCTGCTGCGAAGACCGACCCTTCACCGTCCAGTTCTGACTTGAAAATATGGTTTCTATCCCTTAGTGAAGCATGCAATGAGGCCAAGGATGGATAGGCAGCGCGGTATGAATCAACTGGGAGAAGATTAACCGCAGAGCGAAGCCGAGGTACTCGTCCCCTTTGGCCACGAAAGGACAGCCATGGCCACTGTCGAGCCATAAAAAGAGCTGGCTCCGTTGCCGCCCATGTACGGATGGAATAAACGCCCACTTTCAGGTTGCGAGCTCGCCACGTCACGCTTTGTCGTCTCCGGATAAGGCTGTTCGTCGGCCAGCCTTGGATCGGCGGCAGGGTCCATGGGAAAGCAAAAGATACAAAGATTTTCGTATTATTTTTCCATGAGATGTTACCAAAGATCGTCGGCGCTCGGCTTCCCTGCACGACGCACGCTCGCCTCGTGAATGGCCGAATGGATTTAGACGTACAGCAGAGTCAGGCAAGGCTATTTGCATCGAATGTTAGAGTTGGCCATTCATTTACTAGTTCCACGCCTTCATTTTGACACGTCCCTGTTTCGTCTGTGGTTCGTGGTCGTGTGGGCGGGATCGGGTGGGCACTGCGCGTCATTTTAGGGCAAGGCGACGCTGGGGCAAGATAAGCCTCCCAGACCGAGGGCGTTTGGAGAGCAGATCAGGTTTCCCATCAGGTTGCCATCTTGTTCGGGGCAAGGCGCTTGGCATCAGTGGCAGTGACTTGCCCCTAGTTGGTCTGGGGTAACCCACTTCGTCTATCAGCGAAGCCTCGAAGTTGCTTCTGTTCTGGAGCGTTCTGAGCCTGGAGCGGAAGGCATTGTTCTTCGTGTGTTCAACTGTATGCACTCAAAGCCTTTCACTTTTCAGATGTCAACTCGCTGGCCCACATCCAGGCTCTTAACGCGGGGACGTTGGTCTCACACGTGTCGATGGAGTACGCTATGACGCTGGCAGTTGCGCGTTACGGCGCTACGGCGCAACCCTCTTCCTTCATCTCCGAAAATACAACGAAAGGGCCGCGGGCAGGAGCATGAAATTGGATGCTCGGGTCGTCGATGACTGCGTGGCTAGTCCCCATCCATTTAGAATTTTTAATTGAGCAGGGCGGTTCTTGACCGTCACTCTTCGGAGCTCCATGTGTAGAGTGTCTGTCTTTGCCGATCCCGCTTCGGCCTTGTCCCTTGGTCACTTTAGCTCCATCCCGGCGCTCTTCCTTTTCCCTCCTTCCATTCAGACACCTCGTAACACAATGGCAACCGAAGTAAAAACAACGGTCGCTCCAGAGAAGCCGGCTGCGAACACGCCTCTGAGTACGTGCCCCGCCACAGCCCCGTTCGTCGGCGTTGGTACTGACGCGAGCTCGGGCAGGGTATACGAAGAACCACAAGTGGGCGCTCCAGCCGACGAGCAGAGCAAACGGCCGGCTCATGGGCCTCAGTCCCACACTCGCCATCATCGCCTTTACGTGCTACTTCAACAAGACCGACACGGCCCAGCGTTTCTACGTGTGGCTGAACGACAACTTTACGCCGTTCCAGATCAACCTGTTTGGCGCTTGGGGCATCACGACGGCGTGCTACTTCATTGTCGGATTCGCTTACATGGCTGCTGATTTGTGGGGTGTGTGACGTTTGCTTGTGTCCCGGACCCAGAGCGGTGCTGACGATGCGTCAATCAGAACCTCTGCGGTCCCGCGTTGCGCCCTACAAGCTCCAGCCAAACGTCCGAATCGAGGCGAAAGAGTACAAGCAGGTGCTCAAAGTAGTTGCGAGGAATCAGGTATGCACGTGCGTGTCGGCAAGTTTGGACACAGCTGATAGAAAAGTTTGGCAGATCCTGATCGCGTTCGTGTCGGCCGCCGCTTTCGCATGGGCCGCACCACCTCGCACGACTTTGCCCCTTCCCGGGACAGGCAGGACGATCCTCACCTTCGTTTTCTGTCTCTTGTGCGAGGAGGCTGGATTCTTCTACGTCCACCGATTCCTGCATCGTCCGGCAAACTACAAGAAGTACCACAAGCAGCACCACCGTGCGTCTCTCTAGTGCGAGGGAGATTCGCGCGAATCACGCTTACGCCTTGGGTTTTTCTGCAGAGTTCACTGCTCCTGTGGCCTTTTCATCGACGTATTGCACGGTGGTGGAGCATTTGCTCTCGAACCAGCTTCCCGTCCTGTGTAGTGTGGTCCTCGCGAGGGCGCACTGGAGCACGCTCGTGATGTTCTTCACGGCGCTCAACCTCGGTACCTTGGGCACCCACAGTGGGTACAACATCCCTGGTGAGCTTTTAACCTGCCCTGTGTGCTGTATACACGAAGCTAACGACCAAGCGCAGGTCTGTTCAACTCGTTGCAGCACGACTGGCACCATTGTGCGTTTTCCTTTCTTGAAATGGTCTTACACAGACTGCTGACGATTTTCCTCGAAGACTCTTACACCGAGAACTATGGACCGTTGGGCATTCTGGACAACATCAATGGGACCAACGTTGGGTTCAAAGCCTGGCTGGGCGAGCTGAGGAGGAGGGACGGCAACGTGGACAACGCTGCCGAGGAGCTGGCCAAGCTGGAGCCGTTGAAGGTCGGACTAGAGTACTGAGTGATTTTAGACTTTTTTTTCTAATCATCGTGTCGATAATGTAAATGGCCCACGCGTTGTAATTTTGTTTACGTTGGTGACGTGGCACGTGAGTGAGGTCGGATTCAGCGGAGTGAAATGGATTCTGTGCAACAGGGACTTACGAAAGCGCTATAAGAGACAGCTAGAGCGCCAAGCCTCATGTGTAAACGTGACATTATTGGGCCACGTATTCAACTCACCCGCGCCGCGCCGCGTCCCTCCTCCTCTCGTGTCCGCCCGCCTCTCTCGCGGCCGCCACGACCCGCGCGCGCGCCCGGCCCTTTTGACGCTTCGTGTGACGGTTGCGACTTTCACTATCTACTAAGTTGACACTCTTGACAAGCTTCGGCCACGTACCACCTGCTCCGGAATCGAAGAACCCCTGCTTCCGCGGTGCCCGTTCTCTCGCGAATCCGACCTGACGGGCTGTGGTTCCTGTGGCCGCCGGATGCTCAACTCTGGCAAGGAGAATGATGCGAGCTGAACGGGCCCTTGCAGCCTTTGAACTATGTAGACACCTGAGCGTCAGCTGGGAGAGGAGCTCTTCCGACCTCCCTTTGTTCCTCGCTCGTACCGCGCTCCCTTGTTCGTTCTCCGTGGCTCAGCCCGCGCTGCTGACACAAGGGGACTCGCGTTCGCCGTCGAGTTTGCCACAATCTCTCTCTGTATTCTACACTCAACATTCACACGATGATGGACATCTCAGCAGCCACCTTCAAGCAGCGCTTCGGCACGTCCAAACCCATTCCTCCGCCGCTCGACTTCCCATCCTCGCCTGCCGAGAGCACAAGCTCCTTCCCCCAGCTACAATCACGATTCTCAGCCGACACTGTAGGCGTCAAGACTCCTCGCCTGCCCTCGTCCGGTCGCCATCGCCACCGCTTCTTCTCCGGCACCCCGCCAGCGTCGCCCGACTTCTTCTCCGCAAGACCAGGGCACCAGCACAGCATGAGCGATGGTCAGCTTGAGATCTCAGAGCCAACCTCCGTCAAGAGAGGCTCGATTGATGGCACTGGCGAGGTGGTGGAGATCCTCGAGCTGAGGAGGCCGGGCGAGCCCATGGGAGCACGAGTCGTGAGCACCATCGACGAAGCGTTCCAGCACGCCCGCACGAGCTCCGGCGGCAGCGCCAAGTCATCCCCCTCAGTCGCACCTTCCACCGTTTCAGCCACTCTCAGAGCCGAATCTCCAGTCCCGAGTTTCACGCCTTCCCCGATCCGCCCTCGTCTCACTCCTCCCGCTGTCCGCTCTCTCGCCAACAGTCGTGTTCCCTCACCCTCGCCATCCCGGGCAACGCCGACACCCCCTCCACCACGGCCTACGCGACCACCACCACCTCCATCGAGCAGCTCTACGCCCGCCTTTCCTATCCCCTCTCGTCCTCTCCTCGCGCCTCAGCACACTGCACCGCCCCAGTCTTGCATCCCTCGCGACGACCTTCCGCCACGCTCGACTTCGAGGACAGGCTTCGTCCCCGTCGCAGCGTTTGCGAAGCAGGCTGCTGTGGCAGCGCAGTCGTCGTCGAAGTTCAACGACCCAGCGGTGGCCGAGACGAAGCCTCTCGTCGTCGTCCCTCGAGCGGCGCCGCCATCGTCGAACGGCGACGAGATCGAGCTGCTGGCGTCCGAGTCGGAGTCGGGAGCAGCGGAGTCGGTGAAGGAGGTCAAAGTGGCGGGCTATAGCGAGGCAGATACCGAGCCCATATCCTCTTTCAAGGCGTCGTTGGTCAGAGCACCGACGAGCGAGTCGGTGACGGGCAAGAAGCTGGACGAAGTCCTCGTTAAGCTTAACGTTGGCGGCACGATCTACGTGACCTCGGCGTCGACGGTGGTCAAGGGAGGTAGTGGAGGAAAGATTGGCGAGTTTGTGTCGGCAGCGCTGGAGGAGTGCCGAGCGTTGGGGGTCATCGTTCGTGGAGAAGAGGGTTTGCGGAAGGAGGCATCGACGGAGTCTGCGTATCCGCCTTCCGACCTCGACGACTTTGATGCTCGCCACTTTGACGTCTCGCCATTCCCTTCACCCTTTCCGTTCTCCGCCTATACTTCGGAGCGTCTCGGTACGGATGAGCGGGAGAGTCTTTTGGCCGCCCTCAATCTCGACTCCCACGTCGCGCTCCCGACGTCTCCGACTTCACCCATTGATCCCTTGTGGGTGGTGTACATTAACATTTCCCAATTTGAACTAATTGAACCGTATTTCTTCAGCATCAACAAGACCCCACGGATGTTCCTTCCCCTCCCGTCGCCTGCCTTGGCCTTCACTTCCGCCGCCAACACCCTCGCCGCTCGTCAAGGGCACCTCGTTCCCTCTCCTCTCCCTCACCTCCGCATCACCTCCGTCGTCCCCTCAATCTACGGCACCTCTCCCACCAACCCCTCCGACCCAGCTCGTCCAATCTCGAGCGATCAGAGCGAGAAGTACGACGCCTCGTCCGAGCAGTCCGACGACGATTGGCACCCCGATTCCCACCGCTTCTCTACTTCCTCGAACGATGCTGGAGATGAGCTCAACCCTTTCGAGCAAACTCTCGGACCTCACTTCAACGTCTTGCTCGGCCAGGCGTACAAGCGGTTCGGGTCCGACGGCGAGTCGACGAGGGATTCGACGGGCGTGCCTATCGACGTCGACACTCGCACGGAGGAGGACAAGAGTCGGTCGACGCTCCTCGGTGTCCCTCGTGGCGAGTCGAAAGTCAGAGCTCCAAAGAAACGACGTTCTCTTCCTCCACCGATGCCGCTCGACGTTCCTCGCGTTGACTCTGGTCGCAGCGAGACGGGATCGAGACCTCCGTCGCTCTCGATGAGCGTCTCGAGCGACGATGGAAGCTCAGTTCCTCTCGTCAAGAGAGCTGAGACGGAGGTGAGGGAGGAAGGACCGGCGATGGAGGTGTTCCTGGACCGAGACGGCGAAGTCTACGTGGGCGTCTTGTCGTTTCTCCGCGACGGGAAGCTGCCGACGTCGCTCTCGCTCCCACCTCGCGACCCTTCGCAGACCGAGGGACCGCCAGTTGACGAGCTAACGTTGCTCCTGTACTCTCTTCATCCACCGTCGGCGCTGTCGTTGCTCTCGGATCTTAGGACCCTCGAGAATGAGGCAAAGTGGCTGGGGTTGAAGGAGTTGGAGGAGCTGTGTGGCGTTGAGCGGGGGAAGGTAGTGCAGGTTGTTAAGTGGATTGACGAGGAGAAGAAGAGGGAGAGGGTGAAGGAGGAGAAATTGAGAAAGGCGGAGAGGGAGAAGGAGAAAGTTAAGGCTGGGTGGATTTGAAGGAATCACCCCCCCCCCCCCCCTTTTTTTTTTAGACATATACGTAGTTCTGGTGCCCATAGTGTGTAAAAATAGACTCAGTACATGCCTTCAACGTTCTTGCACACTTTACGCGGACACGTCTCCCCTGCTCGTCGTTGGCCCGAGCTCATGTCGCCGACGCGTTGCGTGCCACTGTCGTCCTCGCTTGTCCTCCTACCGTGCTGCAACGCTCCCGCCCACGGCCAATGATAGAAATCAACACAAAATCGGCACCGTCTGCCTCCTCATCTACTCTCTACCCCCTCCTGCTCGGCCTCTCTGTCGGGCTCGTGGTTCCCCCGCTGCTCCGACTCGCGTTCGCGTACCTGTACAGCAACAAGGAGCTCTACAGCGACGCGGAACCAGTCTTGCTGAACCTTAAGCTTGAGAGTAGATGGATGAATATGGGGTGGTGGATTGCGAGCGACGGTGAGGACGCCAGTGACCGGGGTGAGCAGTTACTTGGAGGGTATTGGAGGGAGCGAGAGGGGAGGTTGACGTCTGTAATGCTTGTGGTCGATCTGGAAACCAGCGGAAGATCTATACAGCTCAATTAGTGTAGCTTCAGAAGCGTTGGCACGAAAAGTTGCTGACAAGGTGGACCTTCGCGAAGGAGATGAGGTCGTGGTGAGCCTGCGTCTCGTCCCTTTCTGCTTGCAAAGTAGGCTGAATCTCCTCTCTATTTTTTTTTGCGAAACAGGAAGTAGGATACGGCTGTGGAGATTCAATCGTTCTTTGGGCGAGCTACAACCCAAAGTCCATCGTCGGGTTCACCTCCCTGGAGGGGCAATTCAGCCTGGCTCGTGCGTGCTTTCCCTGCTCCTGGTCGAAGAAACCCGACAAACTGATGGTTTCCCCGCAATGCCACAGAGTCAAACCTGAGTAGAAAACGAAAGAGCTTGAGTCCGGCTGTGGAGATTGACCTCCGCGTCGGCGACGGAGCTGTCGCGGTGGATACACTGCCTCGCTCGTCGAGATCGGTCGTGCTCTCAGTAGACGCGGCGTACCAGTCCGTTCTTCATTTCTTCACATACCTTCAGCCATAATGATCTCTCACTGACCCTCTCTTCCCTACCAGCTTCTCCTCCCGTGACCGCTTCCTCACCTCAGCGCACCACGTCCTCGTCCCGTCCGGCCGCCTCTCCCTCACCGACTTGTGCCTCCCCTCTGCCCCTCTTTCCTTTTTCACATCCCTCCTCATCCGACTTCTCTGCATCTTCGCCTCCGTCCCTTACTCAAACCTCCGTACCCGTGAAGCCTACCGCACGCATCTCGAAAGCAGTGGATGGACGGACGTCTCTGTGGAGGATATCAGCGACGGGGTGTACCCGGGTTTCCTTGAGTTTATGGAGAAGAGGGATGGAGAGTTGGGAAGGGTGTTTGGGAGTGAGTGGAGAGATTTGATGAGGTACAAGAAGGTCGTGGAGTGGTATGGTGGTGGGAGGGTGAAGCTGGTGTTTGTGCTGGTAAGCGCGAGGAAAGGCGAGAGTAGACGGACCGAAAGGAAATACTAGAAATGTTGTACTCTTTCACACGAAATCTATTGCACAAGTGCCCGTCCTGTCAGTCGCCCTTTTTGTACACCACCACCTTCGTCGACCGCTCCCCCAAGACCTCAGACGCGCTCCCCCGCTCCACGTCCTAGACGTGCATCGCCCGCGCGACGGCATCGCAATCCTGAGCACAGACGAACGCTCCTTCTGTTCCACCGAGCACGCATTTCCGTTCCTGAGGGAGTGGGCAGGGGCAGTGGGCGGGCGAAGGGACGCAGTCGAGCGTTGGGCAGAGGTAGGTCGAGCACGCGGCTGTTTGATGGCGAGACAAGGGTTAGCGGTGGTGATTGGGGGTGGTAGGAGGAAGCGTTACTAGAGTCAAATTGCTGGAGGAAGGTCGGAGGGGGTGGAGGTGCTTGCTGGCCGCCAAAGAACGACTCGAAGAACGCGAACGACGGCGAGACGAGAGCGAGGAGCAGGACCAGAGGGCGCACTGGGCTCACGAGTTAGTCAAATGCACCATTATCTAGACCAAGAGTATAGCCTACTTTTTGAGGTGCGTGCGGGAAGTAGGCACAAACGTATAGAAAGAAGGGAAGCCAGGCGCGACTCGCGGCCCCTGAAACGAGCCTTGTCCTCGGCCGCCACTGTTCGACCAGAGTCCGGGGCTGGTCCCTCTTGACTTGTCGCCTCTTCACAAGTTACATCAATCTCTGAGCACACCACCACCCAGAGTTCAGCGATGGACTCGTCAGCTCCCTCGTCGTCCACCACGCACCAGCCAGAGTCTACGCCATCGCCGAGCACGCTCCCGCCAGTCCCCACAGCCGCTGTCGCTGACTTGTCCGAGCTGGGCCTGTCTGACGACGAGCGGGACGAGCTCAACGCCAAGATCCAGGAATGCATCCAGCTCGCCGCTCAGTACTCGACCTCACAGTCCCAGGCTCAGCCGGCCTCGACCTCGACGTCGACGGCCGAGTGGACGTCGCGCGCCGCTGCTGGTCCCGGAGACGACGGAGGTGCAGCTGCTGCCGAAGCGAGCGAGGGAGCGCCGCCAGTGTTCCCGCCGAGCAACCAGCCTCAGCAGAACACCATCACGCCAGGGATGGAGCTGAGGCTGTCGCTGATCCGGCGGGTGTTCCTCTCGTTCTCGGACCTCGGTACGTGGGCCAGGATCGTCTTGGCGAGGGACCACCGCCGGAGGAGGACAGCTGACACGCGCGTACGCTGCTCGTGCAGGAGGGACGAGGTGGATGTCGCTACTGTTCTACGCTGGAGGTGCTTTGGCTCAGGTGTGTCCTCTCGTCCCACGCAACTCGGACGGGATGCTGACTCGCCAGCGCCGCTTGCGTACTCTCCTGTTCTCTCGTGCCGGCAGCTCGTCGCGTTCGCCGTCGTCTCGGGCATCAGCGCCCACGACCGCTGCGACAAGCCTCTCCGAGGCTACCTCATTGCTACTGCTGTCCGATTGGGCATTGCCGTCCCTCGTAAGTCGCTGTGTTTCCTTGCTTTGTTCGGCGTAGGACGACAGCTGATCACCCTCGTCGCTGGGTCGTGCAGTCACGCTCTACACGCATCTCGCTCCTCCCCGACCTCGGCGAGGCGACCCGATAGAGAGAGTCAGGCAAGCAGAAGCCAACAGGAGGTGGGGCTCGTTGGCGCTAGACCGAAGAGTTCGAAAGTGCGTCGCTCTCTGGCCTTAGGTTGGCTGGGACTGGTCGCTGATGTCCATCCTTCATATTGCGTGCGCAGGTGGAGCGACTTTTCGACCATGGCTGCGTTGGCCCTGTTCATCGTCGGCAACATCTTTTATTTCTCGAGCGAGACTTGCAAGGTCACGTCTCCGAGAATCTGGTGCGTCTCTCAAGACCACGTCAGCGCTCGGTGGAATCCAACAGGCTGACCTGTGTGTACGACGCAGGTACACTTCATTGGCAGCGCTCATCCTCTCCTACCTCTACGTCATCGAAATCCTCCTCATGATCCTTCTCATTATTTTCTGTCTCCCAATCTACCTCGTACGTTCGATAATTCCCTCGCCCACCTATTCCCTCACGCGACTGACCCAAACCTCCCCATCTATCCAGCTCGGCGCCCGGTTCTTCGGCTGGGGAGCCGCCAAAAACGAAGTCAAGCCCCTCGCAAAAGCCGATATCGAGAAACTTCCCCTCCGCGTCTTCCTCAAATCCTCTCCCGATGTCGGAAGCACCTCGCCTTCGACCGAGCCCGTAACGGACGGCTCGGTCCCTGCGCTCTCGACTGCTTCAGCCCCAACGACAAAAGAAGGAGCGACGACGGGATGGAGGAGATTCTATAGGCTTTGGAGGCTGCGGAGGGGGAAGAACGCCGGAGGTGGTGCTGGAGGAGAAGGGTCAAAGCTCAAGCTGCCCCCTGGAGCTGAGTGGATCACGGTCGGCGAGACGCAGGCGACTTGCGCTGTTTGTCTTTGTGGTGCATCTCTACTTTTATTTTCCCTCCTTTTATTTCCTGACTGACCCATTTCTCGTTTTCCTGCAGACTATGAAGCACCTCCAGAAGCATCATCGACCGAATCGGCATCGTGGGAGCCTGAACTCCTCCGCGAGCTGCCGTGCGGCCATGTCTTCCATGTGCCTTGCGTCGACGCGTGGTTGGTCGTCAGTGGGCGATGTCCTTTGTGTCAGAATCCAGTGAAGAAGACGAAGGGAGGGAAGAAGGGCGCGCAGGGGACGACGGCGGAAGTCGTTCCTGCTGGTCCGGATGCGGTCTGAAGAGAGAAGAAAAGGGGGCTGTTTCATTGTACCAATGGTTCTTCGGACATTTTGTTTTTGAGTGGAGCTCGCAGGATCTTGAATCTTTAGGCCTTTATAGATTGTTGTGAGATTTAGCAATGCACTTCTTTCCTCGTCTCTACCCAGTTCGAGCTTGCCGAGGAAAATGCTTAGAAAGTAGTGATCAATTCGGACACCTGGTACTTTTACGTCGTGGCCTCTACTGGTACATGTTGCTGTCTAGACGGAGTTCCACCTCTCTAAACCCCAGCCACGTAAGCGCGCTCCATAATCTTGATCTGCGTTCAGGAAGGCAGAGGTCAGCTATGGACGTCCATACGCTATTGTTCTGGTAAGCTTACATGGAACGTGCCATCAAGGGCAACGAGGTCGTCACCGCAGATTTCAAAGCCTAGTGACTTGTAGAGGCGGAATCCCGCTGCAACCAACAGAAGGTCAGAGAAAATCAACGGCGCGACAGGTTGAGAGTCGAGACTAACCAGGGCTGGCTTCGAGAGAGCAACCCAGTCCCTCCTTGGCGGCTTCCTCGATTCCCCACTTGACGAGTGCTTTTCCAGCGCCGGTTCGCTGAACGTCAGGGTCGACGCAGAGCAGTCGGAGGTCTGCACAGGAATAAGCTTCAGCGCGTGATCTTAAAAGCAAGAGAAAGATGAAGAAAGAAATCGACGCTTACACCAATGAGGCACCGTCTTCTTCTCCTCCACCGACGCCAAATCCGCAAAGAACTTTTTCGTGGCCTCCACGTCCGTCCCCTCGACATACTCTGGCTCCTCCACAACCTCCTCCTCACCCTCTCTCTTCGGGCGGAACCACAAGCCCAGCCCAACAATCTGTTCGCCCCTTACAGCCTTCATGAGAACCTTCTTGTCGTTCTTCATGTCTTTCACAAACCCTTTCGCGGCGTTTTCTATCCATGCGGAGGGGTCGACGGAGGGGAAGAGACGGGAGTAGAGTGGGCCGGCACCGAAGGCTCGCCAGTCGATGGAACCGAGTGCGAGAGCGTCGGCTGGTTCAGCGGGGAGAACTTGGAGGGGTCGGTCCAGGAGAGAAGGGTTGGCGATGGTCGGGTTGCGGACCATTGGGAGGTTCTGTGAGGGGGCGCCACGTCAGCGCTGGCGAGGTTGATGAAAGAGGGGAATAGAAACTTACCTCGAGCAATCCGTCGGCCTCCCAGATCAGCATGTCGCCATACTGGGTGAATCCGCATTTCTTGTAGAAGGGGACAGCAAGCAAGGATGCTTCGAGGTGCGTCTCGATGCCGGCCTTGTCTGCGATGTCGAAGGCCCAGTTGAGGAGGGCTGCTCCAGCGCCCGAACGCTGGACGGTGGGATCCACGACCAGGACATGGCAATCTACAGTGTTTCAGAAAGTATCAGCGCCAGCTGTGATAGGAACAACAGCTGAGAAAACGCACGGTGGAAAGCTTTCGGGTGCGGGATGTCGTCCACCAGCCCGAAGAACCCTTCTGCGACGGGAACATTGACTCCAATCGCCCACGGCCTCCCACCATTCGGCTTCTGCTCGTCCGGAATCACCTCCAGCTCCTTCTCCTCCCCCGTCACGAAATCCCAGTATCCAAAGCCCAGAATCTCCTCTCCCCGCTTGGCGATCCTCAACACCCCCGAGCCAGCTCTGGGGCCGAGGAGCGCAGCAAACTTGTTGGCGTAGTGCTCGACGTAGTCCTTGTCGTTGACGTTGCCAAAGATGCGTCTCTGGATAATACTGTCGCCGAAAGCGCGGCGCTGGATCATTGCGAGACGCGGCATGTCGTCCAGCGTGGGGAGGCAGATCTCGATCGGGAGGGACATGGAGGTCACCATTGGGATCGGAGGAGAAGCGAGGGTGGAGGAGGGATAGATGGAAATTGGCAACCGGGCTAAAGAAGAGGAAAGAAAACAGGGCCGTGTCAAGGGCGCGTGGCAGGCGAACGGAGCGCGAGTCGCTGCCACACGCGCCGGCTGCCGTCGGATGTCGGCCCCGCGATCCCAGGCTGCTTTGTTCTGGCGTCAAAGCTGCTGTAGACGAAGTGCAGTCGATCGTCAACACGGTCTGAGCTTTTTGAGGAGGTACGACGAAGTATGCTCGCAACCTGTGCTGGTCTAGTTGCAACGCGAGGAGAGCGAGTGAAGAATGGAAAGTAGGCGCGCGAAGGTGACGTGGAAGAACGTGGCGCCAGGGATTGTGCTGCTGGTCTGGGGGGGATGCCCTCCTTGTCCTGGATCTTGGCCTTGACGTTGTCGATCGTGTCCGAAGACTCCACCTCGAGGGTGATGGCTGCGAAACGGCACCAATCCGTCAGCAACTCCTCCAACCCTCGATCTCGGCCGTTTGCGCTCCGTTTGCGATGCGGTTTTCGGCTCCAGGCGCCGTTTTTCGCGCTGAATCGAATGAGAAGATACTCACTCTTGCCGATAAGGGTCTTCACAAAGATCTGCATGGTTGAGAAACTCTGTAGAGGCCTAGAGAAGAGGGGGACTTAGCGTATTCCTGGCGCCCTCTGCACGCGATGAGCCATGCCCTTAATTGGCTCAGCAGCGACGTTTCCACCGTCCAAATTCAGCCTTCTGAGGGACTGAAGACTCTGCTCGCAGTCTTGCACAATTAGTGGTGAACGAAACGGCAGCCCTTGCAGGCAAACGGTGAGGGAGACACCCGCCACGTGGCAACGCCGAGCTTATCCCAATCTTCTTCACAAAGCCATTGGAACTGTTTGCAACAGGTCGGTTTAATCTCAAAGCACCTTAGAGGCTCGGCAGGGTAGTATACAACCCGTCTGGGGTTCCGACTATTATGGTCTGCCCATGTAGCACACGCGGCGATTACTGACCCAGAGCAAGTTGTGTGACTTTATTCGGAAGACACAGCATGGACAGCCGTAGGAACATCCTCCCATGTAGCGCAACGAGCAGTCAAGCACTCCCGTCGCTTTGTACCGTTCGTGCGCCCTCTGACGCGACCGCGCCTTTTCTCGACCGTCACGCGTCGCACTCCTGACCTCAAATCTTCATCCCCATGCTTCCCATCGCCTTTCCCACTCGGCTCCCTCACCCATCACCCAAGCTCACCCGCAACCCAAGCAAGAGCAGAGAAAAGTCGGCGAGAAAAATCGAAGCAGAGCGCTGAATGCGTACGGATCGGACGAGGAAGGGTTTAGAGAGGGTTTGAAGTACGATTTTGCAATCAAAAGTAGAGTACTCTAGATCGCTTAGTCGAAGAGTCCGAAGCTGGAGGAGAGGAAAAGGCGAGAAAAATGTCAGCATCGCGTCCTTCCTTCCTCCCTCGCGCTCGCTCGAGACGGCCAGGACGCACCCCATGTCGTCGTCAGACTCCTCCTTCTCCTCAACCTTCTCCTCCTTCTTCTCCTCAGCGGCGGCAGCGGGGGCGGCACCGCCAGCGGCGGCGGCGGGGGCGGCACCACCGGAGGGGACGGAAGCGAGCTTGGACGAGCCCTCGGCGATGAGCTCGTTGACGTCCTTGCCGGAGAGCTCGGCGACGACCTTCTCGACCTGCTCAGAGTCGGCGGTGATGCTGCAAGCGGGCCAAACGGAGGATTAGCTCGTGCACTCGAGTTGGCTGGCTCAGTCGCAGGAGGTGGACGCACTCGACGGTGGCGAGGAGCGAGGTGATGTCGGCGGCCGAGGGGGAGGCGTTGCCACCGAGGGTGAGGAGGAGGTAGGCAGCGATGCTAAAAGTTTCATCAACAAATGCGCGTTAGAGGTTCGTCGTCTGCCTGGCGCAGGAGTGCTCGGGGCGCAACGCACTACTTCATTTTTGGCTGCAGACGCGCGCGGGGGTCAGCATGGATGCAAAAGTTGATGCAAAGTGTAACTCGTGCAAAACTCACTTGAGATCCGGTGTTTACCCTTAGCTTGGAGAAGAGAAGACAACTGAAGGAGAAGCAGAACTCTCGAGGCCCTCCCCTGGACTTGGGGACTTCGCCGCGAAACTCAAGCTCCGCGGGGGTGCTACTACCACCCACTACTACTGGTTCCGCCGCGGGCCCAAGGGAAGCCCCGAGGCCAGGAATACGCTAAGTCCCCCTCTTCTCTAGGCCTCTACAGAGTTTCTCAACCATGCAGATCTTCGTCAAGACCCTTACCGGCAAGAGTGAGTATCCTCTCATTCGATCCAGCGCGAAAAACGGCGCCTGGAGCCGAAAACCGCATCGCAAACGGAGCGCAAACGGCCGAGATAGAGGGTTGGAGGAGTTGCTGACGGATTGGTGCTGTTTTTGCAGCCATCACCCTCGAGGTGGAGTCTTCGGACACGATCGACAACGTCAAGGCCAAGATCCAGGACAAGGAGGGCATCCCCCCAGACCAGCAGCGTCTCATCTTCGCCGGCAAGCAGCTCGAGGACGGCCGCACCCTTTCGGACTACAACATCCAGAAGGAGTCGACCCTCCACCTCGTCCTCCGGTTAGTCTACGAACGACAGTGGGAAGCAGAGTTTTAGGCGGGTGGGGCGAGGGGAGAGTGGGTGGGCGAAGGTGTCGATGGCGCGGAACGAGTGTGTGCGGGAGTAGGTGGAAGGAGGGGCAAAGGCAGGAATGGTGGGCGGAAAGGGCGAATTGCTGACGGTTTCTTTCCCTATTCTGCTTCACACGACTCTACGCCACCCTCTCAATGTCCACAACGACCCGCTCGATCTCTCCTCGCACCCGCAATCCCTCTCGCCACGCCGCACCGACAATTCTTCCACCCTCCCTCGCGCGCCTACTCTCCATGCTTCTCTTGCCCTGCCGCCTTACGACTGCCCCTCATCGCCTGTACATTTTCTTACGACTCCGTTCTTCCCCGCTCGCCGCTCCTACCCTCGCCCTCGCTCCCTTGCCCGCCTCGCCGCACCTTTCGTTCCGCCTTCAACAGTCTCCGTGGTGGTATCATCGAGCCCTCGCTCCGTATCCTCGCACAGAAGACCAACGTTGACCGAATGATCTGCCGGTACGCCAAAGTGTTTTTCAAAGGCCTGGTCTTGCAGTTGCTGACGCTTCTCCGTTTACAGCAAGTGCTACGTGAGTCGACGGCGCGCGCGCGGGAACCCAGGAGCGCGATGCTGACCGATTTCCCCTTCCACAGGCCCGCCTTCCCCCCCGTGCCACCAACTGCCGCAAGCGCTCGTGTGGTTCGTTTGTGTCCATTTCGACACCGTGTGACCCTGCGCTAACCATGTTCCCGCCCTCGACCTTCGTCGTCTTCGCCCGCGACTTTTTCTCAACTTCAATGTTCCCTCGCTTTTCGCACGACACGACAATCAGGCCACAGCTCTCAGCTCAGGCCCAAGAAGAAGCTCAAGTAATCACCTCGCCCCCCGACTTCTCCTTGTACTTTTTTCGGTGTCGCCTTCAACCCCCCGGCAGTCGCTCTCTCGTCTCGAGAGGAATGGGAGGCACCTTTGGGGATTTTTTGGCGTATCGGCGAAGGGTGCGGAGATGATTGCAATGGTTCTTCTCTTTGGTTTCTGTCAACAACCTCAGGGGTCGGCGGGTGCGAGAGACGCAAAGAGAGCGGAGAGGCGCGGGGGAAAAGAGATTTTGGCGAGGGGACGGGGGCAGGGAGAGGTGGTGTTACGACGGGTGTTGGGCGCGAGGCTGGAGAGAGAAAACATTGGGGTTTTGAGTGCGCTCGGAAAGGCCAGACGGAACGTGTGGTTCAGATAAATGACGGCCACGCGGCGGGGCACCGTCTTTTGGTTGCATTTCGTAAACATTCGTCTAAGGGAGCATTATCCAACAACCCTCCTCCTCACGTTCTTAATCTACTTCCTCTCAGCCTCCTTGAAGATCTTCTGCAGCGAGGCCCAAACCGTCGAGGGCTTCTGAGCGGCGTCGACTCCCTTCCAGATCTACACGTCGCGCGCCGTGTCAGCCTTCCACGCTTCAAACGGATAGCGGAAGAGAAAACAGTACGCACACCCTTGGTCTTGTAGTAGTCAGCGACGGGGTCGGTCTGCTGGTGGTAGGTGTGGAGACGCTTGCGGAGCGTGTCGGCGGTGTCGTCGGAACGCTGGATGAGGGGCTCGCCGGTAATGTCGTCGGTCATGGGCTTCTTGGGGGGACTGTTCAAGGCACAAGTTCTGTTAGTAAAAATGCCAAACAGAAAACAGTCAAGGAAAGGGGAAAACGCACGCGAACTCGTTGTGGTAGGACCTGCCGGAGGCGGGGTGGATGAGACGGCCGGTGATGCGGCTGACGAGGAGGTTGTCGTTGACGAGGAGCTGGACGGCGGAGGAGAGCTTCTGGTCCTTGGCCTCGAGCATCGAGTCGAGCTTCTCGGCCTGGGTGACGGTACGGGGGAAGCCGTCGAGGATGAAGCTGAGAGGTGCGCCAAAACCGCCGTTAGCTCCGCCCGAGAGTCGCTTCGCCGTCAGCATGCGATATGGGAGGCATGAGGACGCACCCAAGAGCACACTCCTTGTTCTCGTCGAGCTGGGACTGGATCATGCCGATGACAATCTCGTCGCTGACGAGCCCTCCCTGGTCCATGATCTTCTTGGCCTGGACGCCGAGAGGGGTGCCCTGCTTGACCTGCTCACGGAGCATGTCTCCAGTGGCGAGGTGGCAGACGTTGTACGCCTCCTTGATGTTGGGAGCCTGGGTACCCTTGCCTGTTGGGTGGTCGACGGCGTTCGGAGACAAGTGGGTGGATCGTCAGCGAGCGTTCCCGGGTCTCCGTCGGCAGATCCGGGTAGATCTTGCTAGCATCAGAACTTCTACACAGTCAACCCTTTCGTTCCCTAGCAGGCTTGATTCGAGCTCCGACATGCGAGACGAGCATCCATCCATCCACCCGGGTCCGATCCATCGATCCTCCTGCCGTCCTCCCGAGAGCTCTCGCTCCACGCCAATCGTCCGTTTTGTTCGTTCCTCTTCATACCAAGCAAACCATTCTCCATTTCCTCCTCATCATCCCATTGTCGGAGCTCGTCGCCGCATTCTCGTCGCCGGGAGATAGCCGAGTTTGGCGCGAAGGAACACCTCGGAACGAACGCCGTCGCGTGATTGGAACAAGAACCGACGACTCACCGGCACCGGGAGGACCCATGAGGACGATACGGAGGTGCTGGGCGGGGGTGAGGGCGTCCTTGGACGACGAGACGGCGTCGACGACGGCGCCCTTGACCTCTCCGACCTTGTTGGCGGCCTGCTCCTCCAGCCTGACGATCTTGGCCTGAAGCTGAGACACGAGGTCCTTGAGGTGGGCGAGCTGATCGTTGGACGACATTATCTATATGTTCTTTTTTAGGGAGAAGGACGGGAGGTGAAGGCGAAGGGTCGAGGAGCGCCGCGCGCGCGAGAAGCGGGGAGCGACGACTTCGCGAAAATCCGCCGGCGTGCCCCGGAGCTGGGATACTACGTGGTCCTCCGGGATTCTGTCCTGGCCTGCGCTTGTTCTCGTTTTAAGGCAGTTTCCTGAGCACACATGCATGCACGTTGATTTATACACCCTTTTTTGCTATTTCTAGAGCCCACCTCCGGAGTACTTGGAGCCAACTCACCAAGAGCAACGACAAAAAAATACCGTGTCCGAAGACACTGTGTGTGTGTGGTGGAGCACCCAACCGAGCCCCCGGAAAGACTGGACCAAGCCTTTGACCGAGTGAACGACTGCAGATGCTCCGAGTCCGAGGGTAGTGACAGAAGGCCAGACAAAGGTGAGAGGAAACCCCAGGCCAGAAAATTCAGGGCTAAGTCCTGACGGGGGCTCGATCCACGACCCTCTCAAGAGTGTCCGCTACGACTAACGACGGCCGTCATGTCTGCGTGGGAGTCTTGAGTGGGTCTTGACCAACTGCGTTAACCTGGATTGAAAGTTGCGGGCGGGCGATGCGCGATTTGAAGGGGCGCGTCACGGCCACGTGGCCAGCGGGTTGTGCTCTCGCGTTGGGGGATGCTGCCATGGCTCCTTTGCTCATGGCATTTGCCTGTAGTCACTGCCTAAATTTTCTACCGGCGTAGTTTTTCCAGCTCGACGAAAAGGCAGGATCAGGAGCCCATCCCGCCGCCTGCCCGCCTCGTTCAGACTACAGCAGGCTCCTCAGAGGTGGAGGTCTTCTTCGTCGCACAACTCGCATCACCTTCATCATAACTTCTCACTGGATATACGACCCAAAATCATCCACCTTCCAACGTGAGCGCCTTTCTCCTCAATCTGCACTCCCGTGGGGAAGACAACGCCCTCCGCCTCCCAGACCAGCAGTCGTCAGAGCTGACCAAAGAGACCCTGCAGTAACTGTCTCAACGGCCACTCTTATCATCATGCTACCTCATCTTTCGACCGAGGTGCTGGCCCATATCGTCGAGAACGGAGGCCTTTCAGCCAAGGACCTCGCCATTTGGTGCCTTGTCTCAAAGACGATGTGCCACTTTTCTCGAGCTCGACTCTACCAGTCTATCACAGTTGAAGTCATAGAAGACTCAGACTTCAGCTCCACAATCACTAGGCGTATTCCGGCAGACGAGTCTCCCGCCCTCTCCTTTGAGGGGCCTATCAGTCTGTGCAGAAGCTCCAATCGACTCATCAGAACGCTCTGGGCCGGCAACACATTAGGTCGCAATACATTCGAGCTGCAGATAATGCTGCCACCTAGGCCTAGGCCATCCATAGCGGGTCCGTCAATGTCGGTTGTGGGCCAGATTTTCCACGAGCTCCTGCCGCGCCTGCCCAACATCGGAGCCCTCCATCTGCACCGCTTCCACGGCGAAGACTTTACATCGCTTTTCAGAGCTATCCCGACTCTTCTCTACCCTTTCATCTCAACTCTCAAGCTTGATGATGGAAGAGGGTCCTTCAGTGGAGGCGTCTTCGCCTCGCTATCGTCATTAACCTCCCTGCATTTGAGCTACGTGTCCGGCCTTCAAGACGCCTTGAACGAGGACGCACGCATCCGGTTCCAGCTCAAGTCACTCCTACTTGGGCCAGACGCCATTGAAAGCCCCATTCACACCCTCTGTCAATCCTCTCTCGACACCCTCACGCATCTTACGCTCGTCTACGATTATTATTCGGCGTATGACAGCCCGCCCGACTTCACCGTTCTGCGACACCTCACCATCATCGTCGATTACGATATTCGCCGCAGCTACCAGTACCGCTCTGATCGTGGGCTTCACCTTCCATATATAACCCCTGCTGATTGCAGCGAAGCCGTCGCGGCGGAACTTGAGCGGTTCGCTCGCATCCCGACGTTGACCGTCCTCACCCTCGAGGCAAGGTCCGGCAGCATCAACTTTGAGCTCCTCTTCCATTACGTTCCTGATTCGGTCGAGACACTCTCAATCCTGTTTGATCGTCCTCGGGGATGGTGGTACCTCACCGACTTCTTCAGTCTGAACCCCGACGCGTGGCCCAGCGTGCGACACCTCAGGCTCTCGAGTGGCAGGAGAGAGAGACACGACGAACTAAAAAGAGTTTGTAGGTCAAGGGGTATGGGTTTGACGGTGGATAAGATCTTGGACTAGCTGGTCACTGGCAGTGATAATGAATGGGATCGAAAACCTTGAGGGCATGTCGCACAAAGGAGCACAATCTGGATTCTACCATTCTCGACACGAAAGTAGAGGCGCAGGGCAGCGAGAGCGAAGGTCCCCTCTGTGCCACATCTTCCCATTCCGTTTGTGGATGTCTAGATACCATGCGAGCTTTTTCGTCTCAGCGCCCCGAGCGAGTAAGAGAGTTTGCGAGGATCCAGCTTCTATTTCCCAGCTTGGAGATCTACAGCTGCTGAGTCGTCACGAATGCTTTCGTGAAATGCCTAGGGTTTCCGTCAGTAGCAACGTAGTGCTTGAGGAACGACGGATCCGAGACGGCTAAAGAGGAGCATCATCAACACGTCAGCATCCCACCAGCAGCTCAACAGCGGCCCCAAAACAAAGAAACGCACGATCACGAACTCCCCTCCAGCTCTGCAAGAGTTGCACGACACCCACAGCTTCCTTCCTCTCCAATCGAGATGGCACCTGCACTGTCGTGAAGCCCTTGAGCACACCCCTGTAGACGTCGTCCTTTGGTGCTGGTGCGGAAGGGGCGGCGACGTGGTCGGTGAAGGCGCGGGTTTGGCGCTTCGACTGAGTAGAGGGAGCGAGGAGGACGGTTCCGGAGTTCTGGAGTAAAGTGATCAGGACGTGCGCAAATGAACAGGTAACGAGGGGAACGAAACGTACGAAGGATTTTACGCCGGACACGTATTCGAGGAGAAGGCGGGGGACGGAAAGGCCGAACGAGTCGACGGCGGTGTAAGTGGGGTCAACGACGGAGGAGACGCCGAAGAGGGATTGTGAGTCGTCCAAAGCGAGCAGGACGGGGTGACTGCGCGTTCAGAGTTTCTCCTTCAGCACCATCGTTGCTCAGAGGAAGCGCTCCGAACAGACTCACGACTTTTGAGTCGCCAACTCCTCAAACAAGGCCTCGAGCACCGCAGGCGAGATCGAACTATCACCACCCTTCGACGCCAGCTCGTCCAACCCCTTTCCAGCAGCGACCTTGACGTTCCCAAACTCCCACGCCTTGCTCGTCTTGATGGCCTTGAACGCCGGTTTGTTGGCAGCGACAAACTTGGAAAGGAGCTGAGAGGAGAGAGTAGGCTGGAGGAAGAGTTTTTGGGAGTCGGAGTAAGCGTGGGCGGTGGAGGAGTCGATGAGGGGGGTAGCTAGAGGGGTGAGAAGGTGAGCTAGATGTGTTGACAAGGGGGTAGACTGGAAACGCGTACTAGAGGGGAGGTAGAGGACGACCCAGCCGGTCTCCTGGGCGTAGCTGACAGTTTGGAGCATCACGACAGACTTTCCACTTCCTGGTGCTCCAGCTGTAGTCGCAACTCTATGAAGTCAGCATTCAGACACTCGCCAGTAACGCGAAGCGAACGCACCCAAGATGTGTCTCGAATCCCGACTCGCCTTGCCCTTGTTCTTCTTGATCAACTCAGCCGCCTCCACAGTAATCTTCCTCACCACCGTCGCTGGACGAGGTGTAAACTCAAACTGAGAGGAGGGGGGAGCGTGAGCTCCGACGCGGAGCCAAGGGAAGACAGCAAGCGCGCGACGTACCTCCTTCTGGATGAGTGACGGTATCGTCAAGGACTTGAAAGCAGTGATCGATGGTGCTGGGAACGCCTGAACTTCTCCCACAGCAGCCTCGGTGATGGCATCCTGTCGTCGCGAAGCTCATCCGTCAAAACCTGAAGTTCGGAGAAGACGCGGGCAGAGGATGCTCACGGGACGGAACGTCTTGAGTCCAGAAAGGTCTAGTGCTGGTGCCTTGACCTGCTCGAGAACGTTGCCGCTTCCTGCACCTCCAGCGCCGTCCTATCGTCACGCGACAGAGCAACACACGACCACACAGAGATCAGCTTTCCGCCCGTCGCGCGCGCACCTCCAAGGACTAGAACTGGCGCACCTCTGCATCCTTGCCCTTCTTCTTGCCATAAAACGCTCCTGATGAACAAATTCCAAGTATCAGCAGGTCGTCGGAAGGAGCGGAACGAGCAGCGAGCGGCGCTCACCTTTTTTCGGCGGAGCAAAAGCTGAGGACGACGACGATACGGCGCGGGCGAGCCTCGCTGGCTGGACGGGGAGAGCCGACAGTGTCGGCAGCAGTCTTGACGACATTTTTGTAGCGATAAAAGTTGGTGCGAGTTGTGCGAGAGCGGAGGCCAAGGGCAGACTCCGAGGCTTGAGTGCGCCCGCCGCCGGGCCCGCTCGACTTGGGCGTGGTCGGTCGGTCTCGCGCGCGCTGGGGGTTGTTGTTGGCCCGTTCGCTCGCCCGTCGGTCAGCATCGCTCACAGCACCATGGCGGACGTGTCTGACCCAGCAATCAAGACGGCGTACGAGGATGTTCGCAATGGTGAGCTCGTCGTCCGCGAGCGAGAGCCGCTCGTCCCGCTGCTATCGCCCCCGCGCTCGCTGACCTCGTCTTGTTCGTGGTCGCAGACAAAACCGAGACGAACTGGCTCCTGCTCGACTACACGAGTGACAAGTCGGATACTCTGAAGCTCGCTGGGTCCGGATCGGGGGTGCGTTCATCTCTGTAGCGGGACGAACGGGGCTGGCTCGACCACGTCGTGCCGAGTTGGCTGACCTCCCTGCCCATCTCGCGGCGAGCAGGGACTGTCGGAGCTCAAGGCGTTGCTTTCGGACGACAAGGTCAGCTTCGGCTACGCCAAGATCACCTACGCCAACGACAAGGAGGTCAGTCGTCGCTGCTCAAGAGCTCGTCGGGCTTGTACTCACGCACGCCCCCGCGCTAGTCCTCGAGAGAGAAGTTCATCCTCATTGTTTACATCGGCTCAAGTGTCAAGGTGATGAGGAAAGCCAAAGTCAGCAGTGAGTACTCCGCATCCTCCCCGTAGAGACCGCCTGCTCACGCCTGCAGCAACGTCCAGTCCACACCGCCGGCGTCAAGGACGTCCTTCGCGCCTTCTCCATCGAAGTCCCCGCCTCGTCGCTCGACGACCTCGCCGAAGACCCCATCGTCACCCGCTTGAGAAAGGCCGGTGGTGCCAACTACGGCCACGGCTAAATCAGACCTGCTACGGATGCGTACGCTAGGAGGTTCGGCAAATGAGGGCGTAGAAGTGTGGTGCAACGGTTGCTTTTCAATAATAGCTCGGGTTACTTCTAGCGCTTCTTGCTCTTGACTTGCTGATGTGCTCTGTTGCGCTGTGTGATCGGAGAGCGTTGCGTCGCGGAGTTTGGGGGTCGTCAACCTGGTGAGTCCCGAGCTTGCGCTTTCTCCCCCGCTCTCAGCTTACTTTACGAGCTCTCGACACCCAAAAGAGTGCACCACATAGGCTCAAACCGTTCTGAGGGCGACTTGAGGTCAGGGGTGCAGCGAAACAGCACAGATCTGTCGCCCGCCCTAGACATCACGACACCGCCGCGTCACGTGCCCAAGCAAATCACGTCTGCTCCTGCATTTCGATTTGCTGAGGCTCTCTTGTCACTTCTCCACTGGAGTTTGACAGCTGAGTAAAGCTTCGACCAACCTTCACACCGTCCCGACCCTGAATCTCTCTGACTGGCACTGCTCTGGTTAACAGCTCTGGCGCTGGAGGGTACGAATATCGAGCAATGGGGGGTAGGCCATCTGAGCGAAGATCCTTCCTGAATCCCTTTAGGCTTGCTTCACCAGTCTGATTGTGAAACTCTCACTTCCACGACACTCTTTGCCGTTCCCAGTCGATTTCCTTCTTCTTGCACCGCGAGGTGTCCCCGCTACTCCAAAATATTATCCACAGTCAATCCTATCCCCTTCGCCTCGCAAGCTCGTTCCAGCCCCCTGACCTGTCCTATCCGTCCACTCGAAACCCTGAGATGTCGTACGTTGGGCCACGCGTTGGGATGCGTGTCCAGAAAATCCCCGACGAACCACCACACCAAAGGAAGATCGAAGAGAACCGAAAGCGATTTGATAGAGTCAGGCACGTGGTGAAAGAGTTGTTGAAAGTCGTCGTCGACGAAATTCATGCTGCTTAGATTCCGGACTTCGATGGAGAGGGTGGATAGCGTGGAGAAGCGGGCACAACGAGCAAGCTCTTCAGCGATGAGCTCGACATGTTCCATGGTATCTCGCCACCGATTGTTGACCATACGATGAAAGCGATAGTCTAGAAACCCTTCAGCGTTGTAGTTGAGGATGATGGTGAGGTGCCGCAGAGCGGTGAAGTCCGGCAAGCTGTCGTAGCCGGAATAGCGGTCGTACAGCAGCGCAAGGTGCGTGAGCGTGTCGAGAGAGGACTGGCAAAGAGTGTGAAGGACTCCACCTCCCGCATCTGGTCCGATCATTAGCCATTTGAGTCGGAAGCTAATGGATGGGCCCGATTCCAGAGCGTCTTTGAGACCAGCCACGTGGCTAAGGTCTAGGGAGGTTAACGATGATAGCGCGACGAGGGCATCCCTCAATATATCTCCTCCCCCGACAAATAGCTTAAACCATGTGAGCTGAGGGTAAAATGAGCTAGGAATAGCGCTAAAGAGCGACGACAAGGCGGCCTCGCGGAAGTGGTCGAGGTGAAGTGTTTTGACGTTAGGCAAGAGCGGCAGGAGCTCGTGGATTATGAGGCTAACATCCAACATGGATATGGTAGCTTGTGGACTGATGAGAGTGATGCTGAGCTCAGAAGCATAGGAGCCGATAGAGTTGTCGCCCTGAAGGGTTCTGATGAGTCGGTTGGAGCTTCTGCTCAAGCTACAGTTCCCGTCGTTGAAGGACATGACGGGCACTTCGTTGTCTGCAATCCGCTGGTCCTTGAGTTCTGAGTCGTCGGTTATGGTATGAATGGTGATAGTGCGGTACAGTCGAGCGCGTGAGAAGGGGTACATCGTCTTCGAGACGAGACAGCAGGTTGTAAGGTCCTTCGGCGAAAGGTCGCCATTCTCGACGATCTCAGCGAGCGTCTCGACAGGAAGCTGAGGTAGCATAGTGCAATCTAAGGAGAAGAAAGTCGAGTTTCTGATCTGACCGCTCTGGTAATTGCGGGCTCTAAAGTGTGGTAGAGTGGGCAGCGTCAGCACCCTTTGACACTCGCGTTTGGGAAAAGTCGATTTGCTTACTCGTGGCAGTCGCTGATGTTCCGTGCACACCAAGTTCAAGAGCAGGGTAGACAGTCTGTAAGTGGTTTGAGAGGTGTCCTGGGACAGTCGTTCTGCTTCACTCGTTCGCCTAACACTCTGACGAGGCGGGCAGGGGCGGGCTCCTGATCCTGTTCTTGAGTTGTTCTGGGAGCACCAATCATGCGCAATTTGTGAGAGGTACGGGCATGCTGCGTCTTAGCGACGAGCGTTCGATGAGGCACCATGCAAATGTCCACGAGTCGATCGAAACAAGGCAGAATCTCGGACCGCCTGAGAGAACCAGATGGCCACGTGGTCTCGAGCCTGCCTTTCAAGCAGCGCCAGATCACTCGCATCCACACTCGCGTTTAACCCCGCAATCCCTCCGTTTACAAGACTTCAGCTACTGGAAAAGTCATCCTGAACCTCAACTCGACTCCCATCCCCCCTTTCACTTTGAACTTTGGGAACCCCACACCATCGCCAAACTCCTCTTCGCCTCCCTCACCCTTCTTGATGTAGCAACCCTTTGCCCACCCACTGCTGTCGGGTTTGACGACTCGGTAGCCCTCCGAGCTCGTCTCTTCGGCTGCTGAAGGTGAAGACGAGGCCGGGAGAGGGGGTTGGATCAGCGAGGCCTCCCATCCTTTGAGGAGAGATCGGATGATTGGGGCCGAGAAAAGAGAAGTCGAGATGGGGAGCGAGGGGAGGAAGGATGGGGTGATGAAGGCGGAGAAGAAAGGTTTCGGAGGAGTAGAGGATGTCGGTGAGGAAGGTGTGGACACGGTGATGAGGGTTGAGCGGCCGACTGAGGTGAAGTCGAACGAAGCGAGGTGCCTGTGGTGCGACATCGCAAGTGAGTTCAACAACCAGTAAAAAGTGTAGAGAAAGACGATGTGCGGACTTTGGGATACCCCAGTTTCTCCGTCCGTTCTCCGCAGACTCCTTGGTCGAGACGTAGATCCTCGTGATACTCTTGTGGAACTCGTCCTTTGTCAGCTCCGCCACCGACGGGACCTTGAACACCCCTGGCATGTAGATTAACTCGTCGTACGGTCTGCATCACCCCGATATCCCGTTAATGATAACGATGAGCTCGACCCACCCCAGCCCCGCTCGCAGGACTGGAGGAGCAACCACAACGAACGCACCCGACGTCGCTCGACTCGTAGCGGATCAGCATGACCACTCCGACACCCCCATGGAAGCTCCCTCCTCCTTCTGTGAGATCACCGGAGCTGCCTTTCTCGAGTGGCGCGTACGAGGCTTCGGGGAGTGGGAGCGGCGAGGGGGAGAAGGGTGTGCTGAGGAGGAGGAACGAGTAGCCCACGCCGGTCAAGGTCCACGGTCTGTCGCGTGAAGTAGGTCAGTCAGGTGTAGGTACAGCAGTGGTACGAGATGTTGACGTACGCAGGTGCGACTTTTGCCATTGTTGTGCAAGGCGAGGTGAGGCGAGGGTGGTGGGCGGAGGCAGAACAAGGAAGCAGCGCGCAGGTCAAGGCAACGCAGGTCGCGGCGGCTCGGGGGACGGGCAAGTGAGGTATAGAGTGAGAAAGAATGATACAATACAGAAAACGTCCTCATCTGCTCCCCTGCTCCACCCACCATCATCCTCGCTGTGCTCCCTCCGTTCTGCCTTCGTCCACCGGCCGTCTCTACCGTCCATCTCCCTGCCGTCTCTCCATCGCTGTAGAACATCAAAAGCACAATAGGAATGAACGTCAGCTCAACTGCCCGCTCCATCCTGCAAACACACGGGAAGCGAGGGAAACCAGGACTGACGGTTGTCTGTTAAAAGTCGTTCCTCGGAGTCAGCGCTCGCCCTTCTTCGCGTGATTGGCCACCAAACGGGGCGATGATGGTAGACAACATGAATGGACACGCACAGTGAAGCAACTTCTCGATCAAGTCGACGTGGGTGAGCACCATCCTGCGGCAGCAGTACCTCTTCAATCCAAGTCCATCGAGCGCATCTCTGTTGTTCACCGTCGCACACGCCAGCCATACCCAGCCATACTTCTGATCAGCCGCCTGTTCTCTCAAAAAGATAAAGAGAAAGAAGTAAGCGAGCTCACCCTTCAGTGTGGCCCGACTCGAGGAGCTGGAGGTACTGGGTCCAGCGGTCGCCAACGACTTTGCCGCACGAGAAGCAGCGGACGGGGATGATCCTGTTTTGATAGACAACGGTTAGCGAGGACTTTTGCATTGAACGACTGTTCGTGGAATGGTGTACATTTTGAGGTGGGTATAGAGAGTTGTGGGAAGAGGCAAGAGTAAACAATCGGTTTGCGCGCGCTTCCTCGCCGTCTGCTCTCGCCCCGAGAAGAGATCGGGGTGATTACGTGGTCCCCGAAAGCTGGACTCGCAGAAGCTGATTCACGGTCGTACCGGGCTCTTCCAACATGAGTTTGAAATTCAAAGAAAGCTTGTCCCGTTTCCCTTGCGGAGATAGCTTTCAAGACGGGAGGGAGTAGGCTATGCTGTGGCTCTAGTCAGCTTCGGTTTGCTGTCGGGTGCAAATCCGATCCTTCAAAAAACAAAAGTGTCTTTCCTGGGGACCAAAAAGCACTCTTTTTCTCGCCTGACGGTCATTCCAGCCCGAGAAGATCTAATGCCGTCTCCCTAGAATTACACGCGCACGCCATACTCCTACTTAGAAGGCAAAACGATCGAGAGCTCCTGCCGTACCCGACGCCGCCGACTTGGCTGCCAGACTGTTGAGCTTCGCCTTCTTGGCCGCCTCGCGACCCTTGGCCAACTTCTCCTTCAGCGCGACCTGCGAACGGGAACCACGTCAGCCACCTCGAATCAACCGAAACAGAAACCAAACTCGGAAGAGTGCTCACAGTCTGAGGATCAACAACGTTCCTTCTCCTCTTCCTCAACATCTTCTTCAGCGTCGAGTTCCTTCCCCTAGCACGCTTCTTTGCGTCCGCCTTCTCGATCTTCGCGTCCCTCCTCGCCTGCCTCGCCTCCTCGTCTTCGTCCTCATCCCCCGAACTCTCATCC
Source organism: Pseudohyphozyma bogoriensis (assembly GCA_024364755.1). NCBI lineage: Eukaryota > Fungi > Basidiomycota > Microbotryomycetes > Chrysozymaceae > Pseudohyphozyma > Pseudohyphozyma bogoriensis. The sequence continues at coordinate 175,531 of JALBUQ010000028.1, forward strand.
TCCTCTTCCACATTCTTTCCCTCGACCATGAGCCTCTCCATCCTACTCTTCTTCGCGAACGGCACCTTCTTCCCAGGACCTTGCATGGCCCTACCGTCGTCCTCGTCATCCAAAGTCGTCTTGACGACCGACTTGTCGAGCTTTCCAACCATCTCCGTGTCGAGCGTAATCATGTCGAACGGAATCTTATCCAGAAGCGCGTTGACCTCCCTCTCCCTTCTCCTCCTCTTGCCCTCGTAAGGATCGGCCTCAAGCGAATCGAAGTTGGCCTCTCCAGCGCCAGGGATGATGAGCGAGTTGAAGCCGGAGGAGTGGCCGACACCGAGGACGTCATCGAAGGGACAGAAGAGGACGTCGTGGACGGGGATGCCGGGGAAGGTGTGGGTCATGTAGGGAGGTGGCGGCATTCGGGGGTTCATACCGGGCTTCTGAAGGTCGTTGAACACCTGTTCATGCACCCCGTTAGCTTCATCCACCCCTTCAGCAAGACCAGTGCAAAACTAACGGAGATATGGTTTCCCCAACCCAACCCCAACAGACCCTTCTGACTCCACGCAGCGCTCGCCGGCGTCTTTTTGAACTGGTACTCGTTCAGCACCGCCCACTTCCTCGTGTCCCATACCTTGACCGTGCCGTCCAAGCCCGTCGTCACCATCCTAGCACCTAGCGTCGAAGGATCGCAAGCGATTGCCTGAACCGGTCCTCGGTGCGCTTGAAGTTGGACTTGAGCGCGAGAGACGGAGGGCGACCAGAGCGAGACGGTGCCTGCGTGGAGAGGCGACGCGTGAGCGATGTGTCGGCAACACAGACACAGATAAATCGTAGACTTACCGTTCTGGTGACCGAGGTGGATGAAGGCGTTGTGAGGGTTCTGCGCCATCGTGTTGCACGAGCCCAGCTTGGTACGGTGCTCAGCAACGAGCTGGCCAGTCGACGTGTCCTGGTACTTTAGGTAGCCCGCATTTCCCTACGCATTATCGTCATGTATCAGCATTCAAGAAAGGTTCCACCCTAGAGAGAGAAAAAAGTGAAAACGCACGATCGTCGCGAGCAAGAAGTGGTACGGCAGGAACTCCAGCTTGTTGACCTCGACGTGGTTGCGCAGCTGGTGCACCTCGAGTCCGCTCTTGTCATAAATGTAAACGTACTTCTTCTGCGCAACGGCGTAGAACGACTCGTCGTGCAGCCATGCGATATCCCTCACCGTCTCGCGGAGATGGAGCTCAGAGTGGAGGCGGCCAGACTGCCAGTCGAAAGTTGCGACGTGACCTTTACGTCCGGCGATCGCGAGGTGTCTGCAAGGACATTCTGGTGTGAGCTGACCTTGCTCTCCGACTGCCCTACTTCAAAGCAGCTGAACGCACCTTCCGTTCCTCGTGTAATCAATCGCGTACGGCCCAAACTCGTCGAGCTTCAACGAGAAGCTCTTGCTCGCCGCGCCAATCGCCGCACTGTCGACAATCTCGTCCTGCTTGACCTTCCACGTCCTCTCCAGCTCATCTTCGACCTCGATCAATCCCGAGTTGTTGTGATTGAGGAGGAGGTCGTCGTGCTCGTGAGATTTGGTGGCGGAGGTTTTGGACGACGAAGAGAGCGCGGTGAGGTGGTGCGCGAGCTTCTTGTCGGGAACGGATTTAGATTTGAGGAAGTTTTTGGAGGCCATCTGAGGTTTGGCGTGGATGTATCTGTGATGTTCACGTGAAGAGGGCAGGTGAACATGAGCTCCCTCCTCCGAGACTTCTTTCGCGCGCGCAACGGGATGAGACTAAACATACTTCTTGAGCGAAGTCGTAGGAGGAACCCACTGCAATCAATCTATATGAGCATCGCCTGTATCACTCACTCCCTAGAGTTCAGAGGGACGCACCTCATCCTGCTTCGGCAGAGACCTGTTCGAGTTTGAGAGCAAGCTCGGCTCGCTCTCGCCGTCCTTCTTCTTCTTGAACAGCTTGGGCGCCCGGTGAGGGTTGCCGAGCTTCGACGTGCTCGCCACTGGTCCGTCCGTGTCCATCGTTGATGCGAGAATTGATGCGAGAAAGCGAGAGGTCCGCTGGTGGCGCAGAGAGCCCCATCTTTCTGAAGGCGAACGCGCACGGATCACAATCTGGGCGTCGCACCCTGGCAAGCGGGAGCAGCCTAGACGGCAGGCCGGACAAGATCAAGACTAAGCACGATCGTGATGCAAACGAACGGAACTTGTTCTTGAGAAGATGGACAAGTAGACTCAAGTCCGAGATGGCACAGAGCCAGGAAAACACCGGACAGCGGTGCGAGCAACGACGAGGTATACATGGCAGGACGCGGACTGGGGGGTATACTCTGAACACAATAGGTAAAAAAGAAGGCCTTTGAGGACCCGTCAACACGACTCTCTCACTTTAATCTCCTCGCTCGAGGTTGATTGACGCTGTTGCCGCAAAGGGTCAGCACGACGCGTCGCCCTTCCCCACCGAGACCACCGCACAAAAGGAAAGTGGACGCACTTCCAAACTTGGCATACAGCACTTTCTTGAGCTTGGCCATACCCTCCTCGCACTCGTCCCTCTCCTTCTCCAGTGCCTCGTTCTTTGTTCGCAGCTCGGCGAGCGACTTTTGGAGGAGCTCGAGGACCTCGGATGCTGGGAGGTGGAGGAAGCTCGAGTCGAGCTTGTACCTGTTGTATTTGGCAGCTATCATCAGCTCTCATTCGTTGTGGCAATAGAAGAAACGCACATGACGAGCTCCTCCTCATCAACCAGCTCCATCTCCGTCTCGATCTCCTCGACGTCCTCGAGCTCCTTTTTCACCGTCTCAATCTCCTCGAGCACCTCGTCCATGCGGTTGTTGAGCTTTGAGAAGGCATTGATGTTGTCCTGGTCCTGCGAGTGCACGGAACGTCAGTTCAGCAGCGAGCACGACGGCGCTCGGAGTTTGGCACGAACCTGTCGGGTGACGGGGACGTCGGCGTCGGACGCGTCGGCTTCGAGCTGGGAAAAGGTGCCAAACGTTAGACTTTAATATTGAGGAACAAAAGGGGAGGCGTACCATCCGCATGGCTGACGAGAAATAATGATGTAAAGTGTGCGGGATCAAGAGAGCGGGGGATTAGACGCTCGATTAGGGAGGGACCGGAACGGAAGATCGATGGCCCTTTGCCTCGCTTCGCCTGGGCCAGGCGCTGCTCCTCCTCCTCCCTCCATCCCTCGCCCGTTCTCTGTGCACTTCTACACATATTTTTCTTTGCTCGAGCACACCTTCCTTCCCCGTCGTCGAGCCTCAGCAGCCACCTCGCCTCGCCCCGCGTCCGTTCAACCGGCAGGATGGCGGCGACCGCCACCCTCAGCTCCTCCGCTGGCACCTCGCCCAACTACCTCCATTCGCCGCCGCCGCCGTCGCACTCGACCGTCGTGCCCGCGTACCCGTACAACGTCTCGATCGTGCCGAACCGCAACATCACGCCCGACGACTCGGGCATCAACACGCGCCTGCCGTCCGTGTGCGTCGACTACCTGTCCCATGACTGGGCCGAGGACGACGTCTGGGCGAGCTGGAAGCAGATGACCCGCCACAAGAGCGAGATTGCGAACGGCGTCAGGCTCGAGAACGCCAGCTGGCGCACCTGGGCCAAGCAGCGCGGCAACCTCAAGACCATCAGCCCCGAAACGCTCAACTGGTCAGTCCCTCCTCCCGCCCTTTTTGCGCCGCTCGTCCCTGGCCCTGGCCTCCCGCGATTCGCCCCCGTCGCTCGACGGTTTGCGCTGGCTGGCGGCCTCGAGCAGGTGGTCAAGCACTCAAGCTGATGCATTTCCTCCGTCGTGCTCCGTTTGCGTCGTCGCCAGGCTCAAGGACAGCGACGTCACCTGGCTCTACGGGCCCCTCCACACCGCCGTCGACGCCGTGCCTCCGCCCAAGGTAGCCACCGCCAACGAGCGCCTCGGCCTCGAGCCCCTTCGCACACTCTCAGACACGAAAGCAGAAAAGAAGAAAGCCGAGACGGTCGCATCCGTCGCGCCCCAGTCGACCGCGCACGCGCGCAAGAGCAAGAAGGTCGCCGTCGTGACAAAGCCGATCCTCAAGTACCGCTCCCTCTCCGACATCCTCCTCCCCGCCGGCACCCCTTCCTCCCCCATCCTCGAGTTCCCACCATCCATCGACGAGGACGGCGCAGACGACGATCAGCCAGGCGCCACCCCCGTCACTCACGCCAAATCCGACTCGAATCTCGTGCGCATGGGGTCGGCAACGCGCAGGTCTCGCTTCTCGCCCGCCAGCACGCCGCGAGCGAGTTCGCCAGAGGGCAACTCCGACTCGTCGACGACCCTGACCAGGAGCGGCAGTGAGAAGCGGCACATCAGCTTCAACCACCGCGTGGAGCAGTGCATCGCCGTCGACTCGACAGAGGACGCCAGGCGGTATCCTTCGTACCGATCCAACTCCGACTCTGATGAGGATGGCGACGACGAGGACGACGTCTTGACGTTCCGGTCCAGCTCCAGCCCGCGAGTCGCCAACTTTGGCCCGTCGGGCATGACCCAACCCGCGACCTCGTCGAAAGAGCGCGAGCCGCACACCATCGCTCGCCTCGGCCCCACCACCCTCAAAAGCACCGAAGTCTGGCCAGCACCTTCTCCCGCCGTCGTGTACCACCAGATGCCCATGCAGGAGCAGTCGCAGCCTGGGAGGAACCCATACCCGAACCCTGTCGCCACCTACTCTGCGAGACCGCCGGGCGGTCGGAGAGCGATGTACGACTATTCCAACTCGGCGTCGACGAGCACCACGGGTGCGATGCCTTCTGGCTGGGATCCAGACGACGACGAAGATTATGCGATGGGGTTTGATTATTTTAACGGGCCCGACGTTGGTGTAGGAGATGAGTACGATATGGCGCAGGTTCGTAATTGATTGTCTTGTTTCTAATACCCCTTCATCGCTTCCTTCGACGTCTTTGTTGTCAATGTTTCAAGGGCCAAGAATCGAGCGGGAAGCGCTGACGACTGGTGTGCTTGCCCTCCCGCTTGCAGTACGGCTCTCAGCACCTCGTCGGGACATCGCACAACCACTACCAAGGCGGCACCACTGGCAACGCTGGTCCCCCTTACCTCGGCACTGGAGCCTACGCACCTCCCTACGGTGCCTCTCCCACTAGCTCAACCTCCAACTCGGCATCGTCGTCCAACGAGTCGTCGCCAAACCACTCGCGCCGCTCGAGCAACAACCCTTCCACCTCGACGAGCCCCACTTCCCCACCCGCACCCGTCCGTGGACCTCACTCTCCCTCCAACACGAGAGACGCTCTCCCTCCTAAGCGAAGCATCTTGAAAGGCGTCCCCGGCGGCGGTGGTCGAAGCCGCGAAAACTCCGCAGAGGACGGCTCGACTGGCAGCCCGACGTTTGCTTCGCCGCCGCATTCTGGCCGTGCCAGCCCTATTCCTTCGTCACCTTCGTCGCTGGGTGCGAGTCGACCAGGTTACAACAGGAGGACTTCGTCGGAGGAGGTTTTTGGTGAGCGAGAGTCGCGCGGCCGAAGCGCCAGTCGCGGCTCTTCGTCGTCGCTCGAGCGATCGGCGTCTTCGGACGCGAGGCGGAGTAGCATCTCGCCGACGGCGTCGTACGCCTCGATCGTGGCGAGTGGTTCCTCTTGGGGCCCTGGGGCTCCAGGACCTCGAAAAGGGAGCTCAGAGTCGTTGAGCAACCTCGCGAACCAGCTGAACGCGGCGAGGGTAATGCCTGATCTTCCCGAGGCGTCGAGTGAGAGCGAGACGGAGACGCTCAAGGCTGTCGTCGACGACGAGACTGAGGATGATGACGACGACGACGAAATCAAGGAGTCGTCCAACTCCCCGGTCACGAGCGTCATCATCACGCCGTCGAGCCCGAACGAAGGGCCCGACATTGAGACGGTCGAGGACGTCGAGATTCCCGGCGAGACGTCCAAGACGAAGAAGGCCGCGCCCGCCCCGGTAACGACTCAGCGTAACGTCGCTCCTGGCCCGAAATCCCCTCCCCTCGTACCAGCTCCTGCGGTCACAAGCCCAGGAATTGCGACTTCGAGCACTTCCACCGCCGCGTCGACGTCCAACAACTCAACCGCTAACCACCCCTCGACTTCGTCTGGAGGCCCTCGCTATCGCCAGCCGTCACCATCCGCGCCTACGACTTCCACGACAACAGAACGTGACCCCATCTCGAGCGCAACCGAAGCTGTGCCTTCGCTCTCGAACTCTCCCTCACTCGACCCCGCCGAGTTCGCGTCGCCCGCGTGGGCCGACGAAAAGGACGCGACGCCGTCTTATGCCCGTCGCTCGCTCCTCCGAGCCGCTCGAGGTGGGAGCTCAGAGGGACGAGATGAGAGCTCCGGTCGTGGTTCTGTTGATAGTGGAAGAAGTGGGCACCAGGACGATTACGGGTTTGGGCTGTACGATGAGGATGGGGAGAGTGGGCTCGTTGGCAGGACGTTGGACGTCGTGGGCTCTGCGAGGGACCTGTTGGGAGCGATCACGAAGGGCGTGTGGAATATCGCTGGAGGTCGATCGGCGCCGGCGCCGGCGAACAGATGAATGACGATCCTTTTAATGACCCCACGAACATCGTCGTCGCCGGAGCTCAAAGAGTTCTTTGCTTTCCCTCTTTTATTTTGTGTGTGTGTGTGTGTGTGTGTGTCTGTGTGCATCAATCACCCTCTCATCGAGACCTCACCTATTACGAGTAGTATTTTTCTTTGAAAACGAAAACCATACCTGTTGAATCTTAGACATTCGTTTTTAGCTAGACAATCGAAACCCCTCCCTCTTTGGCTCTCGAGAGCACCGCGGTTGCGAGAACGAGAGAGCACAGTAGTCTGATGGAACGCTCTTGTCATCCGTTCCAGGTGCTTGAGTCTGGTTCCTCCTTTACCTCCAAGACCATTCTCAGTTCTTCGCGGCCGCCAACTCCTCGTAGTGCTTGTCACGCGCATGAACTGGGAAGACGTGGTTGAGCGTCAAGGTCAGGTCGGCGTCCCTCATGTCTCGAATGAACGAGAGAGTGCAGGTCCTACCGGCAGGCATCCTGATTCCGTACCTGTCATCGCACCCAAACCGCCGATCAGCCTTGTTCTGTTGAACAAACTCGAGCAAGGCGCACCAGAAACCGTAGCCTCCAGCGATTCCTGAAGCGATGCCTATGCTGATGTGCTTGATGGCCTGACGAGGGTTGAGGGCGGGAGGGGAGAGGGGGTCAGTCACCGCTCGGAAGAACAAGGAGGGTGTTACCCAGCCCGAAGCAGAAAGGGGATGAAGCCAGGGCAGGCGGAGGAAGTAGAAGGGACACGAACGGAGCGGCGAAGCTGGCCTTGGATGGGAGCGATGGGCATGGTTCGGTGGTAGTGGAGAGTTGTGGTGGTACTCAGAGCAGTGGTGGAGGAAGGAGGAGGAAGCACGAGCGGCCAGCCAAAGCAGAAGTGCGAGGAAGAGACAAGAAGCACCGAGGGGACCGAAAGAACGCCTCCTGAGCTGCTGCAGACCTCAAGCGTTGAACTTCTTCCTTTCCCTCAAACACCCATCTACCATCAATCTCCCAACAAATTCCACCGCGCGTCCACGTTCCGTTCCGCTCTGAGGGTATCCGCTTGGGGCGTTCGAGTGTCGAGGGCGAAGGTGGGAGGAGGAGGGGGGGTTTAGGCCTTGTTCTTGGCCTGCTCGATGTACCAGGCGTCGCGGTATTGCACTGTCCCTGGCGTCAGTTTCTACACTCACTTTTCACTGAAACGTGACCAGAACACACCCTTGGGGACGTGGAAGGTGTACCTATTCCAACCAACCAGCATCAGTCAGATCGGGTTCGCCCGGCCTTGTCGCGCGCTCCCAGGACAACAGAGACAGAAACGGGACGTACCACCAGGCGTAGCCAGCAATAGCACCACCGCCGATGCCCACTGACAAGTGAGTGAGCAACTACAAAGGAAAGGATAGGGCGAGGAAATCAGCGATCGCTCGACCATTCGTTTCGGGTGGGCAGGGCGCGCGCGCAAACGCGGACCGCCAGGCGCAGAGGAGTGGACGTACGTGCTTCTTGAGGAGGCCACTGATGGGAGCGATGGCAGACATTTTTTGATTGATATGAAAAGGTGGGAGGTATGGATCAATTCGAGGGCAAACACGGGCGGGCTCGAAGGCTTTGGGCAGGCAGGGCGAAAACGGCCTGCGCGATAGGGTGGCCTTTGCGGTGGCATCTTCTTTGTGCGAGTCGTGGGCGACCATGGCACGAAACGCGTGAGAGCGGGGCCAGAGGGAGTGTATGTTGGGATTGGGTGGAAAGAAGAAGTTCGAGTAGACCCCGAGGGAATGAGAATGCCTAGAGAGCAAGGTACTGCCACGTGGCTTCTTTGCGGGCCAACGAAACCTCCTTCTTGAGGTCCAGCGTCGCAAAAGCCAGACTCCCGCTTTGATGTAACCCATCACAAGTACGCAGCGACATCTGGTCTAGAATACAACTCGTTTCACCTCGCACACAGCCCAAAACGTACACTCCTGCTGCTCTCCCGGTCGCCCCTCCTCCGCTTCTGCCAACGAATCCCTCAAGCTCCTCCTCCTCTCTAACCCTTGTTGGCCCTCCCCTTCGTCGCCTTATTCCTACCCATCGCCTCCTTCTTCGCCTTCTTCCCACCCGTCGCCCTCTCCTTCTTCTGCTCCTTCGTCATCTTGGGCCTAAACGCCGGCTTGTTCTTCACCCTCTTCTTGTGCGTTTCGACGATTTCACCCGTCTTTGGTTTTTTAAGTTCTGAGGTCGATGGTGGAGGGAGGGGGACGGGCGATGGCGAGCGGGAAAAGGACATGGGCGTGACGAGGACGGTGGTGTGCAGAGCGTTCGAGTCGTACTCCTCCTCCAGGAGGGGCTCATCGTCCGAGGCTTCTGAATCGTCGTCGGAACCATCGGAGCCATCAGAGTCGAATGTGGGTGCTTCTGTGAGAAAGAAAAGATGTGTGAGCGGAGAGCAGTCAGGCTGGAGAGCGAGGACCGACTCACGGCCGTAGAGTTCCTGTTCGTTCTTGATGTTCTGTGCGATACGCTCCTTCTTTTCGTCTCGGATCTGAGAGCAAGCAACATCGTTAGCACCACTCTTCGAAACCCTCAAACCCATCAAACGGGCACGAATGCGAACAACTCACGGCCTGACGACTCTCCCTGAGCTCCTCCTTCTCCCTCGAGATGGCCTTTTGCCTGACGGCGGCTTCTCGAGCCTTTTTACGTTTGCTGAATCCTGTCAGGTACTCTCTGTTGGTTGTGGAGGAGGAATGCGGGGAGGAGAGGAAGGATGGAGGGGGTCGAGAGTGGCGTTAGCTTTTCTTGTTGCTCAATGCTCAGATCAAGGCGGGGCGGAAGCAGGTGTAGAGGGTGGTGAAAGAAACGTATTGGGGCGAGGGAGAAGTGTAGGGCATAGTGATGGACAACATAGAGCCTCGAGAATAGAGGAATGGGACGAACTTTCGCGCATCGTCGTTCCACACCACCTCCTTGACCCGCTTGATCTTGGCCGGCCTGCCCCCCTTGTCCTTCCCCTTTGCGTCCCTCTTCTTCTTGAAATCTTTCGGCATCGTTTGCGCGGTCGAGCGATTCCTGCTGTTGAAGCGAGAGCCCGCGAAAGGTGCGAGGTGTAGGTGGTCGGAAGCAGAGGAGCGCGAAGTCGACTTTGGCCGGCACAAGTTGCGTCGAGCTTGCCCTCCTACGCTGCACTTCTCGCACCACTTTTCGCGACACTTCAATCCACCTATAACCACAAAAGAGAGACTTACGATGGCCTCGATCCTCCGCAAGCAAGTCCCAGCAACGCTCCGGGAAGTCCGCGTCTTTGGCTGCCAGACCTCGCCCGCTTCCGCTGGCGTCAGGTCCGTCCCCCTCTTGCTCTACTCTGCCTATACTCGCCAGCTAACCTCTGTACTGGACGTATGTAGGGCCTTCATCAAATCCTCGTACCCCTCCATCAAAGCCGCCAACCCCACGCTGCCGATACTCATCCGTGAAGCGGCCGGCACCCCAGCGAGGGCTTTCGTGCGTTTCGGTGCGTCGTCTCGTCCTTTCCACCGCTCCTCTCTGCACTATAAGCTGATTGTCGTGCTAATGGTCCAACAGACAAGGGAGTGGAGAAGAGCGTCGCGTTGGATGGTGTCTCGAGTGCCGACGAGGTCGAGAAGAAGATCGCCGCGCTTGTCCAATGAGCGGTGGCCGAGATGGATAGAGAAAGGAAGGAGGCAGGAGTAGGAAGAGTGAGGAGTCTGTCATGATCATTGTGTTTCGAACAAAGGCATGGTTGGAGGGGTGCGATGCTGAGATCAGGGCCACGAGAGGATGCGCGGGTGCGAGTGCTTCGGGCTGGGAGTGCGCGGGCTGGGATTCTAGTCGGACGACGGTCTGAGCATGAGTGATTCAGTGAGAGATCTGGACAACTATCGAACGTGTTTCTGCCAGAGAATGTGGGCCACGTTGCATGTTATTCCCACGAGCTTCACCTCCAAACTTCGGGTGCCGTCCTCGCTTGACCATCAACCACTACATCGGCTTTGCCCGCCATGTCGTCCGTCCATTGCCTACTTCTCGCCACATCTTTCCAGCTCTGATCCCATCCTTCTGCTCACAGAAAAGCCCGCGCACCACCCGTGTCGGTCCCGCTACCATCTACCGCGCACCTCCCATCAACAGCCCAGGCTTCGTCAGGTGCACCTTCGCCTCGCATCCGCCCGCTTGAACGCACGCTAACGGTAGTCACTCATAGCACAACAAGATGCGCTGTCTGTTATTCTGGTTACGGGTGGGTACGACAACACGATCCGGTTCTGGGAGGCGTGGAGCGGAGTGTGTTCGAGGACGCTGAACCACCAGGAGCATGTGAGCTTGCTCTCGGCTCCGGTGAGAGAGCTTGAAGCTGACGGATAGGGCGAGAACAGCAAGTAAATCGACTGTCGATATCGCCGGACAAGAGGTTCCTCGCTGCTGGAGGGAATGGCACGGTCAAGCTGTACGATATAGCGACGAGCGCGGCGGGGAGTGGGGGCGCGAATGTCGGACCGGTTCGTCCCTTATGTTCAGCCTCGCAGGAGTTGGTTGCTGAGCTGATAGAGCTGCTGGAATAGTTGGTGACACTGACGGGCCATACGGCGAACGTGACGAGCTTGGCGTGGCATGCGGAGGCCAAGTGGTTGGTGAGCGGGAGTGAGGACGGCACGGTCAAGATTTGGGATGTGAGGTGCGTTTCTGGGCTCTTCCTAGTCTCTTGATCTATCCTCTTCTTTCTCCGCTGGTGAGACTCACGCCACGCTTTACGACACCTCACGACTCAGAACCGCCTCCCCACAACGCAACTACGCCCACCTCGCCCCCGTCAATGACATCGCCCTTCACTCAAACCAGGGCGAGCTCATCTCGTGTGACCAAAGCGGAGCGGTCAAAATTTGGGACCTGGCAGGCGATTGCTGCAGTCACGAGCTGGTGCGTCTTGCTTGCATCCCCGGGCGAAGGAGTTGAGAGTGCTGATCCAGTGGGTCTCAACAGCTACCAGAAGAGGACGTGGCGATGCAGTCAGTTTCGATTGCTAGTGATGGATCGGCACTGGTCGCTGGAAATCATAATGTGCGTCTTGCTTCTTGCTTCGAGCGTACTCGACGAAACGCCAACGCTGATGTACTGTCCCTTGCGAATACAGGGAGTCGTCTACGTCTGGACTATCCAGCCAGGATTGACGTTCACGGACTTGCAGCCAAAAACTCGCTTCCAGGCGCACAACCGATACCTCATCAAAGTGCTCCTTTCCCCAGACACAAAGTGCGTGCCCTCCTTTGGTCCCTTCTCCGTCACACCACTGAGTTTCTCTTTGACGTGAAACAGAAACCTGGCAACATGTTCTGCCGATACAACGATTAAGATTTGGGGAAATTCTGGCGGGAACGGGAAGGGCGGGAAGGGCAGCGTCGACTCGGACGAGGGCTACAAGCTGGAGAAGGTGCTGCAGGGGCATCAACGCTGGGTGTGGGACATGGCGTACAGTGCTGACTCGGCGTATCTGGTCTCGGGTGAGTGTCTGTTTCCCATCAAACCTCGTCTCGAACGTGGCGGAGGAAGAAGGAGTGCTGACGTGGTGTTTTTCGTGATTAGCGAGCTCGGATCACACGGCGAGGTTGTGGGAGCTGGCGAGTGGAACGACCGTAAGACAGGTGAGTTTGATAGAACTTTCTTGAGGCTCCCCTCCAAGAGCTGGGCAGGTCCGGTCTCGCCGCCAAGGATTCGTGACTGACTTGTGCCGCGACCCCATCTGCAGTACTCGGCACACCACAAGGCGTGCGTCTGCGTCGCGCTCAACGACAGCTCTTCGTGAACGGGGCTGTAGGAAGAGGTCAGGACAGGACAATAGTTGTATACCCGCATTTTTCTTAGCGTTGTAGCGTCGCATCACTCTCGAGTTTCCCATAATGTATACCCTCGTTGCCCGGGACTGTTTGCGGTCACGCGTTTCCGCGTTGCGACGCGTCGTAGCAAGCCGCGCTTTGTCGTGAGAGCGTGAGCCACCCAAAGTGGGTCCGAGTGATGGTAGGAAATGTTTGCATTCCTCGATCAGGAAGGAAAATACACAGATGACTGCGAACAAATTGGCTGGACAGAAGCAACGGACGCCGCGTGAGCTGCCGATCCCCGCATAACCCTCCAACGGTCCGATGCCTTTCGATTTTCCTCGTTGCCCTCCAACCTTCACCATCCCCCGACCTCCATTCTCCTGCGCAGGACGCTGGGAGCTGGCTACGAATCTTACACTACTACGAGGACGACCTCTGCTTCTTCCATTCCTTTCGCCAACGGCTTCGCGCCAGACTCGGTCGCGACTCGGACGCACATCTCACGAAGACGCGTCCTCCGACCTTCGCCTTCGCCATCTTCCCGGTCACGCCGAGGTCGACAAACTTTGATCGTGGTCTCGTTCGAGGGAATCTCCTACTTGTAAACAAGCACATACTCCTTCAAGTATGTAATTTCTTCATACTTTCCTCCATCTCTCGGCGCGCGCGCGAACGCAGCTCACGCGTCTTCTTTGGCATCAGCACCTTCACATCCCCCCTCTCGCCCCTCACGCGCTCGCACGATGCCGTTCACGACGCGTCGCAAAGAACTCCAGGCCAAGCTGTCGACGGGCAACCTGCGAGCCGGCTCGCCTGCACCCCCCTCGCCCGAGAAGAGCACGACTCCGCCGCTGCCTCAACGGTCGTTCGCGGGCGTCGGCGCGGGCGGTGGCTCGGTCTCGCCCGTCATGCCTCAGGACGCGCCGTTCATGGTCGAGAGGGCTTGGAGGGGAGACGGAGACAAGATTGTCGAGAGAAGCGAGGTCGTGGGACTCGGATTGGGCATCGCGAGCAGCGCGAGCGGGAGCAGTACGGCCACCGCGTCGAGCAGCAGCGGAGGAGGGTTCGCGAAACTCTTGTCGCTGGGACGAAAGGGCGACAAGAAGCAGCAGCAGCAGCAGCAGCAGCAGCCACAGCAACACTCTCAGTCGTCGCCAACGCTCTACGACCCGCCGTCGCCCCGGCTCGCCAACTTTCCCTCGCCTCCATCCCTCCCGTTCGCGTTCCCTCCAACGTCGACCCAGCGCAGTCTCCCTCCCCTCCCACCCACCACCCCGCCGCACAAGCCCTCACCGAAACCTCATGCGAGCCAGTTCATCGCTCCTCACGTCATCGTGCCTCCCTCCGACTCGAGCTCGACCATCGCGTCGTCCTCGTCCTCGTTCGCGTCGACCGGCATCTTCACCACCGACGACTGGGAGACGGGCTCGGAAGCCACGTCGCTCTCGCTCACGTCTTCGCCCGACTCGACAAAGGACGCTGGGGCAGAGTACCAGCAGCGGATGTGGCGGGTCAAAGGGCTGGGAGACTCGCCCCTCAAGACGGACATCTCCAACCTCGTCGTGGGACCACGGGGCAGAGCCATCAGCGGCGGTGCACTCGGAGGACCGGGCGACTCTGAAGCAGAGGAGCTCGCCTACTCGAGGTCATCGTCTCGAAACTCGACGCCAGTTCCTTCTTTCCTCGTCACGATGCTCGCCGATCCAGCGACCCCACCGCGACCGAAGCGCTTTTCCGCGTCGTCGACCAAGCCGTCGCCCACGTCGCCGCCCTTCGACCCTCAGTTCGAGAAAGCCGCCAAAGCGCTGCGCGAGTCGGAGATGACCCCGACGCCACCAGCTTCTCCCGAGTCGTCGAGAGACGCAGATGACGAGGTCTCGCCTCCGAGGGTGGTGATGAGGACCCGGAGGAGCGAGAAGCAGATTGAGCAGATGGCGAGCGCGGCGGTGTTGGCCGGGAAGGACCGCGACAGCCTGCTGCCGACGGATGAGGTGTACAAGTCCAAGGCGAGGATCCCGTCAATGAGATTCGAGGGCATCTCGATGGACGCGATGTTCGCCGAGGTGGAGAAGAAGATGAAGAGCGAGGAGGAGAGGGAGTTGAGGGAGCAACGGGAGGCGAGGGAGCAGAAGGAGCAGAGGCCACCCGCGATGTCTGAGGAGAAGAAGGCGAGGAGAAGGACGCGAGTCTATAGTCTGTATCGACCTGGTAAGCCTTTCTTACAACTCTTCTGCCTCCGTAGCGGTTGCTAACGTTACTGTGCGCAGGCGAGCAATCTTCACTCTCGTCCCTGTCCTCGTCGAGCACCGTCGCTTCCACGTCATCCTCGACTTCGAGCACGTCCACCGCGGACGTAGCCTCCCCTTCGACTTCCATCACTTCACTAGCTAGCTCCGAGCGCGGTGGGCCTCTCCCGCGCCCTCTTCCGCGTCGAGTGTCCTCCCGCCCCTCGCCGCTCAACGTCGAGGCAGCCAACGCTGTCCCGACTTTCCGTCGTGTGAACTCGCCTCGCAGCCCCTCCACGGCTGGCACCATCACTTCGCCTCGCAAGGGCGTCTTCTCGCCCCGGCCTGACGCCCCTCCTTCCCCTCGGCTGGACCCCGCGTTCACTCAATCCCTCGCCTCGCCCACGTTCACCACGCCAGGTCCCATGTCCCCAACCTTCAATCCTACCTCCCCAAACCTCGGCGACGCGTTCTACTCGCCAATGCCTTCCCCCGCTCTCAGCACAACGTCGACTTTCCGTGGTGTCGAGCTGCCAGAGGTGTGCGTCCGACCCCCAACCCCGCCCGCCGTCGAGGAGGACAAGGAAGCTCGGGTCAAGTCATTTAGCAGTACCCAAGCCTCTGTCACCAAAGTCGTCATCTTGGAACCCAAGCGTACGGTCAAGCTCTCGACCAGGACGTCGACGGCACCGAAACGCGTCGAGCAGCGCAGGGTTGCTCAAGACGGAGACACGCCGCCGCTCTCTCCAGCGCTGAGCACGGCGTCGACGGTGTCGAGTGCGGGCGGGCTGGACTCGCCTTCGTCGCCGACGGACGTTGGACTGTTCCCAGCGTCGCATTCGCCCGAGAAGCGCAACTCGCTGTACAACTCGGAGGAGGACGCGACCGACGTCGAGGACGCGCTCAACAAGATGCTCTTGCGCCTCGGGCAGCCGCACACGCCCCCAGCGTCGCCAAGCAGGACTGCTGAGCCCCGTCGCCAGTCCAGAGCGCTTACTGCTCGCGCTCTTGAGAAGCATACGTCGGCTCAGACGCCCATCTCACTCATCGGACGCTCCGTCTCCCACCCCGTCCAAGTTTCCCCCGAGGGAGACTTCCAGGCTATGGAGACGAAGCCCTTGACCTTGACTTCCAGCTCTTCGTTTGTGGCCGGACTGGCCAACGAGTCGGACGCGGAGGGGGGCCGTATCGCCGGTGGCAAGAATGGCCACGTGTCGCAGGACGAGTCGGACGATTCAATGGGTCGGTACGGCGACGCGTCGTCGGGCGAAGAGGTCCGATTTCAAGTCATTGGGTCGTTCAGACCTTCGGCTAGCAAGCTTGCTGCCATGGCGAAGGAACCGGAGGCGGCAGAGCAGGAGGAGGAGGAGGACGACATCGTCTCGCTCCCGGATGGATTCACCGTCACGCCGCCGACCCCCGCCCAGTCCTCGTCGGGTTTCTCTTCGGCCTCCTCCTCTTGCTCGTCTATCGCATCGCTCTCCCGCCCTGTGCCGCACTCGTTCGCGAAGCGCGTCGTAAGCCAGCGCCATCGCGATTCGGCGGCGACGGAGAGCACGTCGACGGACTCGGAGACGGATGGTTACGACTCTCAGGACGGTGCTGTGGTGATGATGGGCGAGCGAGTTTCTTGTGGATACACGATTGGAGTTGCGTTCTAAGGCGGTTGTTTGAGGAGGGTCGGCGTGTCGTTTAGCAGATAGGAATCGCTCATCTCATAGTTAGAGTCAATCTGTAAATCCATCCATTGTTGATTTCAAACCCATTCCTCGATGTAGAGGCAAGGAAAATTGTGTTTGTCATCGACAGGAGAACCTGCATCGCTTCGGAAGGATTGATCCGACGAAGCGAGGGTTGCTCCCTGCCTCGCCACTGTGAATCAGGGCGGTGTCGACTCGCGACGTCTCATCGGCGCGTCTCTCCAGGCCATGAGCCAGCGCCCCGTAACGGGCCCCAGATTCTGTCTGAGCAGAGGGCGACGGAGGCAAAGATTTCAAGAACGTGCGGCCATCCTACCGCATCTCGCGAGTTTGCGTGCTGGACGAGGAGGAGCAACCACGAAGGAGAACGGTCACGTGAGACGATAGAGGGAATTTGTGGCCAAGAAAGAGATGTACAGAATGGCACGAGACTGCGTCGCAGTGAGGCCTACGAGTCAGATCGTGTAAGGAAGCGGGGACAAGGCAGTGTATCCAGTTGTTGCCAGAAAAAGCATCAATCCGCGCGTCAAGAAGAGGCCCGCGAGAGGCTCGCCCAAGGAAGAATGCAAATTGGCCGACCTTGTGTTGTCCGTACCTTGCCTCCGCATCCGCTCCTCATCCTTCCCTTCCCTTCCTTCCACGACTTTGAATTCACCACGATCCCACCACCGTCGACATGTCGCCACGGGCCAGCGGCCTCGCCAAAACTGGCTCGTCGTCGTCCTCGTCAGGCTCGCCAGAGCTGGCTCGGACCAGCGCTGAACCCTTCGCGTCCACCTCCACCGATTCTGGAACAGCTCCCGTGTTCAACACCTCCTGTGCAGCGTGTCGCTTGAGGTGCACTTTCTTGCCTTCTACCTATCTGCTCTGAGACTGATCCAGAGTTTGTAGACGGGTACGGTGCGTCCGCGAGCCCGGAGCGGACCTCAGCGAGCCATGTCTGGGGTGTAGGGAGAAGCAGATCGCGTGAGTCCTTCTGGAACAGCTCGAGCGGGCGAACGAGGCTAATCAGGGAGGTCCAGGTGTACGGTAGCGATCAAGAAGAGCAACAAGGGCAGAAAGCTCAACAGGAGCGGCACTCGCATCGCCGCCGCCAGGTGCGTTCCAGCGCGGTGGCCCCGTCTCCGCCAT
The DNA here is from genome assembly GCA_024364755.1 of Pseudohyphozyma bogoriensis. NCBI lineage: Eukaryota > Fungi > Basidiomycota > Microbotryomycetes > Chrysozymaceae > Pseudohyphozyma > Pseudohyphozyma bogoriensis. Next base: position 192,928 of record JALBUQ010000028.1, read on the forward strand.
CCCCGCGAACACGACTGAATCTGACATCTCTCGTAACAGGGCAACTTACGGAGATGCAAACTCATCTGTTACTGGGTGAGTTGTCATCCTACACGGCTGCTTCACCGCCCGTGCTCACTCAAACAACGATCAGACCGAGCGGCAGCAGCTCCACTCCAGGCCCAGTACAAGCCTCTCCGAAGGGCCTCGTGGTCGCCACGACGCTGCCTTCCCCAACCGACCACAAAATAGCAGGAGATGAGATTCAGGGAACATTGGTGACCTCTCTGCTTGACTGTCAGTCTCCCTTGTCGAGGAATTGGGGTTTCGTGCTGACGTGGTTTTTCTGGTTGCGCGTGATTCTTTCAGTCTACCTCGACTTTGTAAGGCTTTTTAAAGGCGTATTTGGTTAGATCACACGGCCAACAGTATTTTTTGCTCCCTTGTGACAGACTCGGCAAGCACCCAGCCTCATCGACTCGACGCCGTTTCGCAGCACCTGGGATGTTTCCCACAGAAGCTCTCGACATCTCGACCCTCAGTCTCAGGTCTGTACTTACCGCTCAGGAGTAGTTTGCAAAAAACTCCCTGACACTCCGCCGCAGGTCCTCGCAGCAGTCCTCCTGGCCCTGGCGGCACGAAGCTCTGACCACCCGATGCTTGTGGGAAGCGACGCGCCAACAGTGTCTGAGCTGCCCGCGCATGCCCTCGCTGGGACGGATTTGTGCGAGTACGGCGTGAAGAGGGCAGATGCGTGCAAGGTGCTGGTGGATCGAGCAATCTCCATGGTCGATCGTGAGTCGTGAATTGAGTACGGCGCTGGAAGTGAGGGCGAGCTGACGTGTTTCCGTCACAGGCAATGGAACGATGCGAACTGCGTGCGTAGAGAGCATCGCCGCGTTGACTTTGCTGGAAGGGCTGTTGGATGGTGAGTGTTTGTGCTTCATGACCAGATTCTGGCGCCTGACACTTGCTGCAGACGAGGAGCATGCCGGAACCAAGGTACGCGCTTTCCTTTGTTTCGAAGACGCTCACGAGCTGACCATTAGGTGTGCCGACGGTTTTCTGTGTTAGCTGGCATATGCGGCCGCCTACAACTCTCATACCCAAATCCTCATTTCGGTCACACATCCTTTACCCGGACAGAAACTCGCGGGAACGAAACTGGCGTACATCGTTTGGGTGCGTCCGTTCGTTAGCTGAGCGTGGCCCAGGATTGACTGGGTTCGGCTCTCCAGATGCGGGACACACTGAGATCTGGTAAGCTCGGTAGAAGCTCAGCGTTCAGCGAGGAGGACATCTGGCGACTTCGGGACGAGGAACCTGCACCATCGTCGCTGGCCGACACGTTGCTCTCGTCAAGTATACCCGACGAGCACCTCAGCTTCTGGACGCTGTTCCGGAGCTTGTTCGAGAACCAGGCAGGGACTTGGAAGGGGGTGTCAAAGAACCTTACGGGCTGTATATCCTCCTCACTTTCAGATCTCGTGAGCATCACTGACGAGATTACGACTCCTCAGTGTTCGCTCGTCTCTCGCCATACCTCAACGAGATCTTTGCGCAGCAGTGGCTCTCCAACATTCAACTCGCCTTCATTTCCTTCCCGACCTTGCTTACCCGAGCGACTCTCCTCTTCGAGTCGTTTGACGAGCTCATCACCCCGACCGGCCTCAGGGTACCTTCGAAAGATCTGTACTCCTACATGCGATCACTCAGGTCGAGCAGCTGCCACCAGTCGTTCATCCTCCATCGAATCGTCACGGGTCGCCTGCAGGAAGCCGTTCAACGAGTGAGTTAGCTTGTTTTTGCCCTGCTAACATGAAGCTGACAACGTTGCTTCCAGGGATGGGACAGCGAGCCGGAACGAGCCTATATTGAAAGGCTTCAGCTTCTTTCGACGAAGACTCACTTCCAAGCTTTCTCTGGCGCTCGCTACATCATCGTTCTTTTCTACGTGCGTCTTCGTTCCACTGCGAAGTGCTCTCGGCAGAACATACTAAAGATGAGTGAATTGACAGGAAGCACTCTCGAGTGGAACCGCGCTTGGGGCCTCAGCCGAGAGGGGAGTTCGCCGTCTCGTCACTTCCTTGCCCACGTGGCTCCCCATTGTCATCGACACTCCGACAGCCGAAGATGGAGGCCCGGATCCGACTTTCACATTCTCGACAAAACTCTCCGAACTTGATTAGTGCGTTCTCGTTGCCGAAGACGCTCGTCGGAACTCTGCTAACCTCTGAGAGCAGCGTTCTGAAGACCGCCGCGTCCATCGGATGGGCATGGGAGGGCCTTCGAGAGGCCTACGACTTTGTCGCGACAGCGATCGCGAAAGTCAGACGAGACGAACAAGCCTATTGGGATCGTGTCGTCGCCGCTGACAGCTCGGTCGGGCTGAACCATCCCGTCGGCATGGACCCGAGCTTCGTCGTCCCAGGACAGCAGCTCCTCGACCTACCAGAGTTCCCAGGCGAGTATGTTTCTCCGCAGGGCGGAGGAGGAGGGTCGGAGGGGTTCTCGACGCCAACTGGTGCATCAAGTACGGCGGAGTTTGGGTACATCAGAGGGTTTTGACTTGCTGGTGAAAAGCTCGCCGATTGTTGTTGACAACTCTTGGAGCGCGGGAGCGCAGTGAGAGGACGACTTGGTGTCATTACTTTGCGGCCGCCGCTTCCTTTGCCTTCTTGGCCGCTTTCCACTGGGCCCATTCCTCCTCCAAAAGACCACTGAGCATTGGACGCATGTGAGTTTCGCCATGAAGGTGCGAGAGGACTGCCGAGAAAACGTACAGGACGACCTCGTCCTGCCAGGAGCCCTCTTGCCAAAGGTGCTTGCGCTTGATGCCTGCCAAGTGACCAGTGAGATGGTGGACCCATTGAGCATAGCCGCTGTGTCTCTACCTTCTTCCGTAAATCCCCTGGAAAGTGGGTGATTCAGCGTCAGTGGGGAACTCGGATGAAATCAACGACACGTGCCCTCACATTTTCTTGTACAGCTTTCTCGCGGGTTCATTCCATCCCCAAGTACCTCCTTCAACTGATTGGACGTCGAAGGCAGCTCAGATATTGTACAGAGACAGTAACGACATACTTTTGTGGTAGTTGAAGCGGTTGAACCCCATATCGAACAGCCATTCGAGCGCTTCCGCACCATAGCCCTTTCGCGTAAACTCGGGCTTCAGCGTGATCTCAAACCAAGAAAGATGGCTCGCCGCAAATCCAGGCGAAGACCCTCCGAGAATCATGAACCCGATCACCTCTCCTGCAACGGATGGTTCCGCGCTGGATTTCGGGAGACAGACGAAGACGCTGTCGAGGGGACCGGGGTGAGCTAGAAGGAAGTCGGACAGGCACGGACGAAGAAGGTGACAAACGCGAGAGGCTTGGAAGCAATCTCTTCGATGAACTTCTCGGTGTTGGCTTTGGTGTGAGGTCTGCGGGACGTAGGACGGATGATAAAAGGTGGTGTGAGCTGAGCCGATCCCCCAACGAGTTCCACCCTCCGAATCAGGAGGCACCATCTGTGGAGGCTCGGTGTGACTAAATGTGCAAGTTTGCTCACACTGGGACTGTCAGCTCCGATCGCAGGCGAGTCTCCGGGTCGTGGTTCACGGCGTCCAGTTCCGCTACATCGATATCCGTCTTCTCGACGGCCCTGAACACGAGGCGAGAGGTGTGGAACGCAAGCGATGACACAAAAGGCATGTTGTGCAAAGTTGTGGAAGGAAGGAAGGACTGAGAGTCCGCCAGCGGCCGGCGGAGGATAGCTCCAGTGATAGGCCTGATTACCGCGTGGTGCGCGTGTGGTGTGCGTGACTCGGACACAATGTGGGGTAATTTTGGGTGACGTGGCTTGACGAAGTATGCAGAGGAATTCATAGCAGCTCTAGTGTTATACCTATTTCTTTGCTGGCCCAGAGAACGGCCGCTCCATCACTCTCACCTGTTGAGTCGACGTGGTCAGGCCAAGAAAGTGTCGAAGCCCCAACGATGGTCACTCACAAGCACATCTCCATCCAGAGCTACGATGGGCTCTCCAATCAGCTCAAATCCCATCGACTCGTACATCCTTAATCCCTCTGCAAAGACTCATCCGTCAGTCTCTAAGAGGCTTGTGGCTATGAAGGGAAATTGGTCGGACGCACCAGGACTAGCTTCCAGCGCGCAACCAAGCCCTGCTTTGGCTGCCTCGTCGATTCCCCACTTTATCAGAGCTTTACCAGCCCCAGTTCGTTGAACATCGGGATCAACGGCCAGAAGTTGGATGTCTACGCGAGAAGTGTCAGTGCAAGGCTGAAAAGGGTGAGCGGCACGCCAAGTCTCTCACAGTAGTGCGGCGTCGACCTTGCCTTTGAGATCTCGCCCAGCAGTCCGAAGAAGCTCAGAGCTGCCTCAACCTCCGTACCCTCTGCGAACGTCGGCTCCTCTTCCGCTTCCTCTGGTTCTCGGCCATGCTTCGGGAGGAACCACAACCCGAATCCAACGACTCGGCCCTCGCGAACCGCCTTGAGCAGAACTCTGTCCTTCTTCCCCATGTGTGCAGCAAACTCTTTCGCCATGTGTGCCTTCCACGCGACGGGGTCGCATCGTCCGAACAGTCGTCCGTAGGGTTGTCCGTTGATGAACGCTCGCCAGTCGATGTCTGCGATAGCGGGAGCATCGGCAAGCTCGGCCGGAAGGATTTGCAGTGGTGCGAGGGAAGTTGGGTTGCTTGGGTTCGATGAGATTGGCAGGCGGACCATCGGAAGGACCTAGAGGGACACGTCAGTGTGTGATGTGACACTGCGCGGGGCGAGTGGACCAGTCGACGCACCTGCACCGCTCCATCCGCATCCGCTTTGATCAGCTCCGAATGCTGAGTGAATCCTTTTCTCTCGTAGAAAGCAACTGCTGGGACCACGGCCTCGAGGTGCGTTTCGAGTTGCGCCTGGTCGGCGAGCGCGAGGCCCCAATCAAGTAAGGCGGTGCCGGCACCGGAGCTCTGGACGGTGGGGTCGACTACGAGCACTCGCAGATCTATAATCAATTCAATGTTAGCATAAATTCACGAAGCAAGGTGGTCTCGGAAGAAGGAAAGCACGCACGGTGGTAGGTCGGAGGATGCGGGACGCGCTTAAAGTGCGCATGAAAGCTCACATCCAGCTCCATATCCATTCCCTCGAGACTCTGAGCTACCTCATCCTTCTCCTCCACCTTCTCTGCCTTCTCCTTCTCCACAATGAAGTCCCAGTGCCCGTACGCGAGTATGTCTTCGCCCCGCTTCGCGCACCTCAGCACGCTCGTACCCGCATCTGGCCCGATGAACCGCTTGAGCTTGTTGACAGTCCAATGGATGTAGGCCTCGTCTGTGACGGCGCCGTAGATCCTCTGGTGAATGACGCTGTTCCAGAACGCCCGGCGCTTGATCAACGCCAGTCGAGGGAGTTCAGCCTCAGTGGGAACGCAGATCTCGATAGGAAGGTGCATGGCAGCTGATGGGATGAAGGGAAAAGAGAGGAGAATGTAGGTAAAAACGGTCGGAAGAGAGCAGGCCTGAGTCAATCCACACGCAAAGGCGAAGGGCGGCGGAGTTTTGAGGCGCGTACAGGCGCGCGCTTCTGAGGCGACTCGCCGGGACGGAATGTCGCCTATGCACACGTGTCGCGCTGACTGGAAGTCTCACAGCATCAAATGGATGGAGCGACAGATACACTCCAAGCAGCTCCTCATCAACCCTGTAAGACGATGCAAAATAGGGGAATCTTTACGAACTGCGAATGGACGTAGGTACAGAATTCACTAAACACGGCGACAGACCCTTCTTCTTCCGACCTCTCCCTCTCCTACCTCTCTCAATCCACATACTAACCACCCCCCTTCTGCACTATCCTCGGACTCGAGCTCGGACTGAGACCCGGCGTTGACGCCAACGCATGATCCCGCATCATCCTCCTCAACCTGACAAACTCGCCATTCAGCGTCTCGGCAGTCGCTAGGGCTTTTTCCACCTCTCCACTCTTCTCCGCCGCGTCGAGACGGGTCCGGAGCTCGGCGACCGTGGTTTCGTATTTGGCCACGATTGAGCGTTGGGCGGCGGCGGCGGAAGCAAGGGCGGTCTTGACGTCGGTATGCTCGGCTTCTTTTGCTTTGAAGAGCTTTGTCACTGCAAAATGTTGAAGAGGTAAACAAGTGACGAAAGTGAGAGGGACGAGAAGGGGTTGAAGATGAAACGGGAAAGGAACACGTGGGCTTACAAGCAGCATGCTTGAGCTTCAAATCGTCCAGCTCCCTTTGATGCTTCGCTTCCACCTTGACCAAATCCGCCTTCAACCAATCCAGATCGGCTCTCCACCCATCAGCCATGCTCTTCATCCCACCCCTCAAGCTCTCATACTCGCTCTCAGCCTTGGCCTTCGAGCCCTCCGCCTCCTCGCATTTCTGCTCCAACTCTGCTATCCGAGCTTCCGACGTCGTTGCCAGCTCTTGGTGGTTTTGTTGTAGGGAGGCGAGGGAGGATTCGGCGACGGTGGCGCGGGTTTGAAGCTCGTCGTGGAGACGTTCCTTGCGTGAGAGCATTTTGGCGAGGCCGTCGGTTTCTGAGTTGAATCGTTCTTTCGATTCTTTTAGGTCGTCTGAGTGGATAATGTCGATAGGTTTACGTCAGCTTCTTAGTCTTCTCATCTCAAGCCCAACCACACCGTTAAGTGACACGCTCGGTACTACACCACGAGATATCCAGGAGAAGCACGAAGAAGGGACCACGCACCGTTCTGCTTCGTCAAATGCTCCACAGCCTTCTGACTCAGCCTCAACTGTGATCTCACCGCATCCAACGTCGACTTGACCGAGATCAGCTCGGACTGGAGCCCACTGATGACCTTGCCACTGCCCGAATTGGCGGACGCAGCCGAGTTCTTCATCCTCTCCCTCGAGTTGCCGCTGCCGAAGAACGGGTTCTGGTCCGCTATTCTCGTACTGGCGCCGTTCGCTCGCGAGCTGCCCGTCGACGCGGAGAGTCGGTCACCCGTGCTCGCGTCGAGAGGAGGGGACGAGGGCGTGTCCGCGTCCGGGAGGAGCGCGCGCGTGAGTGAGACGGCGCCGGGGAGGGGAGAGGTCGCACGGTCACCATTTGAGAGATCGGAAGGGTTGGAGGAGGAGGCGCGTCGGGCGAGGGAGGAGGGTGGAGGCGCGAGGGTAGGTCCGCCTTCGGACGCGCGGCGGGGGAGGGACTGGCCGAAGGGGACATAGGATTGCTTCGTGCCGAGCTTTTCTCGTCTGGCGAAGGTCCGTACGATTGTAATAAGTATCTGTCAAAATGTGCAAGTGCACGAAATGAAGCTCACAGGTTGGCATTCTCGGCTTTGAGCTGGCGGAGTTCGTGCTTGAGGAGCGCCTCTGTCTCTGCGGGCGTTTTGGCTCGCGAGGGCGTTCCGGGCTTGGTCGAGGGCGACGAGAGTCTCCGAGAAGTGTCGGACCTCGTCGTCGGCGACGGGGGCTCGTCCATGGCTGCCCGCGCGGCGACACCTGGTCGTCGTTGCTGGAGCTCCTGTGCTCGCGCGCGCTCAGCTCCACTTTCCTCGACGTTGGACGATGCTGAGCCGAGTAAAGGTGGACGAAGGGTGGGAGGTGAAGGTGCTCGCCTGGCTGAAGCGGTAGGAGCTGGCTGCTCAAATAATAGTGTAAAGTGTCGACGACGAAAGAGGCGGAAAGGAGGTGACGATTGCGAACACAAGGGGCCAATGTTTTTGGCCAAGCGCTGCCGACCCCGGACCACGGCTTGCCTCCGACCTCAACCCGCGCCCGCCCGCACTTCTTGCACGAATTTTGTTCATCCACGATGCTGCTACGGTCCTCAACACGGCGGCTGCTCGGGCCTCACCACAATCTAGCACGACCACTCGCGTGCGCACGACTCGCCTCTCGCTTCCCCACCTCTGCCCTCCCTCCCTCGCCGCCGCTCCGCTTCTTCTCGTCAACTCGATCACTTTTCTCTGAACCGACACCATCAGCACCACCATCAACGCCACCGCCAATACCATCAGGCTCAGCACTGAAGAAGGAGCTCCGCGAAAACATCTACACCATCCCCAACGCGCTCACCCTCTCGCGCATCTTTGCCTGTCCCGCCATCGGCTACTTTGTCCTCCAGGGCCAATTCAAAGAGGCCACCGGGCTACTGTTCGTTGCTGGTGTGACCGACCTGCTCGATGGATGGCTTGCGAGGAAGTACAAGATGGGGAGTGTGCTGGGCAGCATCCTCGACCCGGCGGCGGACAAGCTGTTGATGACGACCATGGTCGTCACGCTCACCATGAAGGGAATGCTGCCGTGCAAGTGCACTATTGTTTGGTTATGCTTAGAGAGAGGGAGCTGATTGATGGCGAGGAACAGTACCTCTGGCAGCGCTCATCCTCGGACGAGACGTCGCCCTGTCACTCTCGGCCTTCTACTTCCGCTACGCCTCCTTACCACCACCCGTCCGTCCTACCTTTACCCAAAACTTCACCCCTATTCACTCGTGCTGTTTCACAGAAAACCTTCAAGCGGTACTGGGACTTTGGCATCCCCTCCGCCGAAGTCCACCCGACCGACATCTCGAAATACAACACCGCCCTCCAACTCCTCCTCGTTGGCGCTACCACCGTCGCACCGCTAATCCCTGCCGATCTCACCATGGCTATGATGGGACTACAGTGCGCTTTCATTCTTTTTCTTCAGCGGGGCGACAGGCATAGCTGACGCGAGTGTCGTGTCGTGTGCAGGTGGACTGTTGCTGGGACGACGATTGCGTCGGGGCTGAGCTACGTATTCTCATCGAAGGCGGTGAAATACATCAAGTGAGGCTTGAAGGCCAAAGAACGAGCGCTGGCCCGAGCTGGGGGTGAGCTCTTGCTTCGTCTTTTCCTAAAAGTCGGGTTGTTGGGAGGCATGAGGGCGTGAATGGGCTCTGCGCTGTCTCAGTGGACAGCACAGTTCCTTTCAGACATGTAACATGTCCTTTTCTGGCTAGACTTGGGCGTTTACTTGACCCCCAGGTTTCGGCAGTAAACCGACACGTGGCCCTTTGCGCACGCCGCTTGGACCGCAGTGATTCCGTTTTGTCTGCCATTCGTCTCTCGTCTGTCGCCAGCGACTGCCCCTCGGGACATTGGTCATGTACTGAGGATCTTCGTCGACACTGCCACAAACGCCTCGGCTTTCGCCCCTTCGCCGTCGCACTTTCGAGCTCGCGACTTGCCGCTCGCGATGACGTGGAGGTCGACATTTAAGCGCCTGTACACTCACAAGCTCTTTTTCTCTTCTCATCCTCACATCACTCGACAAATCCAAGTCTACTCAGCTGCACGAACAATCCCACCCCGTCAGCAACTCCTCTAAACAACTCGAGCGCCACGCGCATTTTCACCGCCGCAACTCTTAAAAGAAACTTCCAACATGTGCCTCCCATTCCTTATCAGCAAATGTAATAACTTTTCATATTCACTCTTAACAGTCTCTTGTACTAATAGCACCCATCTCTAGTCGTTTCAAGAGGAGACGACAAGCGAGCGGACGCTCTACGCGCTCAACAAGGGCAGGGCCAAGGCCAGCAGTACTACCCTCCGCATGACCCTAGGGGTGCGCCTGGACAGTCGAGGAACGTAGTGCCTATGGGAGAGAAAGGTGGGGCGACGAAGTACTGAGCCGGCTCACTCCCGAAGCGGCGGAAGCCGCCTCGATTGAAATGGAATAGTACAGACTTTTTTTAATCAATGATTTGGCTTGTGGTATAAGACAATTGGCGTTTAGTCGATTCTCAGGCCTGATATCATCCAGACACGTGGCCATTTGCCCATGACATCTACCGTACTGCTCCATCCGAAGTCGGCGTGTGCCTGCGAGAGTCAGTAAATGGTCCGGGCTAGTCTCCTGCTGAATAGAGCACAGCTCATGTCGTTGGAACCCCTCCTAGCGGCACGAGTGAGCAACACAGCCTCTCCTCGGACGCGCCTCCCTTGGCCGAATGACCCTAACCCCTGTTGCTTCTCTGCCACCTTCAGCCTCTACACCAAATCCCTAGAACCGTCAATGAGCTTTTGTATGGCTTCGCTTCTGGCCCTTCGCAACACAGCTCGCTCACTCCGCCTGGGTCCGAACAGCTAACTGGCAGGCTCTAGAGCGGGGTGGTCGCCCCCCAGTGCGCGGTCCATCTCTCCACAAGACGATCGACGCCAGCATAGAGACCATGGGAAGAAGGCCGCTGACCCCGGATCCTACTCGTTGTGGTCAACGCCGTGGTGACCAGAGCGTGTTCCCGTTCGCGCGGCCGGGAGACAAGGGGCCCAGAGGGAGGGCCGAGAGTGGTTAGTAGCTGCTCCTACCTAGAAGGCTTGCGAGGAGCTGATACTCAAGGCCCTATGACATCTCTATTTTAGTCGCAATGAACCTCTTCTATCAGATTCCACAACTCAAGCGCCTCAAATTCAATTCGAGACAAAGGCGTGAGTTTCGGGTTTCCTCCTTTTGCGTAGGTAGGAGGAGCAATCCGTTTCTAAAGGGGAAAATCTTCCCTTTTCGGGCCACAGTGATTGTTGATGGACGGAACTACACGTTTCCAAGGATCGAGACGAGCGGTCCCCTTCCGAGACTGTCCAACAACTCGGTGCTCGAGGTTTCCGACGCGGCGTTTGCGTATCCAGGCCGTAATGATCCAGTCTGCGAGTACCTGCTCATTTTGTCATCTATGTTTTTCTGTAACATTCTATTCAGAAACTGACAAGGTTTGCACCACCCAGTATGGAAAGTCTTTCGCCAGAAGCCGGTGAAAGAGCGAAGCTCGTACGGCAAGATAGTCAGATTTGATGTCTTCCTCCTCAAACACAAACAGGCCAATACGCCTGGGTTCGATAAGATCTTCATCCTCAACCGTGCTTTCAGAGCCGGCGAGTCGCCAGAGGACGCGAGGCGACGAGACACGAGCCTCTACGCTCCGGGTGCTCCGAATCAGCGTCGACCGCCGATTGGGGTTAGGTCTGGACAAGGGCGTAACTATTGGTCTATTGGTGCAGACACGAGGCTTGGAAGAGGGCAGATGACAGGGATGGAGTTGGCTGCGAGGGAGCCGGACAGAGCGGTGTGGGCTCGCGGAGAGCGTGGAGGGCGTAGATTGGTCCGCCGCGAGCAATGACAGCTTATATGGGACAGTTGGTGGCTTTAAAGTGCAATTGTTCTATTTGTACATTCTGGTGAGCGGGACTCGGTAACGGGTTCGGCAGCAGACTCTTCGATTGGATCGGGTACACTCGCTCATTCACGGTCAAACTTGAAGAAAGGATGTCAAATTCGAAGCGTTCGAGGTAATCGAAGGGAAACGCTCTCACAACTGGAAGGTCTCACGATCAGCATGTTCCTTCTTGAACCCTGGCAACGAAGGAGTGCTTATATCTCGCAGACACGTGGCGGCAAGTTGGCAGCGCCGATTCAAGCAAAGCAGGAAAGCTCTCTCCCGCTGCTCTGCTCTGCCAGTACTCATTACCTTCTATGAAGGTCATTTTCTTATGTACACCACGTGCGACTCTTTCGCCCGTCGGCGCCCGATGCGCAATAAAAGAACCAGCACCGCCTCACCGCGAGGAGCTGCTCCGCGCGACCGCTCGCCCTCCTCCTCCTCCCCTCCCTTCCTCTGTCACCTCTCGTACATCAATTGGTACACAATGTCAACCAGCACCAGAAATTACTGCAAGTTTCTCTGTCTCCTCCTTCCCCTTCACACCTCATAACCAGTGCTCACGGTCTACCCTCCAGACGAAGCGGCTCACCACTACCCTCGTGCTCGGACGCCGCCGCACCTGTCTCGAGGAGAAGAGCATCCTGCTGTGAGGCATAGAGGACTGTCTCCGGGTCGTCACTCGGAGGGGAGGGAGCGAGGGCACGGCGGAGAGTATGCGGAGGAGGAGCGTTGGATGGAGGAGTTTGAGGAGACGGAGACGATGAGGCGCGCCAAGGAGGGTGAGCGATTGGTGGAAGGGATCTGAAGTTCCCTGATTGCTGACCTAGGGTCTTTGCACCAGCGATCATGTTGCTGTTCCATGAGGACGGGGAGCTGGGCTATCTCAAGTTTGACGAGAACCCGACAAGTAAGCGCGGGGGAGCTGTTCTGTTTCTTTCGGGTGTCGTGATAAGCTAACTTTTTTGGCCTGATCCAATCAGTTGAAGAGCGAGGAGGTGCTTTCCACATCCCAAAGCTCGAGACCAGTGGCCACATGCCGCCGATCCACCACGGCCAGACTTTCGAGATCCACGACCCAAAGCTTCGCTACGCTCCAGGAGAGCCCGCCATCAGCAAGTCCCCTTTCTTTTACTGGTTCACCATTTTTCTAGAACTGACAATCAACGCATCACAAAGCCTACCATGTCGTGCGAGAGGCGCCTGAAAAGGGCCGAGCGTCTCATGGAGGCGAAGTCGATTTCCAGCGCTTCAGGCTCACCGACACGAAACGGCACCACGGCGGCGGGGAGGACGTCATCGTCATCTGGAACCGAGAGTCGAGCTCTGGCGCTCCCGAAGCGCCGCACCATGCTGCGAGACGAGACCGGCATGGAGCGCACCGCGAAGGCGGACATGTGCCCACGAACGAGGAGAGGCGACGACGTGGCGTCGTTGGAGGGATGCACCACACCACGCAGCAGCCTCATCATGGTGGGGCAGGTGCTCCTCCACACGGTGAAGCGTATTCTTATATGCATCCCAAGTCTTTGGGAACGAGGTACACCGCGAGAAGGGGCAACGAGAACGGGATGGAGTTGGCGGCGAGGGATCCGGAGAGGACAATGTGGGCTCGTGGAGATGCGGGTGGGAGGAGGTTGGTGAGCGTGGATGAGGTGGGTGGAGGTGCTGGGGGGGGGCTTTTGTCAGTAGTGGGAGGTCGAGGAGGGGCTGAGTGATGTCTTGAGTTTGCTGTATTTGTCAGGAGGCGCTTACACCGAGGTTGACGTGGCTTTTGAGTGCCGAGTTGGGCTTTATTCTCCGTACAAGTCCAAGAGTTCACCGGAAAAATAGTTGGTTTGTCACCAGCTTCTTTCAGGGAGTACGGCCCTGGGAAGCAAGCTACGTGAAAGATGAGCCTTCTGGGGTCACGTGTGTGGATAGAGTGGTCGACAGAAAGCCGGGGCCCGCCCGGCAATCTTCTGAGCGTTCGACTCTATTCCATGAAGGAACCAAGATCGCTTCCATTTCTGTCTATAGTTTGCTGGGACAGCTAGCTCGGTAAAACGAATGCCGCGCGTCGGCCGCAAGGGAGGCGAGGCGAATTTGTCAGCTCTGGGATTGGCTGGAGCCCACCTCCGGCTCCGCTGGCTCTTCCTTCCACACGTTGCACCACTTGCACCACCTCCGACCCTTCCAGCTCTACTTTCTCTAACAAAGGTTCGTAACTCTGCCTCGTCTCGCTCGCTCAGGAGGATACGTGGCGTTATCGCTCGCCGCTTCTCCCAAGTCACCTGAGCTTGCCCCGCGCGAGTACGTGCGCCCGCTGACCGTCCGGGCTTGGTGCAGATGGCGAGCCTCCGTCCGCTCCTGCGCACCATTCCTCGCCTCTCTGCCGCCCGAGCTGCAGCTGCTCCCGCCCTCCGTCGCACGTACGCGTCCGAAGCGAGCGGCGCGCCAAAGTCGTCGAGCAACGCGCTCGTCTACGCGCTCGGCGCCGCCGTCGTCGGCGGTGGAGCGTGGTACGCGTTGGGCGGCGAGAAGAGCACCGACTACAGGACCGTCAAGGACGCTGCCAGCCCTGAGGTCGTCGACTACCAGAAGTGCGTCCTCCTCCTCCCGTCGTCGTCGTCGTCGGTGTTCGGATAATCGCGCCGGGGGATGCGGGGAAGCGGGCGCTCAAAACGGCAGGTGCTGATTGGTGTGGTTCGTCGCGGATGGCAGGGTGTACAACGCCATCGCTCAAGTGCTCGAGAGTGAGGATTACGACGATGGAAGCTACGGCCCCGTCCTCCTCCGTCTGGCCTGGCACGCGTCAGGAACCTTCGACAAGGAGTCTGGTGTAGGCCTCGCTGCTTCCACAGCTACCACCCCTCAACGCTGACTCTCTATTCGGTATAGACTGGGGGGTCGAATGGTGCTACAATGCGCTTCTCACCCGAAGCCGATCATGGCGCCAATGCAGGTACGTTTTTATTTCTATTCAGCCCTTTTCGGCAGGACCGTATGGTCTATCGCGCCCGATTTGCCAGGCTTTGGGCTGTTGTAGCCCGAGATAGATGTCATTTTCTTTCTCTTCCCTGAATTGACCTTGTTTTGGCAGGTCTCCGCATTGCCAGGGACAAGCTCGAGCCCATCAAGAAGCAGTTCCCCGCCATCACCTACGGTGACCTCTGGGTGCGTGCTGGAAATTGAGCCTCTAGAGTCGCAGAATCTCACTCATCTTCTCTGTAGACCCTTGCTGGTGTCTGCGCCATTCAAGAGATGGGAGGACCCTACGTCGCGTGGAGGGCTGGTCGCAAGGATGGCGATGTCGCGGGCTGCACTCCTGACGGGTACGTTGTCAAACATCAGAGGTCTTTCGGACCTTTTTACTGACGTTGTGATTTAGTCGTCTCCCCGACGGTGACAAGGGCGCTGACCACGTGAGGAAGATCGTAAGTCGGACACTTGGTCTCGCGCCACGTGGCTTTGCCGAAAGGCCTCCGCTGACTCGAGCTTCCTTTCGCTAGTTCTACCGCATGGGCTTCAACGACCAGGAGATTGGTTCGTTTCTTTGTCGCCCTCCTGTGGTCTGTGTCAGGAGCTTACTTCTGTTCCTTTCGAAGTCGCCCTTTTGGGAGCTCACGCTTTGGGCCGATGCCACACCGACCGCTCTGGATTCGATGGACCTTGGACCTTCTCGCCGACCACCGTCACCGTGAGTTGAGTTGCTCTCGACGCCTTGCGATGTGCACCTGACGCCGTTCGTCCCGCAGAACGACTATTACAAGCTCCTCCTCGAGAAGAAGTGGAACATGAGGAAGTGGAAGGGCCCTCCTCAGTACGAGGACAAGGACACAAAGAGCCTTATGATGCTGATTCCTGATTACACTGTGAGGAACAGCCGGTTTTGGGGCGCAGCAGCGTTTATCTGACCTCTTTCTATCTCGGCAGATGTCAACCGACAAGTCGTTCAAGAAGTACACCGAGCTGTAAGCCCATCAAACATTATGCGTAGTAGTATATACTCTTGCTAATACACTTCGCCCCTTTCTCTCAGCTACGCCGGTGACGAGGCCAAGTTCTTCGAGGACTTCTCCAAGGTCATCACCAAGTACGTGGCCTGCTCGCTCTGCTCTCCCGCTTCTCTTACTGACGACAACGCCCCTCCCAACCAGGCTCTTTGAGCTCGGAGTCCCCACTTCTCAGTTCTCGGAGGTCATTCCTCTCAAGAAGACTGAGGACCAGACCGCTTAAACTGGAAGGCCAACGCCGGCGTCGCGTTCGCTTGTCTTTTGTAGATTGTGTTGCTTTGCTGTTT
>JALBUQ010000029.1:0-196929 GCA_024364755.1 Pseudohyphozyma bogoriensis
TGGTGCTAGAGGGAGTAGTGAGGAACCGCCTGTGGCGAGTACGAGTGCGGGGGTCAAGAGGAAGGGAGGCAAGGAACTCGCGCAGACGGCCGATAAGAGTTGTACGAGGTGTCGGTCAGTCGGGTTTTCGGTTTCTTAGTAGGTGAGAGGTATGGCTGACTTTTGGATGGATGGGAAGGGAGAGGAAAGTTCGGTGCGATCGCGCGTACCCTGTCTGCAAGCGGTGTAGGAAGCGTAGGGAGGTTTGTGGCTGGCCCGACATCGTCAACGTCGAGACTGAGGCGGGGGACGACAGCAAGTCGGATTCGGAGGATAGGATAAAATCGTTGGAGGAGAAACTTGGTGCGTCCTGTAGATTATGGGGGCGTGCTCAGCGCCCGAGCTCACCTTCCCCCGCGTACTGCATGCAGCCCTCCTGGAAGCTCAGCTCGCGGAACCCCACCAACCGACATTTGTAGACCTACCGACGGCAATTCATTCGGCATTCTCAGGTTCGGCGATCCCGGCTTCGGAAGACCAGCAGACGCTGCACCAGTTCCTCGTCTCGCTCCTTTCGTTGGACCCGACCAAGAACGCGAATTGGATCCTCGGCAGCACCGAGATGGCGAGGGAGTTGACCGTCCATCTCGTACACGGTGAGCTTTTTTTTGTCTTTTCCACGTTTCAGCTTCAAAGGTTTCGTGCTGATGGGTTGTCGTCTCCCTTTCGTGGCTCAGCCTCCTTCGCGGCGTGTTGCTCGAGATTGCCGGCGTTCAGGTTGCTCAAGCGAAGGGTCGAGCCGGCGCTCAAACAAGGCGATCGGTGGAACTTGTCGGATCCTAGCTGTCAGGTACGTTGCCTCTTCCTTTTTTGGAGTTTGGCAAAGTGCGACCCAAGGCGCTGACGTGGAACTTGGTGAGGGGGACAGGTGTCGATCGTCGTGCTCGCTGCGCTCGGCGCTAGGAGCTCTCCACATTCCGTTCGTTTCTCTCTCTATTTCTTTCGTGTGAAAACTTTGATGTCCTGACGTTTCGTGGACCACCTATCCCGCCAGGCCCTCCTCGGCATTCCCATCGACTCGCTCACCTCCCCCTCCTCCCTCCTCCACGCCGGCGAGCGTCGCGAGAAAGCCTGCAAATCCCTCCTCAACCTCGCGTGGGAAATCTGTTGGAGGGAAGGAGTGTTGTGTATGAGTTCTTCTGGGGGGTTGGGAGTCGGACTTGGGTTGAGGGGCGAGCAAGGTGGGGATTGGGAGGGGAGGGGGGAGGAGTTGGAGGAGGTCGAGGTGAGGAAGAGGGAGTTGGAGGCGTTGGTTGGGTTGACGCAGGTTATGATTTGTGAGTTTCGGCTTTTCTCTCGCTTTTCTTTTGAGGTTTCGGAGAAGGGGAACTGATGTGAATTCGTGGGTGGAATTTAGTCGAGGACTCGAATTCGAGCAAGGGGAGGTGGTTGATTAGGAACGCGATTGGGATTTACGAGGAGCTCAAGAGTGGGGTCAAGGCTGGGGAGGAGAGGAGGTGGCAAGAGCTGAAAGACGCCGTTGGGAGCGTATTGTTTGTTCGTCGTTTCAGGGTTTTTTTTTTTTTTTTTCTCCTGGTCGTTGCTCATCCGAGTTGGTGGGGGGAAATACAGGCCAGCGACGCGACGATCGCTTCCGTCACTCACAAAGCGTGCATCATCGCAACTCCTGAGATCCCGAATTTCACGGCTGGTGGGGTCGAGTACGATTTGCGAAATGCGGAGATGAGGCTCGCGAGATTGATTGACCAGCTCGTGTTGCTCGTGCGTTGCTTGACTTTTTTTTTTTTTTTCCCCCTTGCACATGATCGTGAGAGGGAAATTGATGTGATTGGATTGGGATGCAGGATAAGCAGCAGAACTTGACGGAGAAGGCTGTCGTCGACGCCATCGAGACGGCTATTGGATGGGTCTGCACCGCTCAGCGCGAGTATGCGCTCCTCACTGCCCGTTCGTCCATTCTCTCTCCTCTCGGCGGCCAGGAGACTCCATCTGATGATCTTCTACAATCTGTAGTCCACCTTCCCCTCCCACCAACCGCGACTCCATTGCCCGACCGCATCCGCTTCCTCTTCAACTCGATCGACTGCATCCACCGCGCCGTCCAACGGCTCCAACAAATCCTCGTGTCGATCCAATACGTTCCCATCGGCGTCGTTGATGCGTGGGCCGTCGATGATTTTGTGTTGTTGGGAGTGAGGACCGATACGGCGTTGGTGGATCTGTGCTTCCTCTTGGATGGGTTCGTTGCGCGCTTGTGTGGTGGGTCGGGAGGTGGTGAGCAGGGGCTGGAGGAGGTGAGGAGGGAGAGCGATTTGAGGGTCAGGAAGTGCTTGAAGTTGTTGGCGTGAGTTTCTTCTTTTTTCTTTTGGTTCAATCTTGAGTTTTTTTGAGAGCGCTACTGACTTTAATCGTTCCCACTGATCAGGTTTTATTCGCAAGTACGTGCTTTCGCTTCTTCCCTTCCTGCGACAAGGCTTTTGCTGATGAGTGGTCATTCATCAACAGCTGTACCACGCCTCGCGAGACAAGCACATGGTCTATCATCTCGCAGAACAGCTCAACCTCCTGCCGCATTGGACGACGTACGCGACTCAGCGCGTCGGAGATCCAGGAGGACCGACGTCCCAGGAGTTTGAGGTGACCAATGAGGAGCTGGACTGGTACGTGTCGCTGCGATTTTCAGGTCTGGCGACTGGAGGAGATGCTGAAATGCTGTTGTTTAGGTTCATCAAAGCTGTCGAGCTGGCTTGCTTCTACACACCGAACGCTGGCACGAGGCTTAAAGAGCTGCAGGCTGGTGCGCGTCGGAAGATGACGCCGTTCCCTGCCCCTGTGCCGAGTGAGTTTTTTCCATCTTTCAGATGGTCCGGAATTCTGTGCTCACACTCTTGACCTACCAGGCCACTTGCACCGCTCTAATGACTCGCCTTCTACTTCCTCGGGCACCAATTCTGGCAGCGGGAGTGGCAGCCGAAGTGGAAGCGGAAGCGGTCGTGACAGTGGAAGTGGAAGCGGAAATGGACCGACAGGTAACAACAGCGGCGTCTCATCAGGGCTCGCTCAAAAGGATCCTTGGAACCTCTCGTCGATCCCAAACACAGTGTACGACCCTTTCTCCATGGTCCCCGTCCCTCCTTCCGGTGGGTTCTCGGTCGCACCAGAATTCCCATTCACGATCGACTCGGTCGGCGTTCCCTCCAACAGGCCGCCCGACCCCGCCGAGTTTTTACAACCAATCTCGGATTCGGACATGGTTGGCGCATTTGGTAAGAATTGGATGGATGTTAGTTTGACGGAACCGTGGAAGGGGATCGGGGAGGATGATTTCATGGAGGGATCGAGTGGGGTGGGGGGTGAGGGTGGTGAGGGGAATGGGAGTTGGAGGGGAAATGGGTGGTAAAGACGGTTTTTTGGGGGCAGTGAAGCAACTTGATTCTTTGTTGCGATCTTGTCTTTCAGCATTCAGAGTGAGATTTCCAGTAAATGGGGCAGCGGTTGTTATTCGGGTGCGAAACCTGAAGGGGCCGGTTTTCCTTGAGAAAATAATGCGGGTTTACAGGGTAGCTATGAGCTGGCCAAATCTAGCTATGTGCGCGGAGTAGACCGCCTACGACGAAGTATGAAAAATGAGCGAACATCTTTAAGAAGTGTAGAGAGTAGTCAGAGGGCCAGAGGAAGATAGCTGGAAGAGTTCTCGTCAGGATATCTAATCTGATCCTTCTACCACTGCGAGCTGCGAGGGGCGGAGAAATGGTCACACCCGAGGTAGTGTGCCGAGAAGTGCTGTTCCGCCTGCCGAACACCATCATAATCTTGTACAATATTTCCACGCTCGAGCAGCTGCTCTTGTCCTGAATCAACCATGAAGCCACAATGCCCGGATGAACCTCGCCTACGCGCCCAAGACGTGTCCTGTTAGCTGTCTTCTACATCATTCATGTCTAAATTCCAAACTCAGTGACTCAAGTCCGAACGGCTCGCTCTTTCCCGTTTCAAGGTGCCGCACGGATTGCGCAATTTCGGCGCCGGCCCCCGGATCGCCCAAAAAAACGTGCCTGTGGCGCGGGGCGGAATGGTTTCCGACTCTTGGCTCCTTTTTCTGTCTTGTCTCGTTCAAAAGTCATCTCTGGCCGGTTCAGCAGGATGGAAGGTCCGCCAGCCAGCCAAGCGACCACGTCGTCCGCCTCGTTGACGCCACTCTCACAAACCACACCCGCAAGCGGGCAAATCGCTACGAATGGGCCTCGCGACCTCGCGAACCTCCTCCTGGGGATCCGGCAGGGCTTGGAGCAGCTCCTGGACCGTGGTCAGATCAATGCTCGTACTTCACGCCAAGGGCAGGTCAATCCCAAGGTGAGTGCGCGCCCTGGTGGACGCGTTTCGGACGCGCGTGAGCTGACCTTTTTGATGGGTGATGGGTGTAACAAGATCGGTGCATGTGCTTCATGTCGCGAGTTTAGGGTAAGATTGACCATGGCATTTGCTTTGGATAAGCTGGGCTGGCTCTCATTCCTTGTGGCCAGGTGAAGTGCTCGCGTGATCTGCCATGTACTCGATGCCGCGAGCTGGGCACACAATGCGAGTACCCGGTGTTCATGCGACGTGGGTGAGTTTTTCAATAGGCATAAACTTCAGATAGCAATCGCTAACGTGTTGTTACAGACGAAAGCGCGCAATAACGCCGTGAGTGCCTTCCGGGATATCAGTACCTTCCCGCCGCTGCTGATAACGCTGTTCACTACCCAGGAACGAGCTCCTCCTCGAAAGAATCCTTCATGATGCAGAAGAGGCATACTCCGCCATCACCGGCAAGACCGTCGAGTCCCAGCCTCTCGAGCTTCTCGTAGAACCCCCGCCGCCCGTGATCCGTACCTTACCACCGGAAACGATCACGACGAGTCACAAAGAGGAGGATTCGGACTCGGAACTTACGAAGCTGGATGATGTTTTTGACAACCCGTTGTCGATGATTGCACGTTTGGCGATTGGGGTTGAGCCGCCGGTGCCGGCACAACGGGATCCTCACGCGACCACGGAGCTGGCGGAGGTCCGGGCGGAACCGTCGGCGGAGGAGTTCAGCCTGACGGGTATGCTCATGGTTATCATTCCGAGTAGAATGTTTTCAAATACTGAACTCTGACTCCCCCAGATCTTCATCAACCGATCTCGGATCTCGATCCCGCCATGGACCCGATCAACCTTCACCTCCTCACCTTTCCCGAGCTTTCCATGCTCGTCGACTTGTTTGTTCCCCCTTTCCTCGCACTACTCACAAGAAAATTCCTCACACTTTCCCACAGTTACTTTCGCTACCTCTACCCTACGACTTTCATTTGCGACCCACTTTTTTACACGCCCCAACGGCTACGCGAGGCGTCGCCGTTCTTGACTACCGTGATCGCCTACGTGTCGGCCAGCTTCTGTCCCGGCGCTTCACATCTCCTACCGGCTCTTGAGAGGCATTCGACGTTGATGGCGGATGTAGTGTATCTGAAGGGCTACAAGTCGAGGCCTATCGTCAACGCCTTCACGCTGCTGACGTGCGTCGAAAGCTCTCCTCATCTCCCGCCTCAGAAACGAATACTCATCCCTCTTCCATAGACGATGGTCACCGCTACCAGAGGACTGGCGATCCGACCGTACGTGGACTACGCTCGGACAAGCCCTCCGCATCGGCACGGAGCTTCGACTGTACGCCGACTTGGGACGAGAGCGACATGAGCGGGAGAAACGACCACCGCCGCCGCCGGATGCGCCACGGAAGAAGAAGCACTCGCTGTACCACAAGAACCAGAAGACCTGGACGTTGTTGAACATCGCTGAGGTCGCGTGAGTTTTCTGTTACGTGTTGGTCTTGGGGACGAGCGGGCGGGGATGAGGTGTGCTGATATTCGTTGTGTTAAAGGACCTGTGTGACCACGGCGAGGTTGCCTCTCGTGGCGGGATTGCGGCAGTTTGGTGGTGAGTCTTGCGGATTGACTTTGGAGCCTTAGAGCCTGATACAGTGTCTTGCTGTTCAGCATTCCGTTCCGAGGTCCCCGAATGTGCTCCGGAGCATCCGGAATATAATCTTTGCGCCCTTGAAGCGTTCTACTGTCTCTACGTACGCGATTCATTTCATGGGAACTGTTGAAAGTCAGCACATGAGCGCTCACGGCGTGCTCTTCGCCAGACCAAAGCAATTTCCCAGTTCACAGGAATGGGAACTGGCGACAAAGGAAGGAGGATGGTGGATGAAGCTACGCGTCAGAACTTCCTGGACGGATGGTGCGAAGACATGAGGAGCTGGCGCACGAGGTGGAACGCGGCAGGTGCGTGACCGACGTCTTCCGCCGGATTTCGTTTCGGCGTCTGACAGGTTGTGTCACAGGCCCGCAAGTGCTGCTTCCGTATCATTACGGTCGGTGTATACTCTTTGGACTCACGCTGAGGTTGGGGAAACCCTCACGCCACGTGTTTGAGCATTGCCGTTCGGCCGCTTTCGATGCCATTGCGGTCGTCGCGAGATCTCAAGATCCTTCCCTGATATACCTCTCTAATGCACTTGTCTTCAACCTCTTGTGAGTTCACATTCCGTTCAACCTCGGGAACCTATCTTGCTGATCATGTCTTACTCGTCAGCTATTGCGTTTCGTTTCTGGTTCGGGTACGTCCCGGACACCACTTGCCTTCCTTCTTCTTCTGATTCTCATAGTCAACTTTCTTCCTCTCTCTAGACACATCAGTTCTGCAACCTCTTGAGACCCAGTGACCGCATGGCTGAGACGATCGAGCTTTGCTGGAACGTCGTCGCCCTCCTCCAAGACTGCGCCGCTGCGAGACCATGCGTGTGAGTGTCCGTTGCTTCAATAATAACACTGACCCTACTGAATGGATTGTTCGATAGACGAAGCATGGC
The DNA here is from genome assembly GCA_024364755.1 of Pseudohyphozyma bogoriensis. NCBI lineage: Eukaryota > Fungi > Basidiomycota > Microbotryomycetes > Chrysozymaceae > Pseudohyphozyma > Pseudohyphozyma bogoriensis. The sequence goes on from JALBUQ010000029.1 coordinate 6,899, forward strand.
AGGCTCTAGTTCTGACAAGCTCCGCTTCCTCCTCCTCTCGCGAGGGTGGGTCTCGCCGGCGCACCAGAGCTGGGCGCCGCCGCAACTTCCTGTCATTTCTGCTCCTCCTGGCGGAGATTCCGTTGCTGCTCCTGACGAGTACGTGTTACTTTTCTATTGGGCTAAGAATGGTCATGTGCTAATCACTGCGGGCAGAGCGCAATTCCCCGACGCGGCGTTCAACATTGACTTTAGCCTGCCGGAATGGATGCAGCCGGGCGCGGCGGTGTGGTAGAGATGCTTCAGAAACGTTACACCATTTCTTGCGTGTTTATGTGTATGGAGATGGGTTCAGTTGCGAGCTTCCAGAGAAGTGAGCCCCGGTCGAGAGAGGCCACGTCATTTTTCTTCCGCAATTTCCTGCGCAAAACAATAAATACTTTGACGACTTCGGGGATCCGAAGCTGAGCTGACCCCTTCCTTTCCGTCGCTCAACCTCGCACGACTTTCATCGACGATACGATTATAGACACTTTTGTCTGCATCAAGTGTAGATAATAGTACGTCGGACGACACCGAAACGAGCGTGCATCGGTGCAGAAACAAGGCCAGCTTTTGCGTGAGTTCCTTCGCGTTCGCCGAAACTGCTTGAGCCAGGAACGAGGCGCAAGAACGGCGTACGGAGGTAGGAATGGAGCGGAACTTGATGCACTTTGTGGCTATGTCGAGGTGTGCTGGTGGCGGAGGCTGTCGATGCTGGGGCGAGGTCGAGGGCTTCGCGCGCGCGTCCTCGCGAGCTGCTGGTGAGGGGGAACGGCAGTAGGCAGGACCGGTTTGGACGCGTGTGGGCGCTCTGCTGGCTTTAACGGGTCATACTGCTCGTACTCGAGCTCGGCAGCACTGTTCCAGATGCTGTCGAGCCGGAGAAGGAGCAGGGCTGGCAAGAACAGCGAGAAGGACAGGAAAACGGGGGCGGCGAGGAGGGGAATTGTGGACGGATTGACACCGCTTGTGCTCCTGGATACAGCTGACCATTCCTTATTTCTTACTAGTTCCATTTAAACCGGCCCGCGAGCTCCCTTCGTCGCACACCTGGCCGCGCCTCCCGTCCGAACCTCACGGCCCGTCTTCGCTTCGCGCAACTCACACGATGCGATCCATTCGCCCGACACCTTCACCTCGGCTACGGCCCTCCTCTCCCTCTCTTCGACAACTCCCACCCACCTCGCCGCTGCTCCCACTCCTCCGCCAATCCTCGTCAAAACCTACGCCAACCTCCCCACCAAAATCAAACCCAGACTCTCCCTCTCCCTCCAACTTCTCCACTCCTCGCTACAACTACACTCCCAACCCCTTCTCCACCACCTCTCCCGACCCGAACGCGCACTCTTACCGCATGGTCACAGCAAAGGACCTCGCGACCCGAACGACCCCGCCAAAACGCGTAAAGATGCTAGTGAGGGACTTTATCGACGACTGTCTCTACAACCCCAATTATGGCTACTTTTCGACTCAAGTCGAGATCTTTGATCCGGATGAGGGGGTGGGAAAGAAAGTCGGGAAGGGGAAGGGAGGCAAGGAGGTGATGGAGGTTAGGAATCGAGCGGAGGGGTTCGATTTCGGGAGATTGAGGAGTTCGAGGGAGTTTGAGGATGAGGTTGCTAGGAGATATGGGGAGTTTGAGAGTAGGGAGGGTGCGATGGGGAGTGGGAAGGGGAGACAGGTGTGGCACACCCCGACGGAGTTGTTCAAGGTGCGTGAGCTTCCTCTTTTTACTGTTCCATCTTCATTTCCATTTCCATTCATTCAACTCTATTTTCTTCTATACTCGCGATGGATTCATTTTTGTTTTGAACGGCGCTGACTTTCCTGTCTCCCCCCTCACTACCCGATCACAGCCCTGGTACGGTCGCGCCATCGCCCGCTTCCTCGTCTCAGAGTACAAACTCAACCTCTACCCCTACGAAGACCTGATTATTTACGAAATCGGAGCTGGAAACGGAACCCTCATGGGCGACATCCTCGACTACATCGCTGAAGAAGAGCCAGAGGTGTACGAGCGGACGCGGTACCGCATCGTCGAGATCTCGGAGAGGCTGCAGGGGTTGCAGAGAGGGAGGGCGAAGGGAAGGAAGGATGCCAAGACAGGCGGTGGGGATGATGGGAAGAAGGTCGAGGAGAGGGCGAGGAGGAAGGGACATGAGAGGAAGGTCGAGGTGCTGGGGGGAAGTATCTTCGATTGGGAAAGGGTCGTGCCGGAACCTTGTTTTTTCCTCGCTATGGAGGTGCTCGTATGTTTTGCATTTCTCTGCTGTTTCACCTTTTCGTTTGCGAGCGCAGCTGACACGTGGCGCACTCGCAGGACAACTTCTCGCACGATCTGATTCGGTACACAACACTCGACCATGAACCACTCCAATGCGTTGTCTCTATCGACAGTACAGGCGACTATTCCGAGCTCTACGAGCCCATTACGGACCCCCTCATCGCACGGTACCTCCGACTCCGCGCCCGTCTCCCCCAACCACACCTCCGCCGCTCGCCTCTCCTCAACCCCTTCCTCGCTTCCTCGCCTCTTCTCCGAAAGATCGCAGCGACATTACCGTTCGCGCCGAACCTCACGAAACCGGAGTGGATCCCGACGAAGCAGTTGATGCTGCTCGACCAGTTGAGGGACAAGTTCCCGGCGCACCGGATCTTGTTTTCGGATTTCTCGAGCTTGCCGGATGCTATTGAGGGTGTTAATGCGCCGGTCGTGCAGACGAGGTATGAGGGCGAGGTGCGTTGCTTTTCCTTCTTCGTTTTAGCCAGAGAGGGCTGATGTGGTTTACCTTCTCTGCCCCTGTTCACAGACGGTAGCATGCACGACCTACCTAGTCCAACCAGGCTTCTTCGACATCTTTTTCCCTACCGATTTCCACCTCCTCCGCGACCTCTACTCCCTCGTCATGTCGCCCTCTTCCCGCCCCTCTCCCACCCCAACATCCTCTTCCTCCTCTCCCCGCGTCTCTACCGACTTCTTCTCCCCTCACACCCGTCGACCCTCTACCACTCATCCTGGGATTGGGACTGGAGGTGGAGGAAGCGCTGGAGACGGAAGGGGGAAGGTGGTCAAGGGGTTGAAGGTGTTGGATCATAGAGAGTTTTTGGAGAGGTGGGGGGAGACGGAGATGACAAGGTTGGGGGATGGGAGTAATCCCTTGTTGGAGACTTATGAGAATGCAAAGTTCATCCTGTGATACGTGCGTATCAGGGGTGAGCTGTTGGAAGCTGATCTGTTGTGGTCTGAGAAGCGAGGCTAGGAGAGAGTGAGCTGCCAAACTTGAGGCTAGCAGAGTGCAGCAACAAGTTAAACACGCTATCAATGATGAGGTGGAAATCTTACCCAGACGAAACTCGTCCAAATCGATCCTGTCGCAGGCTGTAGGCGGCGGCAGCGCGAGCCGGCCGCGGCGCGCTTTTCCCAGGCCGCGGGTCCTCCAAAAGGGTTTGTTTTCGAAGCTGGCCCGACCCATCGCTGGCCTGCTCAGCGCTACAACTCTCACGACCACGAAGAGATATGGATACTCCACCGGAAAAAGAAGATTCCCTGGTGCCTCTCGAGGCTGTGGCGCCTGCTCCGGTCGCACCGCCCGTCCCGCCAGCTCACGACTTCCCGGACATGTCGACGGCTCAGGCGGTCGGGCTGACGCTCACGCTCACCCTCGCCATGGTGCTCAATATCTGTCAGGTGGGGATCACGAATACTAGTATCAAACATATCCAGGAGTCTCTCAGTGCGTACTCTTCTTCCCAGCTTCCAAAGAGAACGCAAAGCGAATGACAATCACGCCACCCACCACACCTTGCTGTTTCTACAGATATCTCTCAACCGAACGTCCAATGGCTGTCAAGCAGCTACTCTGTCGCTTTCGCGTCATTCTTGCTGCTGTTTGGGAGGTTGTCGGACATCTATGGCGCGAAGCGCGTGTTTATGCTCGGCGTGACTTGGTTTATGTGCTGGAGTATCGGGGTCGGGTTCGCGCAGAACGAGTATGAGATGGATATTTTTAGGGCTTTTCAGGTGTGCTTTCTCCCCTCTTGCCTCAGGTGAAGGCTGTGCGCTAACAGGAACGCGACACAGGGCGTCGGGAACGCCGCTGCGATTGTACGATTGTTTTTGTTGTCTCCTCGAGCGAGGCCAGGCCGGCGGGACTGACGAAGGTGAACGTACAGCCGGCAGCACTCGGTATTTTGGGGTCGTCGTTTGCTCCTGGACAAGCCAAATCGAATGCATTTGCGTGCTTTAGCGGTGGAGCTCCGATTGGAGGGTGAGTTTGGTTCGGTCTTGTGACAGGGTGCGGGCTGATAGTTTGACGTGGCTAGATCGCTGGGAATCGTTCTTGGAGGAGGTGGGTTCTCAAAACAGTTTCTTCTCCTTCTTATCTTACTGAATATCGACCTTTCAAGTGATGACGACCTACGCTCCCGCCGGCTGGCGCGCTTCCTTCTTCATCACCGCCGGACTCGCGGCGTTGGTCTTGATCTGCGCGTGGTTCGTCGTGCCAGCCGACAAGCCGCGACAGCTCGAGGACCGAACGGTTGACTGGCTCGGAGGGGCTCTAATCACTGTCGGACTCGTCCTCTTCACCTTCTCATTGGCGGACGGGAGCTCCGCTGCCAAAGGCGTAAGTCCGCTTCTCCGTATTCTGGCGTCCCCCTCCCTAAGCTGAACACCCATAATACGCAGTGGAGGACTCCATACATTCCAACTCTTTTCGTTATTTCCATCCTCGTCATTGTTGGCTTCTGGTTCTGGGAGCGTCACCTCGAAACCACGGGGAAGAGGCCGCTCATGCCTCCTTCGATCTGGTCGCAGCCCAAGTTCGCTTGGGTGCAGCTCATTGGCGCGTTTGGATATTGTGCCTTTACTCCGTTTGTCGACTCGCTGCTCGTTACTTTCACAGCAAGACTGACGGAATCGTCCCCTCTCAGCGCGCAATATTTCGCCACGCTCTTGTGGGTTGCGCTTCTTCATGACGGTGCAAGACACAACGACTCAAATCTTGAACTCGCAGTTATCAAGACTACCAGCTCCTCTCTCCTATCCTCGTCACCATTCGATTTCTCCCCTCCCCCATGACGGGAATCTGTCTCAACCTCCTAATGGCGTACATCGCCTCGCGCATCCCTGCCAACTTCATTATCCTTACCGGTGCTATCGGCGAAGGTGTAGGTCCTCTCCTTTACCATTCAATGGGGGTCGTGCTCATCACATGATCACCAGCTGTGCCCACTCCTCTTCGCCATCCAAGACCCGAATGCCACGTACTGGCGCTACAACTTCCCAGCACAGATTCTCTCCGTGTTTGTGCGTGCCTGTCTCCTTTTTTTTCCGAGACAGTTTTCTTTCCTAAGCTGATGCTGTTCACTGCTCACTTAGGGTGCGGATCTTATTTACGCTCCGTCCATCATGTATGTCTCCAAGGTGGCAGGTCCGGGGCGTCAAGGTCTTGCTGGTGCGTCGACCTGCTCCTAAATTCTTCCAGACCACAAACTGATGCTGTTGATGGGAAATTCAGGTGGAATCTTCACGATGACGACGCAGATCGGAGTGGCGTTCGGGTTGGCGGTCGACACGATCATGCAGACTCAGGTCACCGCGCGAGAGGTCAGGAAGATGGGCGGGGTGTACAGCCCTGATATGGTGAGCTCTTTCACTTTGTCAAAGTCAAAACATGTTCCAAACTTTACCACTCTTCCCCTCCTCTCCTCTACAGACCGACATTCCGCTCGAAGCCACGTTGAAAGGCCTTACCGCTGCGTTCTGTACGCTCTCTCCTCACCCTCTTCCCTGGTGCAATACTGACTACTGTTTGATGTTCTCAACAGGGGGCTGCTCCGCCTTTGCATTCGCAGCGGCCGTCATCGCCGTATGTACCCTTTGGGGGATTGGGTATGTCGGACATGGGGGCGCGCCGAAGAAACCCAAGGTCGAGAAGACGAAGGAAGTCGTATAAATATCACTAGAGCTTGAGTAGAGGGTTTCTGCTATAGAAGCTGCAGATGGCAGCACACAACCGGCTTGTCCATAATCATTTGTCTCAGACTTCCACAACGAACAATGCAAAAAGCGCGCATTCTGGCCAGCCGTCAGCATTCTTCGGTATCTGATTGGAATGCCCACCGCGGAGCGTCGTGGGAAATCTATTTGGAGATATTGTGCCAGTCTCGAAAACGCTTGGCGCCCGTCTCGCAGCGCTCAAGGTTTATTAGGACCCGGATCTTGGGGAGCTCGATTGTAGTTGCTAGCTCGTCACAATGGAGGCCTCAACTTCGTGCACAGAGACTCTGAGATAGACACAATGAACGTCTACTTTCTATTCAGAACTTTATGGACCAAACCGACCACAATCAGCGCAATGCAGGCCCCGGAAGCCCCAGCGGGCCAGACCTACTGCGAGATGAGCGATTTTTTCTTTATCTGATTTGGACGGGATTGGCTGCCTGGAACGATGCTGCCATTTCTCCCCTGTCGAGTGGCCCCAATCAACAGAATATTTCTTCAAGAACAACCTCCTTCTCTTCCTTTCGCTCTACACGCTACACCGACCCGCCCGTGATGTCGCACTCTCACGGAGACTCGGCCGCCAGCAGCGCCGCCGTCGACGCTTCGTCGTCTATTGTCGCCCAGGCCACGTCTGCCGCCATGGCATCGGCTGCCGCTTCGAGCGGCTCTGGCCACGGAGCTGCCGCGTCCAGTGCCGTCGGTGCTTCCGCCGCTGGTTCCGCCCAAGCTGCCACCGCGACGTCCTCGACCACGTCGTCGTCGTCCGGCCACGGTTCGAGTTCGAGTTCGAGTGGCTCGACCACCCACGGCAGCGGTTCGTCGAGCGGGTCCTCCAGCGGCGGAGGGAGCAACAAGGAGAACCAGGAGCACGGTGGCAACCCCTTCCCCACGTGGAACTGGATGTGGTGTGCCATCTGTGCGCTCATCTTCCTCTTCGCGCTCCGCAACGTGTACATCCGGTACCAGGACCGTTGTCGCAAGGTCAAGCTCCTCGCCAGCAACGCCGAGCAGAAGCCAAAGGGCAGGGGTGCGGCAGCGGCCATCTCGGCGTCGTTTCGTAACGGATTCCTCGCGACGGCGTTCCCTTCGTGGCTCTATGGCCCCGAGACGGTCGCGGATGCGTGCTGGACCATGGCCTACTTCCTCGCGTCCATCGCTGTCACCCTCTGGAACGGTCCTTGTGAGTCAAAATTTACCTCAATCTTGTCATCACTTACTAATTGGTCTTTTGCTCAGGGAACATGGGTCAACAGCAGATCTCGAACCAATTCGGAGACGTGGTCTGTACTCTCTCATCCACGCCGCCGACATCGAAACGCAACTGACGTGTCTCACAAATCCACCCCGCAGGCTTTCGCTCAAGCGCCTCTCATGATGTTTTTCGTCATGAAGAACAACCCGATCTCACTCCTCACCGGAATTCCCTACGTCCGCTTCAACTACCTCCACCGTGCTTCGGCTCGCACCATGTTCGTCTGGAGTTGGCTTCACACCGGGTTGTCGTTCAAGACGATTGAGCAGCGTAAGCTCTGGAAGGACGGCTACATCATTTGGGTCAGTCTCACTATTTTTCGGTTTGAACTGAGTATACAAACTGACCCTTGCTAAAACAGGGCTGGGTCGGTCTCGGCGCTTACCAGTTCCTCTGGATGTTCTCCTACGCCATCGTTCGCCGCCGCCTCCACCAGTTCTTCTTCACGTCGCACATTGTCTTGACCATGTAAGTACCTCCATTTTTTACTCTTCACTGTTCCAAAGCTGACAGCTTCCACCAGCCTTTACCTCATCGGTTGCTACTTCCACTGGCCCGCCCCTGGCTACTGGCTCTGGGTAGCTCGTCTTTGCTTTCAAACGGGCAGCGAGTCGCATGCTGAACTACCGATCTATAGTCCTGCTTCATTATCTGGGGCTTCGACCGTGGTGTCCGTCTCGGTCGCACTATTTACCACAACAGAATGTGGGCGTCCGGTCGCGGCGAGTGCACCATTGACGTGTTGGAGGGCGAGTGCCTCCGCCTTACGGCCGTTCGTCCCAGCTTCATGTGGAAGCCTGGACAGCATGTATAAGCATTTTTAGGTAAATTCGAAGCCGTCATCGAGCTAAACCATTCTGCGGCAGCTTCCTCTCTACTCCTCGTCTTTCGCTTGGACCGGTCGAGGCGCACCCCTTCACGATCGCTAACATCCCCAACGCCGCCGGCGAAGTCGTCTTGCTCCCTCGTGTTTACGGAGGTGAGACTTCATCAGTGTTCATAGAAAATCCACTCAGAAGCTAAATGTCGCCATTTTGCGCTCCCCCAGGGTGGACGAGCCAGATCTACAACCACGTCACGTCGACCAGCACCAAGGCTGTGCGCTGCTATTTCGATGGGCCTTACGGCATCGTTCACGACTTCACCTCCTTCCAGCACGTCCTCATGGTCGCTGGTGCGTGAAATTTTTCTTAAATCATCAGATGTTCTGACCTTGACCATCATGGGACAGGCGGAACCGGTGTCTCTCCCTGGACCAGCCAGCTCCTCGCGCTCGTCCAAGCCGGCCGCAACCAACCAACACGAACCTACGTCCGCCTCGTCTGGCTCATCAAGCAAGCCGAGATCATCGAGTGGATCTCCCCCATCCTCGACGAGGTCGCCGCTGGTCTAGCCGCGCCGGGATGCAACGTCCACGTCAGCGTCGACGTGTATGTCACTCGAGGCGCCCTCCCCATGTCCCGCACGTCGTCGAACGAGGAGAAGAAGCCCGAGTCGCTTCCTGGAACTCCGGGAGAACTTGATGGTGTCCCAGTTCTTGACAGCAAGTTGGCTCGCGATGAGCAGAGCTTGCTCTCGTCCCGCGCGTCGGACCTCGTGAGCTGGCATTCGGGTCGCCCTGATTTGGCCAAGGTCATTCGTGACGAGGCTGAGGCTACTACTGAAGAGATGGCTCTTGGAGGTAAGCATGTTTTTATCGACAGATTTGAGCTAGTTTCTGACGCCGTTTTTCCTTGCTCAATAGTTTGCGGACCTCGTGGCCTCGTCCTCACCACCAACGTCGCGCTCAAGGAAGCGTCCAACTACGCTTCCGTCAGCAAGGGACAAGCGCCCATTCATTACTTCCCAGAGACTTTGGGACAATAGAAAAAACTTTATGGTATCGGGTTAATCTATTCGAAACGAGATTGCGTTGCGTTTGTGGCACATGCGAGTCTTAGAATGTTCGGACTGGAGCAATAAAAGTCGAGAGCGCGATCAAGCCAAGCAAAACTGTTTTCATTGCCTTGCTGCCCATACTTATGTGCCACTTCGATACCAAAAATTGAACGTGTGCCCATATTCAAACCCAAACAGTCTCAGAGTCCTTCGCACTTGCCACTAACAAGCCTCGCTCCCGGGAGGCATCCCGCTGAGCAGGGCGCGTCAGCTGTGACCTACACCGAACCAGCAAATCTCACCAAACTCACCAACTACACAGACTCCCTCGACGCACTCCACATCAGATACCCACGGAATCTCACTGCAATCCACACCGCCCGTCTTTAACTCCGCCGTCGCATCAGCTTGCTTGCCCCTGAGGCTCACGTCCCGAACCACTCACCGCGTCAGAACACCCCCCACAGCTCTCCAGGGCAGTCATAGTATCCCTACATTCATATCCTTCCCCACCACGACCGCTGAAACCTGAAAAGTTCACAGGGCAAGCCGTCAATCCCGCTCGACAGCGATGACGTGGTGCTTTCTCCCTGAGCTCGAGGGCTCGACGACGTTCCCTTGCTCGAGCGCGGGCTCGAGAGGCGGAGGAAGGAGGGAGGACACAGCCGGTTCCGGCCTCGTTGACGACATATCTGTGGATGTGGTTGGTTAGAACTTGTGCTAGGGGAAAGGTGTTGTGCGGTGATTTGGTTGGAGAAGAGGAAGGACCTACCCGAAATTACAAGTCGTGAATCCACAAGTAGCGAAGGGGAGAGGACCGGAATTGTCAATCGTAACTTCGGTACAGGCTGGCACTTCTGAGGGCTCGGCGGACGTGTCGTACGCTTCGAAGAACTGCGTGAGTGCGTTGGGACGGGCCAGATGAGAAGAGGGGGAAAGAGGGGGAGGGGGTGAGTCAAAATAGAAGCATTATATGTAAAGAGGAGGGGCTCACGGAGGGTCCACCACAGGTGCAGATAGCGCCAAAGAAGGTACCCAGGGCGTCGCTCGTGCAGGCGCTCTGGAGGGCCAAGTTCGAAAAAGAAAAGGAGAGATTCGTAAGTACCGAGCCAATGAGAGTAACAGAGTCACTCAAAGTCACTCGAAGCAGTTGGGATGAAGAAAAAAGAACTGCAGAACTCACTCCATCATAAGTCGTCGTCGTCACCTGCGTCTGCGCCGTCTGACAATTCGAGTCCGTACAATCATCGCATTCCGCGCTCACCGCGTTGCCGTTCGCACCAGTCATGACCGTACAAGCCGTCGGACAGGCCGTCTGCCCCGCTCCTAGAGGGATTGCTGGCTATTTCCCGTATTCTGTTAGAATTTGTCTTGTAGGATGAAGGGAGGGAAGGAGGGAAGGACGAACGTCGACACAGTCGCACGAGAAGGAGGAAGTGGAGGAGACGGAGTAGGCGACCAAGAGGCTTGCGGCACCGGTACAGAACGCCGTTTTGAGAGTCTCGGTCGTGTAGATTGAGGAGCCAGTGTTGCCCATCTTGGGCGCTGAGGAGGAACGAGTGACGTGGTTGCTTGAGGGTTGGGAAGAGGTTGGTACAGAGGAGGTGTGGCAAGGAAAGAAAGGAGCAAGAAAAGAGAAGAAAACGGAGAAAGATGAAGCGCAAAAAAGTTGTCGTACTAACTCTTGCGCTGTCCAGAGACAAATGGCAGAATCGGGAAGGTCCGTCGTCCACCGCTCAAGCTCCAGGTTCTGAGTAGTCGGACTCCGTTTTCGAAAAAGGGCTCTTCATGGAGAGAGTACAGAGTTCTACTTTGCGTGATATCCCAGGAGATCCGATGTATCGAGTTTGCTCGGCTTGGGTCAGGGGAAGGGGATGGCTCCGCGCGTGGCTTTCGAGGTGCACGTGTGCGCGGAGGAATGTAATGTGGTTTGACTGTTGTGTTGTAGACATCTAGCTGCACGACGTGCTTCATACGTAACATAGATCTTGAGAATAAACGGAAAAGCGTTCAAGGGGCAGCAGTGCCTGCTCTCGAACCCCGACGAGACATCAGGAACGCATTTTGGGACGATCCAGATCAGACTCGTACCTCGCGAGGTAGTGATCATGCTTGTTCTCACGGCCCAGATAGTGGGGACTGTTGAATTTCTTTGGGAAAATCGATGGAACTGTCGTACAACATTCGTGGCGCTTGTGGGCTGAGAGCTATTGTAGGTACGCCCAGAGCAATGGAGCTCTCATGCGCTTACGTGGCGGTATATCTGACCTGCTGACCTTTCAGTGTAGCCAACAAAAGAATAGTAATTGACGTCGAGACGTCGGCAACAGACGATTTGTCATCTCCGCGCCATGGATCGGTTAGCGAGACGCCACGTCATTTACAGCAATCTTCCCAAAGTCATTTATTTTCCACTCCCTCGAAGCTTCCGCCCGTCGCCGCTCCTTGTCCCTCGTCCTGCGCCTGCCGTCACTCGCCCTGGATCGTGCATAGTTCATCATGTCAAGGTATGTGCTTCATTTCTTTCACTACTACTGGTGGGCTCGTCGAGAGCGCGAAACAGCGGCTGACTTGGTGCTCGAACGGCCGTGCAGACATCACCCCGACCTCATCATGTGTCGCAAGCGTGCGTTCCGGTTTCCTTCTCCTTTCTATACACAGATATGTACTGACACTGCTCTTGGACGATATAGAAACTGGCATCGGTGAGTCCCTTGTTGCGCTCTCGCGCGCTCGCCACAGGAAACGAACGAATGCTGACCGATCCTTTTCGTTGAACGCGTGCGTCGGGCTTGGGGACTATGTAGCGATTGGAAGGATGTGCGAAAAGTGTGATGGAAAGTGGTGCGTCCCTTCCCTCTCTTCCCTTTGTCTCGCCGTCGTCGAGCGAGCGCTTGCTGACTTGCTCCCCTCGCTCCCCTTCTCCTCCTCTTCGCTCCCTCCATTCACGACCTTCACACTCGCCCTCTACTTACGAAAACGAATGAATGAACGACTGGCCCATGCGACTGGCGACGTCCCCCCGACAGCCCCGTGTGCGACTCGTACGTGCGCCCGGCCGAGCTCGTCAGGATCTGCGACGAGTGCAACTTTGGGACGTATGGCGGGAGGTGCATCATCTGCGGAAGTATCGGTGAGTGCTAGTCTTCTTTTGTTCTTGGTTGTGCTGGTGGAGCGGAGGCGGGGCATGCAAGCTACAGGACGATGGAGGATGGATCAACAAAGCTGGCGGGAGACCGGACGCTGACGCACCCTTTTTTCTGCTGTCAACCCTTTCTGAAAACATCAATAGGTATCTCCGACGCGTACTACTGCACCGAGTGTGTGAGGCTGGAAAAGTCGCGAGACGGATGCGTCAAGATTGTCAACCTTGGAGGTGCGTCCTTGTCCTTCCTCTCCTTGGGTTATTGTTAGTGGATAGAGTTGCTGACTGTGCTCGGGTTCCGGAATCAATAGCAAGCAGGACAGACGCGTTCTACGAAAGGAAGAAGGCGTGAGTACTCTGATTCGCCATGAGCCCTTTGGCCGCACAAGGAGGGCTCCACAGCGCCCATCCACCACAAGCATTCCCATTGCCACTGCATTAGACTTTTATCATGCAGAAGCTAACATTGACTCCTCTTCCTTTTTCCAACAGACAATTCCAGAAGGGCTAGTATGGTTCTCCCCTGTAACCCCCGCTTCGATGGACCTCAAAGCGCCGGCCAGAGTTGTAACGATCGAGAACATTATTGTCAGCACCTTTGATGGGGAGAGATGCTCACAAAGAGTAGAGAGTTCGTAGAGAGGGTGTAGGCGCCGACGAATGCTGGCCCCCACGTCACCAGAGTCCCAACGTACGTTTAGGTGCTCGCGCCGCTCACCATGGCCAGAGTGGAGATTGTGAGCTTTTTTCTTTGTGTGCCTGGGTTATTACGCAAAGCAGAACGTTGTACTTGACGAAAAAAAGGCCGCTCTGAAAGCGGAATCAATCCCGACGTGTCGGAAGATGAAATTCTGGACCCGCCTCGTGTCTGGCGGGCTCACTTGGATGATTCTTCCCCTTCTTCCTACCTTTTCGCACCCTGGCAGGCTCACTCTCCTTTGTTTTCTCAGCGCCCTTTCTAGCCTCTGGCGCGACGTGATCACAGTCTGACCCACGTCGTCGTCCCTTTCGCATTCGTAGCGGACGAGGACCGGAGGCTCAGATCAGCTCGAGGCTCGACGGTGTCGTGTGCGCCGGATGGGGAGTATCTGAAGGGTGCTTCGATGGATGAGGTGGGTCCGCGTGTGGTTTTTTCGGGACCCTCGGGACCTTCAACGACGAGGAGTCCTTTTGTGGCCAGCAGGGGGGGTGTGAGACTCTCTGGAGCGGGGTCCGGTCAAGGGAAAATGTGGAGAGCCTTTGAGGTATAAGAGTGATTAGTTAATTCTGGTTATACTGAATGCACTGATGAATCGAACGTCCCCTCGCGGTTGCTGGGAACAAACACCCTGAACCTCGACAGCGCTCGTGAATGGAAAGAGCGTCAGGAAAGGGTCCCGCTCGAGCTCAACATGTAGAGTCGTCAAATAGAATCATCTCGACTGAAAATACAGAGCGAAAAGAAAAGGGATACAATTTTCCCTCATGAGACCACGAACCTCGCCTGAGCCTGAGCCTGAGCCAGGGCGGAGGGTGTGCCTGAAACACGTGACGCATAATGAAGACTTGTTTATCTTTCTGGACTGGAAAGTGTTCGAAAGGGGAAAATTGGGTGGAAGTTTGAGGCCATTGAGCAGCCATACAGCCTTCAAAAACTGTCAATAGTAACTGAATAGAAACGGCTATTGGATTCATTAGAAAAGTCGCCAGGGCCAGGGACAGGGTTGCCTCAACCACGTCATCCCACTCACCGAATTCAGCCCGCGCGGGCGAGTCCCGATCGACGATCCTCCGCGATGCGCGTGTCCTCCCTCCCCCGTCCCGCTCGCCGTCGCCCATCCATCCCAAAAAGTCGCACGAATTTCCAGTCAATCACGACCCCTCCACCCCGCCGACGACACAGGGCACGATTCGCTCACCGCCCTCGCCGCTGTCGCTCGTCGCCGTCGCTCCCGCTTCTGCCTCTGTCGACGAGCAGCCAAGGCCAGCCGCTGGGATGGACGGGCTCCTCCTCGTCCCCTTCCTCGCCGCGCTCGGCTCGCCAGCGCTCCTCCTACCGACGGCACCACTCTTCGATGCTCTACGAGCGGACGAAGCGGCGAAGCGCGTCGACAAGTCGGCCGACGAGCGCGCGGTGCCCATCGCTCTCGCCGTCGACGTTGTCGAGCGACTCGCGAAGCCGAGGCTGAGGAGACAGGCGAGCGGTGGGATCAGGACGGCGACGAAGGACAGGCTCGTGCCGTGGCTGCACTCGTTCAAGCCCGAGTTTGCGAACGAGGCGTGGACGGAGCTGAGGAAGCGAGTTGCGGGCCCGGGTCCTGGAGGCACGACGACGGACGAGGCACAGCCAGCAGCGTCGCCGACGACGACGCTCGCGAGTGAGATGGAGCTGCTGGACGAGGACGACCAACTCGAGCTGCTGTCGTCCTTGCTCGACCTCCTCCAGTCAACCCCGAGCAGCACCGCTCCTCCTACCGCCGCTCCTCCCATCTCGCTCCGATTCTTCACCATCACCCCAACCCTCCTGCCCACCAAATCTCACTTCGTCCTCCTCCTCACCTCTACCGCTCAAACCCCACTCAGGTCAGAAGGCTCGCCATTCATGCACGCCCGCGAACCTCCGACTCCGGCAGCGCTCCCGACGGGCAACCCCGTCACTTCGCCGCCGCTCTCGAGACGATCGTCCGACGCCGGAGCGGCGCCCGACCTCGCTCTCAAGAAGTATCTCGCTAGTCTTGGTGACTCGCAGATGGCGAAACGGATCCGCGCGTTCGATTGGTCCACCAGTGCGTCCTGGTCCCTAATTGTCCGCGCGCGCGTGCGGTCTCGCTGATCCGTCTCGCTGCTCAAAAAGGTCCGCTGGGGACTATCGAGTCGTGGAGCTCAGAGCTCAAAGCGATGGTATCGTCCATCATGTCCAGTCCGTTCCGAGAGAGTCTGCTGGTCGGCGACGACCATGTCATGATTTACGTGCGTTCTCTTCTTGAGGGGAAAACACGTGATCTGGGCTCTTGGAGTAGATGCTGATTATGGCGTTTGGGCGGTGACAGAACGATCACTACATCGAGGCTGCTGGGGCTAAACATCCGGCTTTGCTTGGGAGACCTGGTCGTGTTGGCTGGGCCGAGGTGAGCTCTGGCCATCCCTTCGAAGAGTCTCATCTGTTTGAGAGGGCGAAAGCTGAACGCACCCCTGTTTCCAGATCTGGGACGAGCTGGATCCGATCGCGAAGATGGTTATGCGAGGTGAGTAGTCATCGTCGAGCGTGATGAGGGCGTCTTGCGGGCGGAAGCTGATGCTTTTGTTTTCTTTGGCCGCCAGGCGAAACGTTCTACGCCGTTGATCATCTCCTCACGATGAACCGGACCAGCGACGACGAGCCTGACTACCCGGAGGAGACCTAGTGCGTTTTGAGACGCTTCGTTTCTGCAAGACTGGTGTGCCTTTCGCTGACGAGGACAAAACAGCCACACGTTCTCGTACTCGCCCTTCCGGGCCAACGACGGCACCGTGCTCGGTTTCTTGAACTTGAGCTTCGAGTCAGTCTTCATTCGCTCACAAACAAAAGACATGCTCATGATTTGTTGCACACAGAACCACCGAACGTGTCATCGCCGCTCGACGACTCGGCTCGATTCGTGATCTCGTTGCCAACACCGCTTGGTCTCGCACCATCCCTGGTTCGTCCATCCTACACCTACTCTTGCCGGTTTCTTCAATCTGGAAACTGCTGACACGGCCGACTCCATACAGACTTCTGTTCCGTCGCGCTTGCATGCTTTGCGACGAACCCTTACGACCTCCCCATGGCGGCGCTGTACACCGCTGAGGTCATCGACGACGCTAAGAGAACCAAGAAGCACGTCCTCGGAGAGAAGGAAGCCAAGTCAAGGAACACTCAGATCCTCCTTCAGTGTCGGGTTCGTCTTCCCTTTCGTTGGGTACCGGTAGAGGGTGAGGGGTTGAGGGGCTGACGTGGTTGCTGTGCCGGGTAAACAGGGTTCGATCGGCATCCCCACTGGCCACCCTTTCGCACCCGAAACCCAAACCGTCGACCTCCAAGACCTCACTCTTCCCCTCTCGCACCGCTCCGCCTCCACAAACTCAAACATGTGTCCTTCCGACTCGGTCACCGCGAAAAACTCGTGGTCGTGGCCGTTTGAGGAAGCTTGCATGTCGCTCAAACCGGTTTTCGTTGAAGAACTTGGTGATGATGCTAGTGGTCTGGAAGAGAGGGGGTGGGGGGAGAGACCTAGTCAGGCGGTTGTTATTCCCCTTGCGGGAGAAGCGGGGCAGTTGATTCCGGCGGGGGTGTTGGTGTTCATGTTGAGCCCGAGGTGCAAGTTTGATGAGGCGTATGAGACGTTTGTCAAGTTGATTGGACATCATGTTGCGATTGGGCTCTTGGGTGTCGCGGTGAGTGCTTTTTCCATTTCTACTCAGGCGTGATGATGATTTTACTGATGCGCCTCGACTCAGAACGCCGAAGCGGACGCCAAGCGAGCCAACGAACTCATCGCGCTCGATAAAGTCAAGACTTCGTTCCTCGCTTCGACCTCTCACGAGCTGCGTACCCCACTCTCCCTCATCCTCGGTCCTCTCAGCGATGTTTTGGACGACAAGGAACTCGCTCCGGCCAATAGGGAGCGTTTGGCGGTCGTTAAGCGTCATGCGAATAGGTTGTTGACGATGGTCAATAAGGTTCGTGAAGGGTCTGGAGTTGAGGTATCCGCGGGGGGTTTGGGCTGACGAATGTGGAGTTTTTGGCAGCTGTTGGATTTTTCGTCTCTTGAAGGCGGGCGCTCGAAAGTCTTCTACCGGCCAGTCCAGATCGGCCAAGTGACGAAAAACCTCGCCTCGCTCTTCCGAGATGGGATCGTTAGGGAGAACCTCGAGTACATCATTAATTGCGAGGACGACCAGCCGGATTGGATGCCCGTTTACCTCCCGTGAGTTTTGTTTGCGTTTTTTTTTCGGGCTTGAGGTGATGGGGTGGTGCTGATGCGTTGGGATGTAAAGGATCGACTTTTGGGAGAAGGTTGTGTACAACCTCGTGGGGAACTCGTTCAAGTACTGTCCTACCGGATCGATTGGTACGTTTTCCCTATGTCTTTACGTCGGCCAGGAGGGGTTGCTTACGTGGGAACCTTGTGTGCTCGCAGAGGTTTCACTTAAAGCTACAGGAGCGGAAGCGGTCTTCTCGGTGCGAGACACAGGTGTGGGTATTCCAGAAGAGGAACTTTCGTTGATCTTTGAGAGGTGCGCGTTTTTCGGACTGCGTTCAGGGTGGCTGTTCCTTGGCGCTTACGCTCTGTCGGGCTGCTAGATTCCATCGTGTCAAGGCTACGTCGCACAACACGCCTGGAACTGGAATTGGTACGAAGATGGGCTGAGTTTTGTTGGACTCGGAGCTGACGTGGTGATGGCTCGTAGGTCTCGCGCTCACGCTCGAGGTCGTCAAGGCTCTCGGAGGTCAAATGGAAGTCGTGAGTGAGCTCGGCAAGGGGTCTACTTTCTCGTGAGCAATCTCTTTCTCCACCACGAATCCCAACTCCCCACTCACGAGCATGTATCTCAGCGTCCGCCTCCCTCGTGGGTTCACGCATCTCAAGTCCGAGCAAGTCCTGCATGAGCCCGAGGAACTCGAAGCTACTTCTCGTCCGACACCTCGAAAGCTGTCGACTCTCGCAGAAGTGGCGTCGTGGCAGGAGGAGGCGAACGCAGTGGAGGAGAAAACGCAATCGAGTGGCTCGGGCTCTGGGACGGCGTCGTCGAGTGATGACGTGCTCGTTACGGCCGGTGAGTGCCTTTCCCTGAGTCCTTTCAAGGCTTAAAACTCAGAACTGATGCTGTTTCGCCCCTCCTCACCTCCGACAGACTTGTTCGACTTCAAGAACAGCGTCGTCCTCCTCGCGGACGACTCGAAAGACCTGCGCGAGTACATGGCCCACGTCCTCAGCAAGGTCTGTACCGTCAAGGCCGTTTGCGACGGCCAGGAAGCGTTGGAGTACGCGCTCAAGCACCCGCCGTCAATCGTTGTATCGGATATCTCGATGCCGAGACTGTGAGTGATTGAAGTTGGTGTGCTTGAGTGGGTGCGTGGCTGAGTGTTTTCGTTGGCCGGCGCAGGGATGGACGTGGGCTTCTTACGGCGTTGAGGAGTAATCCTTCGACGAGCAGCATTCCGGTCATCTTCGTTGTATGCTCCTATATTATTGTCTACTCAAATTGAGTTCAAGGCTGACGAGGATATCCTTTCCAGTCGGCGCAAGCTGGGGTGGAGGCTAGGGCTGAGGCTCTCGAATCTGGAGCGGATGATTGTAGGTGCCTCAGGATTCGCGAGATACTGAACATTCGCTCACAATTCCTTGTCTCCAGACCTCGTCAAGCCGTTCCAAGCCCGAGTGTGTTGTCCCGATCTTAGATGCCACGTGATCTGGTCACTTACCCCTTCACGGCTCCTGCAGGAACTTGTCGCGCGTGTCAACGTCCACCTTCAACTCTCCAGGATGAGGCGAGAGGTGCGTCCTTTGGAAGCTCCAACTTGGTCCATCTGTTGACATGTGGGTTTCACAGCTGGAGCGTCGGGTCCGAGATCGCACCAAGGCGTTGGAAGAGAACGAGATCAAGTACCGAAGACTGGCCGACCGGTACTCGACGCTCAGTCTAATCTCTCCAGTCGGAATCGTGCGTCAGCTAGGTTTGCTCGAATCTGAATCAACTGCTGACTCTTATCTTTCCTGTAGTTTCTCACCGACGCCGCCGGACAATTCACCTGTCAGTTTCCCTCCTTTGTCCGCTTCCTCTGCTTTAGCTGCTGACGGGCCTCGTGATCCAATTCAGACGCCAACCCGCGATTCTACGAGATCTCTGGCCAACCGCCCGACAGCGACCTCTCGCTTTGGAGAGACTTTGTGGAAGCGGAGGACCTTGCCAAGGTCGAAGCGTTCTGGGCGTCGGCGATCAAAGCTGGAACGTCGTCGAGGTCGCCTTTGGGTCGGTTGGAGGTCCGCTACAAGGGCGGCGTGTGGGTTCAGTTCGAGCTTAGAGGGTTCCGTGGTGTTCGTGATGATGGTGGCTTTGTTGGTGAGTGGTCTCGATGGCGTGGGTTTTGCGTTCCATGGGCTGATGCAAAGTGGTGCCAGGATGTATCAC
The DNA here is from genome assembly GCA_024364755.1 of Pseudohyphozyma bogoriensis. NCBI lineage: Eukaryota > Fungi > Basidiomycota > Microbotryomycetes > Chrysozymaceae > Pseudohyphozyma > Pseudohyphozyma bogoriensis. The sequence goes on from JALBUQ010000029.1 coordinate 26,336, forward strand.
CGATCTTAGTGCGCAAAAGCGCTTGGAGTTGCTCCACATCCAGACCGTCGAACAGAGGATGGCGGACGCGGAGGAGAACCGTCGATTGTGAGTATTTTCCAGCCAGAGTTGCCCCGGCCTGACACTCAAAATGATCTCACTCAGGCAAGAGGAATTTATCGACATGACGAGGTATGTATACCAATGTTGGACCTTTCCATCGCTACTTTTCTGACTAACCACGTGCTCGCAGTCACGAGCTACGAAACCCGTTGAGTGGTGTGTGGCAGAATGCGGAGGTACGGTCTTTTTTTGATGACAGGTGAGGGCATCAGCTTACCATCAGATCTGCATTAGGTCCTGGGAGTCAGCTTGGAGCACGTCATCGACTTCATCGAGGACGTCAAGAGCGGAGACGTTCCGGACGAAGAGACTATCGATAGTCTCTTGGAGGAGATGGCGGAGAACCAGGAGGCTGTGGACTCGATTTTGGTCTGCGCTCGTCAGCAGGTGAGTGAGGCACAGGGAGATTGAGCTCGGAGGTGTGGCCTGACCGACTTTTCGCTTGCAGGGGAGGATCGCCGACGACATCCTGGATGTGTCCAAGCTCAACATGAGGTAAAGCGATTTTTCTGTTGCAGTGTTTCTTCGCGGTGCTGATTTTCTCGGTATTTCAGCTTGGTCGACATCAACCTTGCTACCTTCGACGTCGTTCACAAGGTCCGCGAGGTGCTCAGGATGTTCGAGGTGTACGTCCCGATTTTTTTCTCGCCCGACTTGTTCTTTCTGCTTACTCAAAATTCTCTACCAGCGATTGCATGCAGAAGCAAATCCGCCTGAGCGTGGATGTCAACCCCTCGCTCCAGAGCCTCAGCGCGACCCAGGTTCACGCCGACGCGGCTCGCCTCGCTCAAGTCCTCATCAACCTCCTCGCCAACGCTGTCAAGGTCAGTTTTCGCCCTACATTACTGAACATGTCTTACTGAACCACATCTTCTCGGCAGTACACCACCGAGTCGGCGACTAGAGCGATCACGGTGCACATCGAGGCGTTCGACACTGAGCCACCAACGCGCGAGAACTCGCACCGCGTGTCGCAGCCCACATCTCCCCTCCAGCCGGTCGATGGCAACGTGTGGATCGTGCTTGGAGTCCAAGACTCCGGCAAGGGTCTTACCTCGGAGGAACTCAAGAAGCTCTTTGCAAGTCCAGATTCGCTGCTCCCGCAACAAAGTCTGGCACAGCTGACACTCCTTTCTCACAGGCGCGCTTCTCTCAAGCGAACCCCAAGTCGGATCAGTACGGAGGGTCTGGTCTCGGACTCTACATTTCAAAGAAGCTCGTTGGCCTGCACGGCGGCTTCATCGAGGTCGAGTCCTCTCCCGGCGTTGTTCGTCCCTTTCCTCATCCCACTGCCCTTTCTCTTGCTCACAGCCACTCTCCACTTTCTTCAGGGAAGTACGTTCCGCATTGCAATTCCCTCCAAGCGGATGCCCAACGTATCGCCTCCCGAGAGTCCCGGCGTTGGTTCGCCGCTCTCGACCGGATCCCTCCTCCATCCTCTCTCGAGCCAAGGACCGCGCAGCAAGCGTGCCTCGAAGAAAAGGTACGAGGATGGTGCCGGTAGCACGTCGAGCTTGAGCTTGCCGGGAGCCGTTGCGGAGGCGGACCCGGTGTCGATGGGGAGTGGGATGCCGACGGGGCTGGTGGCGCCTCGGGCCGAGGTCGTGAACCCGCCGAAAGTGCACGTTCTGGTTGTCGAGGTGGGTTCGATCTCATTGCCCGATTCGACTTGGTGCTGATGAAGTGTGTACAGGACAACATTATCAACCAGAAGGTGCTGACGCGTCAGCTTCGAATGCAAGACTACGTCGTGACGGTGGCCGACAACGGGCGGGAAGGCCTGCACCTCCTGCTCGCGGAGAAGGAGAAGGAAGGGACCAAGAACGAGAAGGGAGAAGAACATGTACCAATAAGCGTTGTGCTGATGGACATAGAGGTGCGTTTTTCCCTTCTTCGTCTGCTTCTTTTGGAGGTGCTGATGGGCCCTCGCTCCATCGACAGATGCCGGTCCTCACCGGACTGGAAGCTATCCGAGAGCTCAGAGAACTAGAGAAAAGTGGTGCTGTACCAAAACGCTATGTATGTCCCTTCACTTCTTTTCGCTTCATCATTTCGCAGACCCGTTTGACTGACCACGTCACCTGGACTGCTGCAGAACGTCGTCGCTGTCACCGGCAACGCGCGACAGGGCCAAGTCGAGGAGTTCAGGGCATCCGGATTTGACGACGTACGTTCTGTTGTTGGCCTTGATGGAGCTTGGAGGCGAGTGGCTAACCGTGATATGGTGATTCAGGTGGCGATCAAACCCTACAAGATTGCGGCGTTGGTCGAGATGATCCAGAAGCTTACTATTTAACTGTTGGAAAGTCGTAGGATTTCATGTTGTAACTAAAGGAGACGCATCGGCGTGGGATATACGCCCTGCATCGAGGCTTCGTTCACGCCCCTTTCGAATCTTGGTCGTTACGAGCTTGATCTTGAGACCGCGCGGGCTGCCTCCAGCTTGGCTTAAGATTCCGACACTTATGGCAGTAACTCATGGAGGCACAGTACGCTCTTGTTCCCACTCGAGTGCGTACCTGACTCAAATTCCGCTCCAAACACAGCCTGTTTCGTCCGCATTTCAGAGAACTCTTGACGGCGGACTCCGATCCACAATGCCGCCTGTACCAGAGAAATGCGCGGAGCTATGTATCCTCATGAGCCGATGACAAAGCCCTTTTTATTTACCTGGGGCTAAGCCGGCGGTGCTCCGTGGAAAGCGTGGTCATTTTCGCGGCCTGAACGGCGTGGCTTCGGGACAACCACAAGGTCGAATAGGAGAGCAGAAGGGTTAACGGCGCGGAAGTTGAACCTTAAAGCGATAGGAGCTGTATCAAGCATCACATACAAGAATCGGATGTACACTGGTTCTTCTCTTCTTTCTCCAGTCTCCGTCCCACGCCCTTCACCGTCACCCTTTTTGAGAAATGGCTTCCCTTACAGGTCGTGGCCTAAACCAGTGAGTAATTGTGCACACCCAGCATCCTAAGAGTAACTCCTACTAACCTTGACACACGCTAACCTTGGCACACGCCTGTTCCTCACCGACCACCTACATCAGTATTGCTCGTGCCGCCAGTCGCCATCGTGCCGCCGTTGCAGCTGGTCAGCTCGCCACGTTCGTCCCTCCCTGCTTCATATACACACTTCCATGGGGGTAACAAAAGCTGACCCTGCATTTACAGACCTGCAACACGCCGCCCGCACTCCTCGCGGAGCCCGTCCGCGACCGGTCGGGGCAGAGGCAGTGTCCCCCGAGGTCGTGGCCGTGGTGGCGGCCATCAGATGCCTCGAGGCGACGCGTTTGCGGATCTCTTGCCAAAGGGTTTTCCCGACAAACAGTCTGCTCATGTTGTAGCTGAAGCTCATATGCTGGCTGGAGAGGCGGCTGGTAAGTCGTAGCTCCCTTTGGGACTTGTTCCGAGCTATTCAGGAGAGAGAGTAGCTCGAGGAGGTTGCTGACGATTTACACACCTTCCGCTCCATAGGAAAAGAGCGTGCCACGGGGGCCAACGAGGCAAAGTGTACGAAGGCTTACGCCGACGCCTACCTTGCCGAGGCGGCAAAGCCGGAGAATGCAGCGTTTCAAATGAAGATTGTCAGTCCAAAAACATCCGTCCTCTTGTGATACCGCACAGGATCTGACGCATCCTCCTTCCAGTCCTCTCCGGCCAACTGGCGTCAAGGCGGTACGGCAAAAGCATACATGCACAGCTTTGTGATGACGAGCCTAATGAGTCTCTATGTGCTCTATTACAGCTTCGGAGAAGACGACCGGCGCCGATCTCATCTCGACCTACGTGGACGAGCAGGGAGAGCACCACGTGTACTTCCTCCAGTTCAAGGTCCTTGAGATCAAACGCAACGCCAAAAAACAAATTTATCCGTTTTTGAAGTTCAACTTCCGCTCCAATCACGTTCCCGACCCATCGAACCCGGCTCACACGAGTGCCAAAGGAGCGAAAAAAGGAGAATACCAGGCCGACATCTTGTATCACGCGGTCAAGCTTGAGGTGAGCCTTTACCAATCGAGTATTGCGGAGAGAATTTGTGGAGGACTTTCCGAATACTGACTGTTGGTTTTTTCGCCCATAGAATGCTACGCCCAGAGCCCGTAAGGAAAGACACCACGTGCACGGCGGCTACGTTGCCGTTTCCGACCACTTCTGCGCCCTCATCCCTCTCGACGTCCTCGAAACGCACGGACTCGTAGGCCAGCCCAATGGGGAAGGGATGAAGAAGTTCACCAAAGCGAACCGCTCGGCTTTGTGTTCGACGATCATCCTCCAGCAGTCGCACGCGATGCATGCGGTCGTCGGTCGTGAGGTGGAGGGTCAGATCAACTTGAACATGGATAAGGAGTATCGTGACAAGCTGCAGGACTGGTGGGAGGATCATGATCGGGAGGAGGACGTTGATGGATCCGAGTCGGACGATAGCGCGGCTGAGTGAAGTCACCACGGGAGTTTTAGGTGGCGACGACGAGGTTCTTGTGATAAATTTGATAATGGGAAAAACAAGTTTGACTGCAACCTGAAATGAAGAGAGAGTTTGTACTGACGTTTGTACTGAAGGACGGTGAATTATCAGCCACCAAGTCATCCTTCCGAGTGGCAGACTTCACGCCAGTCAATGTGCACATCCTTCAAGTGCAACAGGGAACTTCAATCAACACACTAATGTGCACTCTACTCAAAAAGCCGGAAGCAACCCCTGCATCCACTCATACTTCCACTCCTCCTTCGGCACTCGCTTCTCCCTCAACAACTTGGAGCTCGGATGAAACGTCCTCCCACTCAAGATCCTCGTCACATAATGCTCCCCAACATTGATTTCCTCAAACCTGCCTTCCTCCTCTCCCTTCTCCACAACCGGCTTGATGACGACGTCAGGCTCGGGCGCGAGGAAGTAAGGCAGCGAGTAGCGTCGGAGGCCGGTTTTGTTGCAGACGCGGTGCACCGTCGACACGAAGCGACCGTTTGAGAGGACTTCAAAGAAATCGCCGGTGTTGCAGGTGAAGGCGGCGCCGGAGATTGGGGGTGCCGAGATCCAGTGCCCTGTGGGGGAAGGGGGACACGTCAGCACGGAATGGAGCGGAGGACGAGCGTGGACGCACCGTTGAGGTTGAGGACCTCGAGAGCGGGCCCACTTCCTGGTTCCTGGCACACGAGCGTGAATGCTGCAGTACACGAGAAGCACATCAGCCAACTCCTCGTCCCAAAGGCAGACGAGGGACAGCAAGCTCACACGTCGCATCGGTGTGCGCACCCAATCCCAAACTCTCCTCCTCCGGCGGCTGAGGCGGGTAATGCAAAGCCCTCATGCCCCAAATAGGGAAGCTGTACTCCTTCTCAAACGCATTCTCGTCGAGCCCCAGCGCCAGCGCGTAGATCTCGAGCAGCGCGCGTCCGAACGGCTCGACGGCGGCGTAGTACTTGTAGAGCTGGGTACGGAGGGAGGGGAAAGCGTTGGGCCAGAGGTTCTGATTCAAGATGCCTGCTTTGATGGTTCCGGTGAAGTTTTGCTGGGGGGAGAGGAAGGGGACGTGTTTAGTCGGCAGCGGTTGGCAGGTGTGGCAAGGAAGGAAAACGAACCTCGGCGTCCAGGTAGTCGTCACCGATGCAGAATGATTCTCGAAGGTCTGTTGGAGCGGGTTTGCAGTATTTAATCTAGCGTTCTGGGCACTGGAGAAGAATACGCACTGGAGACGGTGTTTGCGGCTTGAGAAGATTCGTCGAATGGCTCGTACCCTGCCAATGCTATCAGCTACACTTGAACGATTGGTGATTTTGAAGAAATCTTTGCTCACCACGGCAGGCAGGAGACTTGCTCCAGCACGCCTCCATCTTGTCGTCCTTCGGGATGTCGAAGAACTGCTGCATTGTCGCAAATGTCTCCGCTGTGTCCCATCAACGTGGTTAGTTTAGCTTGTAGAAAGATTGGCAAAGATGGCTCTGACCAATGAGCTCGGGCGTGATGCCTGGGGTGTCCTTGGCGTAGTAGAACCCAACCTCCCGACACGCCCGCTCGAGCTCCTTCGCAATCTCCTTGCGCTCCTCCAACGTTCCGAAAATGTTCTTGAACGAAATCACAGGAATCGTCTCGAACGTGTCGGTCCATGCTACTCGCACAGCATTCTCGGTAGTCAGCGCCTGCATCGAGTCTACCGGGAATCAATTGTCCGACCCACCAGGATCACCCTTCTCGAGCACTGCTCGCTTGTACATCCCGCCCGGACCATACGTGACATACTGAGTCTCTTTGATGGCTGTCGCAATCATTGGTTGTAGCTGGACCGTGGGCGAGGCAGTTCAGCCAGTGCTGGAAGAAGGTCAGGAGGCGTCGAGAGCGGTTTGAGGTTCGGCCGACGGTCGACCGTCGCGGTGTGCTCTGATTAAACGAGGGCGGAACGTGCCGCTCTGGAACCGCCTTGCGGCAAAAAAGATCCGACCGTGGAAATTGACGACGTCTCTTATCTCGCCCGCGCGAGTTTTGTCGGCGCTCTTGAAACGTGGCAGGCGTGTGGTTTGTCCAGCTGCTGGTCTTGTGCACGAGGGAGAGATCTTCAAGCTGGACAAAGCTGGACACCAAGCAACAAACTGCACCATTTTTCGTGAAAAGCACCCACGATTCCGCCATTTCGCCGTGGCCAACCTCCCGCTAAAGTTTGCGGGGAATCGCCCGTCGTCGCGGGGGAACCAAGCTATCACCCGGCGCGTAGGTGCTTTTTATAGTTCGCGCAGCGGCAATCTCACGACTGGAGGTCATCTTGTCGGCCGAAGAACGTCCGGGGCTCGCTAGATAGCAAACGGTCTGAGCCTGCTCTCGTTGGACAGCGCCGCCCCCCGTTCCTTGCCCCCCGCCGACCCCTTTATCTCTACCACTATCATCCCCTGTTCACGCCTGCCCCAATCACGCGTGGTGCGACTAGCATGACTTCCCTCATCTCTCAAATGTTTGCTTCCGACTGGGGAAAGGGCATGCGTCCTCCCGTTAGTCTGCTTTCTCCATTGCTTGTGTCTGGATCGGTGGAGGACGGCTGTTGACCTTCCATCGTCGTTCAGCTTTATCTCTGGAACGCCAAAGATGTCACTGCCAGAGATAGAGCCTTGCTTCGCAAGCTGGACTGCACCATCCTTGTTTGTGAGTCCCGCGTCCGCGTCGGCACGTCTCGTTCGGAAGTACTAATTCCGAGCGCGTCGGGTGACCAGATGGGTGCCTCAGTTTTTGGGTCAAGGTGTGCTCTTTTTGCCGTGCAGGATCAAGTTGAGCTTTTGTGACCAAACACTTCTCCTTTTCCAGTACCTCGACAGTGCCAACCTCAGCGTGAGTCTTGGTCTTTCGAATGTCGCGGCCAGAAGAAGTAGCTCATCATCACATACACTCTCCAGAATGCTTATGGTAAGATCGAGATGTGATAAAGACTTCTCACCACCTACTCACAGTCATCTTACAGTGACCGGAATGAAGGAGGCTATCGGAATTAAGTAAGGCTTCCCGCGCCACGTTGCATTTGACGGTGACTGACAGTATTTCCTTGGTACAGGCCGGTAGGTCTCTTTTGATAGCGTCAATCTGCTGCGACTGACTTTTTTCCGAAGACCCAATACACCCTCGCCGGAACTCTCTTCACCACCGGCGGCCTCATCTTCCAAATCCCCTCTAGTACGTGTCATGTCCCGCTCGCTTCTTTGTCACCGTAGCTCATGCCCCATTGACCAGACCTCTTGATCACCCGTATCCCGCCCCGTTTCTGGCTCCCCGGCTGCGAGTTTGTCTGGGGACTTTGCACGCTTCTTCAGGTGAGCGCCCTCAAGGAGGCCACGCCGGGATCAACGACTGACGCCGTTCTCGTGCAGTACCGCATCACGAACGTAAAGCAGCTCTGGGCGCTCCGCTTCATCATCGGTAAGGTGGTACAAGACGTTCATCGTAGACTATAGCTGACCTGAAGCACAGGCGCCCTCGAGGGGTCGTGCTTCGTCGGCATGCACTGGATCTTCGGTGAGAGCTGTCTCTCGGGCCTCCCGCTTCGCCAGCCGCTAACGTGTCCACTTTCTTTTACCCAGGCTCCTGGGTAAGCATTGACCATCTTGTCACGTTCCTGTGTCTTTTGGATCTAACGTCAACTCTCTCACCAGTATACCAAGAAGGAGATCGTGAGTCTTGAGTCGGTCCCAGCACCACGATGCGTTCCCTAATGCTATGATCGACAGGGAAAACGTGCCGCTTTGTTTGCCATGTGTGCCTACGCCGGCTCGATGTTCAGTGGATACATCCAGAGTGGTGCTCAGGCTGGTCTCAACGGCGTGCACGGGCTCGCTGGATGGCGCTGGTACGTCGAGAAACGTCTTCACGAGTTACAGCATCAGCTGATCGATCTGCGGTGTAGGCTCTTCATCATCGACTCGGTCTTGACTTTCTTGTAGGCCATCTCGTATCAATCACTCCAAGTCTGCGACTGACTTGAGTGAATGACCAGCGTTGCCATTTTCGGAGTTCTCATGTTCCCTGGGTTCGTCATCGAGCATACCCGTTCTTTCCCAGGTACTGACTTGTACGCATCCACAGAACTCCCGACAAGTGCACCGCGTGGTACCTCACCGAGGACGACAAGAAGCGATGCGTCGAGCGCCTTCGTCAGGACGGCAAGGGCGAGGAGACCGACATCATCAACTTCAAGCTCTTCAAGCGCGTCTTCATGAGCTGGCAGCTCTGGGTCCTCGTTCCTGTCTGGGTGCGTTGTCACTCTATGTACTCACTCTTCATTCAGCTAACTCGACTCCGACAGTGCTGCTGGTACAACACACTCGGGCATTACATCGGTCAGTTCTGTTCACTCGACTCACTTCGGCGGTGACGATGGCTTAATACAGTTGGCATTAGGAACTGTCTTCCCGCTTTGGCTCAAGGAAAACACAGTCAGAACGTTCTCGGTCTATCAGATCAACAACGTATGCTTTTGGTTTCTCCTGTGTGCTATGTCAAGGACGCGCACTCACTCTGGTCCCATCAGCTTCCTACCATCGTTCCTGGAGTGAACATTGCCATGGTTTGTCTTTTCATCAAAGCTTGATTGAGCACACATGGAGACTTTGCTGATCGTCTCCTTACACAGATTCTTCTTAGCGCCGTGAGCCTTAAAGCGCTCCACTGCAAATGCTCGCAACTCACGCAGCCTCTTGACAGTGGGCAATCGACTACTACGGCCGTCGTCTTACTATTATTTGGATTTGCTTGATCATTCAGACGATCGGAAACATCATCATCTGCGTTTACGACGTTTGTGAGCCGCTCTGCGCTTCTTTCGGACGACTGGAAAGACGAGCGCTTACTCTCAAATGACACAGCTTTTGCCGCATCAATTACTGGATATGTCATGGGAGGTCTAGACGGGCCGACGTCGCCCATCCTTCTTACTTGGTATGTATGTTTTACTTGACGTGGAAAATGTGAAGGAGGGGCTGATTTTTTGGTCGCGCCAGGTGCAACATCCTCTGCTATGGAGACACTCAGCAAAGGTGCGTTTGATTGTGCTGAGTGCTTCTGTTGTTCAGCTCATTAAAGAATCGTCACGGTTGCAGGGCTCTCACACTCGCCATCATGAACACTGTTGCTACCAGTAGGTCTTGAACTTATGCATCCTGCCTAGGAACCCTGGCTCCTGGTCTCTTGCCCGGAAATCTCTGACTAGTTCTTCCTTTTCCTCTCTAGTGACTGCCACTGTGCTTAATCAGTTCGTCTACAACGCGTCGACGGCTCCTCGCTTCAAGCAGGGTGTCATCTTGAGTACCGTGGCCGTGCTTCTCGAGTGGATCGGTAAGCAAGTCTTCACAGAGCTGAGTAGGACGTTGCTGATGCTTCTTTATTCAACCAGGTGTCACCGGCATTCGCTACATCGAGCTTCGCACCGAGCCAGCTCGCCAGGCGGCCATCGACGCCGCGCTCGTCGAATCTGGCTTCATTGTCCGCAGTGACTCTTATGACGACCAGAAGGACGTCACCACCGCTCAGGTGGTTGGGCTCGACAGCGAGAAGACGCCAGCGGGGCCTGCTCAGAATGTCACGGTTATGTAAACGGCGGAGGAGATCACGGGCAGGGCTTGAACGGGAGTCGAGGAGAACAGAAGTAGCTTCAAATGTCTTGAAAGGTTTTAAAGGTCTGAGTTCCGTTATTTCATTTCATTTTCAAAGAAGGATGCAACTGGAAAGGCCGAGATGGGCAAACACGTGTCTATCGACGAAACTCGTCTAAAACGCCCCGAGTCTTTTCACGCCGCAAGGATCTTGGGCCAAGCGTGCTCAGCCGCGAGAGCGATAACAGCCTAATCGTTAGTCAAGTTAGCATCCATGCCAAGTTATCACACCGCCCGGGAACGACCGCTCACCTGAGTGTTGCCGATGGGCAAGTCTGGATGGAACGAGCCGTCGACGACAAAGATGTTGTCAGTGCCGTAAACCTTCGTGTTCACGTCCGTCACACAGCTTCCGTTGTTCGAGATGCCCATACGGGCGGTCGATAGCCAGTGGTAGCCCGAAGTCCACGTGTTGGCAGCGAGGTCCGCACTGGAGATGTTGGCGGTGGCCGAGGACTCCGTGATGAGTCCGTTGGTCGCCTTCACCTGGGAGCGGAACTTGTCAAGGAAGGCGGCGAAAGCGGAAACGTCTCCCGGGGTCGTGTAGCTGGGCTTGACGATCTCGTACGTGTTTCCGTCGGAGTCGATGCCGAGGGAGCCGACGGAGGTGACGCCGTGGGTAAGGTAGTGGTAGATCATGAAAGTGTTGTTATCTCTGAAGGTTCAAGTCAGCTCAAGCGAAGATCAAGGGGATGAAGCGCATTACGTCGAGTACTCGACGGTGTTCTGAGTGTATCGAGTGAGACTGTCGTTGCCGACCGCGGTCTGCCAGAACACGAGGCGTTGAACTGTTCACGGATAAACTGTCAGCCTAGTATACACCGCAAGTAACTAAAAGTAGGATGCCCACCAGTTTGAGCGAGGACTCCCTTTCCTTGCTGGTTGTAGAGTGCGGCATCGGTGAGGTTGGGCTGAGTGAGGGTTCCGGTGAAGTTGTAGGGTGTGATTACGTCTGGAGCGGTAGTGTTGTAAACAACTTTGACAATGGCGTGGTCGCGAAGGTTCTCGCCGACGGGGAGGTTGATCCAGTCCTGACGAGGAGGAAGCGTGACGTTGGTCGTGCCGTTCTGAACAGTCTCGATCTGGGCGGTGGGACCGATGCCGGAGTTGAACAGAATACGAGGAGTCGACAGCTGCAGTAAGACAGATTAGTAGCACGTCAAAGCCAGATGAGAAATGGTGCAAAGCTCACCGTTCCAGCACCGAGCACGATCTTGCCGCCCTTCCTCAACGAGAGGGTCTCACGCTGGCCCGACGCGTCCTCAAACTCGACTCCCGTTGCCTCGCTTCCGTTCCGAATGATGCGAACGACCTTCGACTCGAGCATGAACGAGAAGTTGGGGTTGGCCAGCGCGGTGGGGAGGTACGTGGCGGCGGGCCCAGCTCGGACCGAGTTGCGGACGTTGACGGGCGGGTGCGACCAGTAGCCACGTTTCTTCCACGGCTCAGCAATGGCATCAGCGTGGCCGTATCCGGCACCGTTCAAAAACGATGCCATGTCAAGACCGAGAGCCTGGTCGTACAGCTCGCCGTCGGAGCTGGGGTGAGTCTCGCCCGGATTGCGCTCCGTGATGCGCTTGACGGCGCCGCTCTTGATCCTGGTGGAGTGTGAGGGATGAAATCAGACAAATAAGAATGACAGGGCTTTTCTCGGTAAGAATCAGCTTACATGTCGCTGTACTTCCATCCGGCGGGCCAGTGCTCGAAGTCGACGGTCGAAGGGGTGACAAACATCAACGCGTTGATCGATCCACTTCCCTACAAGGCTCCACCCGGTCAGCTTCAATCCTTGAGACTTCTTCGATGAAGACTCACACCGAGGAGGCAACCCGCGATTCCAGCCGTATCGGAGCAATGCACCCACGGCATGGCGCTGCGACGCAACGACGACACGTCAGCGTGGCCATCCTCAGAGAAGCGTGGTAGCTGCTGGTGGATTGCTCACGTGGAAATGGATCCCGCAAGAGATGGAACATCGACCGCAGTCACAGTAGAGTTCCAAGGGACGGTGACGTTTCCTCCGCTCTTGAACGTCGACGCAGTCCCGCGCTCGAGAAGAATGACCTTCTGTCCCGCTTCAGCCAGACGTGTGGCAGCTACAAAAAGCCATGATTAGCAAGAATCAAGTAGTCTCGAAGAGCAGGAGCTTACCGATGAGACCTCCAACTCCGCCTCCCGCGACGCTGATGATGCGAGCAACAGGACAGTAAGCTACCTTACAGCTTCACTGTTCGACATTCCAGAAACACTTACATCACGTCTGTGATAAAGGAGGAGTGTAAGTAAGTATTTCCAGAAAGCCGAACACATCATAAACGACTCACCGTAAGCACTGAGTTCGCGTCCGACAATGAGAGGAGCGGCCGTGGCAGGCGGCGTGGCGAGCAGAAGCGCGACCAACGCGGTCGCGACGTAGGTGAGCGCCATTTTATGCTGTGAGAAGTGTCAAGAAAGAGAAAGAGGCCGAATCGAGTTTTATGAAAACTCAGCCAGGTGTGTGAGGCATTTCTCGGCGCACTCCGGGCGATCGAGAACTAGCTTCTTGGCCGAAAGTGCTCCCCCAGTCCTGCGATCCGCCATAATACTCTCTTTTCCAGTAGAGTAGCTTCTTAAAGCTATTTATGGGGCAGAACAGGCCCGAGTACGAGCGAAAATAACTCATAAACGCAGCCTTGAGAAGCGGGGTACCGACGTGTTCTGCGCTAGCGTCGACCTGATTTATCGGTCTTCGGCTGAACGTCTTGCTTTGGCAAAAGAACGAGAAAAAGGAGGCTTTTCGGCTGTAAAAGAACTTCCGCATGCCGGTGAATGTTCATCCGGCGTCGTTGGGGTGCGCTTACAGTACTCAGGATGGTAGGTACAAACGAGACCGCGTGCCTACTACTCATGATTGTGAGATTCAGCAATTGATAGAAGGCAGAGATATTGAAAATCGTAGAAATGATGATGTGATGAGGTCTTCAGCTAAACGGGTGACGGTGTTCGAACGCACTTTCCCGCTTGGAGCGTGCAAGATGTGCTATCTCCAGTGCCGCCAGACCCGAAGGTTCCGTCGCCTGCTTCTCCACGAGAGCACAAGCTACTAGCGAGAAAGGAAAGTAGCGGTAGGTGGTAACTCTGGTGACAAAGGCATAACATGCTGGCGGCTGACGAATCGTGATCAACCACGTGGCGTCCCGCCGCTTGTCCGGCTCGAAACATCATCGACAGCTACATTGAGCTCTACTAAGGATGAACAATGAGAGGCTCTACTAATGAGATGTAAGTCACGACACTTCCAAAGTCACGTGCCCTCCAGCCTCGCTTAAACTGATGAATATCCGGCGCGCACTGCCCCCGTTCGTTTTCCGCACAAGTCTCCTCTCTTCTTCCCCTTACAATCTTCACCTTCTTCAATCATGTCACTCCTCCTCTTCCGCCCCACCACACGTCCACTCACTCACCTTCTATCCACCACACGGCGGTTCTCCTCCTCGTCCTTCCTTTCAGCGGGGTGGATGATGACGAGCATCCTCCCGAGCGCGGCGGAGCGTGAGGCTGGTCGACTGAGTCCTAAAAACCAGCAGAGTGCGTTGGAAGCATTGTATTTCGATGGGATCGTGATGCTGGAGGGCATGGTGGGGCACGACAAGCTCGATTCGGTGCGTGGTTGTCTCTGCGGAGGTGGAAGCTTTTTTTTCGCTGACGAATGGGGGGTGGGGTTTTTCTCTTGATGATGAGGTAGTTAAATGAAAGGATGGTGAAAGATGCGAAGATCCTCGTCGACCGTCCGGACTCGCCGTTCAACTACAATCGCGGCAACATTCAACAAGACCCCCCGGCCGACGTCGACAACTTTCATGAGGACATCTTTCTCAACAAGGTCGTCACTTCAGTCACTTCGGCTTATCTCGGTGGAAAGCCGAAATGGACGTTCAACTCTGGTGTGGGTACTTTTTCCATTTGTTCTGGTTGCTAGGGCGAAAAGAAGAGGGTTAATGACGATAGACGGCGACACAGAACACGGCGCTCAAAGCGACGGAGGGGCAGCCGGTTCACACTGATGCGGACTTTGCTCATCCTGAGATTCCGTTTGCGGTGGTGGTGAATGTTCCGCTTGTCGCGATGGAGGTCGAGAATGGGTCGACTGGTGCGTCGCCTTTCTTGTTCCACGTGTTGACACCACACAGCTGTAATCCTGGATCCGGTGTGCTAACGATACCTCATTTTTTCCTTATTTCTTTTGTTTAAAAGAGATCTGGCCCGGTACACACACCATGGCCGGCCTCTCTTCCCAAGACGGCCTACACGGCGACCGCGCCTCCGGTCGGATCAAGCCACACCTCCTCGCGGCCCGCGAGAAAGTCTGTGGACCCGTCCAACCTTCAGTTCCTAAAGGTGCTATTTTGATTCGGGACTTGAGGCTGTGGCATGCTGGGAAACCGAATGGGACGGAGGAGCCGAGAGTCATGTTGGCGATGATCCACTTTGCGCCGTGGTATGAGTGAGTTGGCTCGTTTCACTCTTATACTAACCCGACTGTTTATCATGTCTGATTGATCGCTGTATTTCCTGCAGCAACCCCATGAGGCTCGAGTTCCCCAAGTCGCTCGAGAACATTGTGGCGAACCGACCAGAGATCGATGTGCCGGCCACGTTCGTTGACGGCGAGGTCAACCACCTCAACCGGCCGTTCGGGAACGCGTACGACTTCAGTCAGGGAGATAGGGTCAGCAGAGTAGACTTTTAGATCTCAGGGGAAGAGATGATGCAAAAAAGAAAGCGTTGAGCTTCAAAGTTGTGCCCGGTTCACGTCGCGACACTTTGTGATCCGTTTGGACAAGGTCAGGGCGGTGCCAAGGAGACAGGCTATCAAAAGCTTGCTTAGAAGATTGACAGTCTGTACTCAGAATGGTCGGATAAGACATTGACACGCTTTACAATGCGAAAGAGGAAATACACGTGGCCCAGCCAACTGTGGTCCGTGCGTTCGCCCCTTGACGAGCTCGAAGTTCCGCGCACTCTGGCTCGCTCGTCTGCCTTCGCCTCCCTCCTCGCCCTCGCGATACCCACGACAACTCGCTATATCTAGATTCAAAATTTACACTAATTCGTGACCACCACCTCATCGCCGCCGCCTCTCGCGTTCGAACGAGCTCCCGCCGTCGCCTCTCGCCGTAGAAAACTTCTCTCGTCCAACACTCGGTCGCCATGCAGTCCGACGACGTTATCTGGTGCGTTTAGTGCTGTAGTAGTGCAAGTTGTAGCTAATATTGATGTATTACCTGTTAGGGGGATCATCAACTCGCAACACTGCTCGTACAAGATCAAGTCAGTCTTTTCTGTCGCCGTGCTTCTGAGTGGCGCACCTTGTCGTTCTCGCACTAAACTCGGCTCGCGGACAGGACGATCACGCAGAACTTTTGTAGGAACGAGTACAACTTGACTGGGTTGTGTTCGAGGACGTCGTGTCCGCTCGCCAACTCGCGGTATGCTACCGTTAGGGAGCAGGGAGGTGAGCTTCTTTCGAGGAACTCTTATTGGTTGTGCGCGTGGGTGTCGAAAGGGGATGAGGAGCTGATGTAGAGAGTCTTTGGATGATCCCAACAGGCTCGGTGTATTTGTACATGAAGACGATTGAGAGGGCGCACTTGCCGAGCAAGATGTGGGAGCGCATCAAGCTGTCGGGCAACTACACGAAAGCGTTGGAGCAGGTGAGTCCTGCTGTTGGATTGTGGAAAGTATGGAAGTGCTGATCTTCACTCGAACTACGCCAGATCGACAAGCAGTTGATCTACTGGCCCGACTTTATGATCCACAAGTGTAAACAACGTCTCACCAAGATCACCCAGTACCTCATCAAGATGCAGAAACTCAAGCTCAAGGAGGCGTACGTTGCTCTCATCCTCCCCTTTCCCATCATCTCACCAACCTCTGTCCTCCAGACCCCAACTCGTTCCGATCAAGAAGAAGCTGGAGCGCCGTGAGCACGCCCGAGAGGGCAAAGCTCTCACCGCCGCCCGCCTCGAAAAGTCTCTCGAGAAGGAGCTCATCGCGCGTCTCAAGAGTCGGGCGTACGGCGACCAACCGCTCAACATCAACGAGGAGGTGTGGCAGGCCGTGCTCAACAGGGAGAAGGAGGTCATTGCGGAGAAGGAGTTGGAGGAGTTGGGCATGGAGAGCGACGAGGAGACGGATAGTGAGGATGAGGTCGAGGAGGAGGATGAGGAGGGAGAGTTTGTGAGTGATTTGGAGGAGAGTGAGATTGGGGATTTCGAGGATTATCAGATGGATGGAGAGGAGGTGCGTTCCCTTCCCTTGATTTGTTTGGCGGCGGGGGTGAGGATGGGGTTCAAAGGGGCCGAAGCTGACTGTGTGCCGAGCAGTATTCTGGTTCCGACGCGTTCGATTCGGAAGAGGACGACGAGTCGGAGGAGGACGAGGATTCGGAAGAGGACGAGCCAGCACCGAAAGCGGGCAAGAGGAAGGCGCCGTCGAGATCCGAGGAACCAAAGGGCAAAGGGAAGGGCAAGGAGGTCAAGAAGCCGAGAAAGAGTGCGTTTGACTTGCTTTCGTTTCCCAGGAAGGCGCGACGAGCTGATTACGTGCTTTGCGCCGCGAACAGAGGGACCGGCGAGGGTTGGGATCGAGTACGAGCAGGAGCACGAGGATCAGGTGTTGGCGTTCAACGCGAACGACTTTTAGATCGGAAGTGGGTGACGAAGGGGCATTTGTGTGGGAGTTTGTACGGCGGAGTGGCCGGTGCACGTGTATTCTACCCATTCTTTCTACTGCACACGCGTCGGGGCTGGGTTTGGTTGCGCTTGTTGTTGGCTTTGTTCGAGGCACGGGCAAGGTCTTGTATCGTGTTCGAGAGCTACTGTCTGCCTTACGCCCAGGTTCCACCGATCGCATCCCCTACGCTTCGCGCCACGTACGAGGAAAGGTCTTCCGTTGTTGCGCGCTCCTTGTCCGATTTTCTGCGCTCCAAGGGTAGTCTATCAAATGAGCAACTAGATGTGCATCAACCTGCAATGAGCCTTTCGGGACTGTAACTCTACACCTTCACAAATCACCAAAGAAGAAAAAAATGAAGAGAACAAAGGGACCGCGCGCCGTCGCCCGCGTTTGACTCAAACGCGCGCCGTCACAACCGCGCGGTCTCCCGTCACAGCCACAAAAAACGCGTAGAAGTCGCATTGCCGGCAAAAAGGGACGCAAAAAGAGGATTCTTAGCATCGCTCGGTTTCGATCCGAGGACCTTTGGGTTCCTATGCGTTTGATATGAGCCCAACGAGCTACCACTGCTCCACGATGCTTTCGATGAGGTTTAGGTTGGTTTGCGAATGGCTTTATGAGCCTGCGGTTGTGGATACAAAAAATTGGGGAGGAGGTAGAGAAGTTTGTGGAGCAATCACTATGTACTGATTGTTGCTTGGCCGGATGATCGAGCGCGCATATGACCACGTCAGAGTTTTCGTTCCCTGTCACTCGGGTCGTTGAGCGCGCCTTGAGCTTCAACGCTGCCGTCCTTCAGTTCCCATGATGCCGTATCCTCTCTGCCTTCCTGTAAAGAACGGTTCAATCAGTACACGGGTGCAATGAAGATGGCCACGTCTCCGCCTAAAGAACAACCGAAAACACCGGGGAGGTTGCCGGGAGGAGGTGCCGCCCGCGTCCGCTTGGTCCGAACGCTGAAAATAGCGTCCTCAGCCGAGTTGCTCACGCTCATCTAG
This sequence comes from Pseudohyphozyma bogoriensis, assembly GCA_024364755.1. NCBI lineage: Eukaryota > Fungi > Basidiomycota > Microbotryomycetes > Chrysozymaceae > Pseudohyphozyma > Pseudohyphozyma bogoriensis. The sequence goes on from JALBUQ010000029.1 coordinate 44,271, forward strand.
AGCCCACACGACCACTTTGACCTCCTCCCACCCACCCATCCACTTGACTTCCCACCGTTCAGCTCCTCTAGCTGTTGGACTTACCGGCTGAAGACTGGAGGGAGTCGATCATGTTTGGTACGAAAGAGCATCATGACGGGAAGGAGGAGCTTGAGAAAGGGTCGATCTCGGATTCCGAGGACGCGTTGTTGGAGGCTCTGGGGTACCGTCAGGTGCGTCTTCCTGCTTTGTGTTTGCAGGTGGAGGGATATCCCGGTGAGAGCTGACCAGGGGTGGGAGCGGAGCGCAGGAGTTTGTGCGAGAGTTTACGAACTTGAGCACGATTTCGTTCGCGTTCAGCATCAGTGCGTCCCCCCTTCCGTTGGGCCCTCTGAATGCTGACTGAGAGGGAGTGGAGAGCTGATGAATGATGTAAAAAGTGGGACTGTCGTCATCAGTCGCAACTACGTTCAACACGCCTGTACGTCCGCTCTTGCCATCACCAAACAAACTCTTGCTCAACCCTCCTCTTCCCAGATGGTCTACGGCGGCGGCCCTGTCTCTGTCGTGTGGTGCTGGATGATCGGAACTTGCATGTGTCTCTGTCTAGGAACCTCAATAGCCGGTACGTCGTCTCTGACCTTCCCTCCTGCCCCCCTCCGCTTCCCCCCGGAATGCCTCTTGACCGACGCGGGGCCTCAGAAATTGTTTCGGTGAGTCTGTCTCAGGAACGATGGATTCGGCGGGTACTGGGGAGCGAGCTGATGAGTTCGGAGGGGGTCAGGCGTATCCGACAAATGGAGGACTTTATTCTGCTAGTGCTTACCTTGTTCCGGGGCACTGGAAGGCTCCGGTGGGATGGTGAGCCCGTCCCTTTGATGCGCGAAGGCGAGGCGCTGATCCAGTCGTTCCGCACAGGGTCGTGGGATGGTTGAACCTTCTGGGGTGAGTTACATTAGTGTTCATATTAGGCACACATAGCTAACATTCTGGACAACAGACAAGTCTCCGGCCTCGCCAGTTCCGCGTTCGGCCTGTCCCAAATGATCTTCGCCGCCGTCGCCATCTCCACCGACGGCGACTTTGTTGCGTCCCCCGGAGCGCTCGTCGGCCTCACCGCTGGCATTCTGCTCATTGTTGGACTCATCAACGTCCGTCTACCTCCTCACCCCCATCTCCCTTACTAACGACTCCCCACAGTCGCTGGGCACACGTGTCCTCTCGCGCTTCACCCAGACGTTCGTCTTTATTAACCTCGGGTCTGTGCTGGGGATCGTGATTGCGCTATTTGTGACGACAAAGGAGAAGCATACCGCAAAGTACACGTTTACGGGGTTCCAGAACGGGAGCGGGTGGTCGTCGAACGGGTTGAGCTTCTTGTTGGGATTGTTGAGTGTTCAGGTGCGTGCTGTTATCTGGGGAAGAGAGGATTGACCTGACAATCGAAGGTAAACAGTGGACTATGACGGATTACGATGCTACGGTCAGCAGCGCTTTGTCGTAACTTCCACGAAAGCTACCGCTCATTCGCATCCCGAAATCCAGGCCCACATCTGCGAGGAAGTCCGCCGCGCTTCAGTCGCCGCACCAGCAGCCATCTTCGTAGCTGTCATCGGCACAGGTCTCATTGGTGCGTCCCTTGATGCAGTTTATATCTTCATTGCTGACGAAAGTACCGCAGGATGGGTCTACAACATCGTCCTCGTCCTCTGCTCGGGTCCGTTCGACGGCCTTCCCGGTGTCTCTGGGTACGCCGTCGCAACGATTTTAGCAAACAACTTTGGGAAGACGGGCTTTTATGTGGCGTGGGTACCCGTGTGCATGACCTCGTTCTTCGTTTGGTGAGTGCCGCCGGTCTTCCGGGCAAGGTGTGACAAGCGGCTGACTGGTGGCGTGTCAAAACAGCTGTGCCGGGCGTGCGTTTGCCTACACATTTTTTTTCCGTTCTCCAGTTGGAACTTTTTTTCTAAATTCCTCTATCCCAACAACCAGTCCAAGCCAACGCCCGAGCCTTCTTCGCCTTCTCCCGCGACAGCGGCCTGCCCGACCGCGGCTTCTTCGCCAAAGTCTCCAAGGACCGCATCCCCGTCAACGCCGTCTGGCTCGTAGTTGGACTGTCTATGGCTCTCTGCTTCCTCGAGTTTGCGAGCTACACTGCGATCGAGGCCATCTTTGCGCTCTGTGCCGTTGCTTTGGATAGCTCGTGAGTCCTTATCTGTGTCTAAAACTCGAGTGCTTGCAGGAGGTCGGCTGATGGTGTTCCTTTTGCTCGAAGGTATATAATTCCGATCGCGTGCAAGCTCGTCTTCCGTATGTCACCGTGCGCGACACGTGTCTGTTGAAGTCGCTCACAGAGTCCCCGCAGGTAATCACCCGGACGTGATGTTCAAGCCAGGACCATTCCACTTGGGGACTGGCCTGCTCCAGTACTTTGTGTATGTCCGAACGTAGCTCAGAGAGGTTTACGGGTCGAGGCTGATTTTTTCGTCATGCCAATACAGGAACGGGATCGCGATCAGCTGGACGATCTTCGTGGTGAGGCTGATGATATCAGTTGCTTTGCATGCAACTTACCCCTAGCTCGCATCAGTGCATCATCCTCTGCCTTCCACAAGAAATTCCCGTCACGAAGAACAACTTCAACTATGCTTCAGGTCCGCTCCCCCTCCCGCTGCCGCAACCTCGAGACTAACTGATCATACTCTCTACAGTGATTACGGCAGGAGTGATGATCCTAAGCGGTATCTGGTGGTTCTTGGGAGGGAAGGCGTTCTATCACGGTCCACGGAACATCGTGGAGGAGCAGGTGAGCCGCGCTTCATGATGTACGCTACGGAGTTGAATTGAACATTCCTCCGCAGAGACTTACTTTCGAAAAGACGGCAAGAGACGTCGAGCACTAAACACAAGCCGCGTAGAAGACAATACAGAACTTGTGAAGGCAATAGAAACCACTTTAATCTCCCGACGTCAAACAACCTGAATGGCAACCACGAAAACGCGCGTTGCACTTGCTTCCCCTACGTCAGGAGACTAATCTATATAAAACCTGTCCGAGCGTCTTTTCTTTGACACAGTGGATTTTTTGGATGGTGGAAGCGCGCAGTTTACTGCTTGATGATGTAGACGTAGTCGCCGACCTTGCCGTCGGGGCCCTCGATGAACTCGAACTTGGCCATCGTCTCGTTGTAGACGAGGAGCTTGGTGAAGCCGTCTGTTTAAGCATCAAATTAATGATCAGTCCGTGTACGCAGGGAGATGGGTGTGCTCTGAGGCTTACAGGTGTCGGTGTTGAGGAAGGCGGTGAGGGGGAGGATGGACTCATCGGCGTAGAGGGTCGAGTGACTCTCAATGTTACCAGCCTGGCCGTTGATAATGTGGAGCATCGATCCGTTGTGGGCACTGCCGTCATCAAACCATCACAACCTCCGTCAGCACACCCTCCTCCCGCGAGACGGAAGAGCGAACGTGGCAACGCACAGGAAAGTGTTGTTGTTGATGATGGCGCTGTTGTCGATCGTGCCGTTGAAGCCCATAGGGAAAGTACGCTCGTACCAGTGGATGTGACCACTGATGTAGGCGTCGACGTTGTACTCGAGGAAGAGGGCCTCGAACGCCGAACGCATGTGAGCCTGGTAAGACGAGACGCCCGAGGAGTACATGGGACGGTGGCTCATGGCGAAGACTGTGGGTGAAAGAAGAAAGCTCAGCACAAGTGTCACTATGTTAAAACATAGACTCTGACAGAGGAAACGCACCAAAAGGAGTCTTGAAGCGGTCGACGGCGGCAAGGTCAGCCTTGAGCCACTGGTACTGCTCGTAGTTCTCCACGTCCTTGAGCGAGCCGTTGATGAAGCCGAAGGGTCCAGCGTCGGTGATGTAAGTCTCGTTGGCAAGAGGGTGGGTCTCGTTGCCGGTGAGGTCAAGGGCGAAGGGGTACTCGTTGGGCGAGGGGTAGTCGGTCTCGCCATTGCTGTGTGGCGGCCCAAAGTCAGCTCGAATACGTGGCCCTGAAAGAGGGCAAGGACGCACAAGGTGATGAAGTGAACAAGTCCGTAGTCGTGCGAGTACCTGAAAAAATCCGCATTTTTCAGCGTTCAGCAAAAGGGCCGCCATGTCTAACACTCACCAGAAGTTTCCGACACCGCCAGTCTCGACTCCGGGCATACGGAAGCGGTTCTGCCACGCAGGCCACACATTTAGCTACACTGATCCAAAGAGGAGCCTTAGATTAGAAAAAGGCTCACCTGGTAAGCGGTGAAGTTACGCTGCGACTCGGGGCACGAGTAGTAGTTGAGGTCGGACTCGGGGGCGGTGGTGGTGTTGAGGCCGTCGAAGTAGGCGGTCAACTCGTTGTACTCGCCGTCAAACTCGGCGCAAGCAGCCTCGTGGTTACTATTAAAGGTAGATGTTAGCTATTATCACCAAGGAGAGCACTTCTAGATTCACCCGGGGGCGACCATGTGAGGAACCTTGGTGGTGATGGGGGACATCCACTGCTGCCAAACTGAAGACACGAGACGGTTACTTTTCGTTCTGAAGAAGTGAGAGAATACACTAACGATCCCAGTTGCTCTCGTCTTGTACATAAAAGCAAGTTAGCGGTGAACATGAGCAAAAAGGCGAGGAAAAACGCACAGATGACACTGATATCGCCTCCGTTGGGACCGCCCTGCTCGGGGTGCTCGCCAGCGGGGAGGGGGACGGCGTACTCGGGGGTAACACCACCGGGGACGGTGGACGAAGTACCGTTGTAGCAAACCTCCCAGTAACCGGGGCTGGTGGTGTTCAGGTCGCAGTACAAGAGGCCTGGTGGGACACGTGTTAGGATTGTGCTATCGCTCAGGGTCGCATAGCTCGCACTCACCCTCGTACCAGTCATCGGCGTCTACCAAAAAGGAATCAGGTTTCTGCAAGGGGTAGAACAATGTCAAATTGACTCACAAGAGATGTCTCCTCCGTGCCAGACGAAAGCGGCGCCCTCCTCGATAACGTTGAGGAGCTGTTTGTGGGTACCTGGCGCATGAAACGGGATCAGAAACAGGCCAAGCGACAACTAAAGGAAAAAATTGTAATCACCCTTTGCGTTGGTGTATCCCATATCGTTGATGATGGCAACGGAGAACTCTCCAGCCTGACCAGCCTTGCGAGCGGTCTTGAACTTGTTGACATCGGACGGCGTCGTGCCATTGCCGCCGGGGATCTGGTAGTAGTACTCCTTGCCAGCCTCAAGACCAACGATCTGGACATCGTGGAAGTACTCGGAGCACTGGGTGACGTTGGCGAGCGAGCAAGGCGGGGTTCGGTCGTACCACTTGGTCAATCCGAATGCCCTGTTGGTGAGCTTCGACGGCGACTCGCCCCAGAGGACTTCAGGCTTCTTGCCGAGGCCTTGGGCGGTCTGGAAGTGGATGTTCATGCCGGTGGGGATGTAGCCGAGGGAGATGACATTGATGTTGTTCGTGGGGTTCGAGGACGAGGGAGCGACGGCGGGGGCCTCGATCAGACGGGGGAAGCCCTTGCCGTTGCCCTGGACGGTCTGGTCCTGGAGGCTGGGAGTACGCAAATAAGATGCCTATTAGCTATCTGAAGAGAAACCGTATACATACCACTCACTCTCCGACGGGGATAGCTGGGCCAGTCTGTGTAGAAGGAGGTAATGATCAGCAAAGCCCACCGGAATTCCAAACATCAACATCAAGGGAACGCGCCGTACGTCTGTAGTTCTTTGAGGTCAGCTATGTCACTCACACCAAAGTAGATGGAAGCTCACAGGGGTAGGTAGTGTCAACAGTGGGCAAAGCCTGAACCGAAACGGCCGCGAGGGCACCAACCAAAGCCAAAGAACCCTTCATCGTCTGGTCGGAAACGGGGTTAGCTGATAAGCCTTATGGGAGCCAAGGTGATGGAATGTGTGAAACACGGAGGGGGGGACTCACGAAGTATAGATAGACTGAACTTGCAGAAAGAAAGGAGAAGAAAGCAAAGGAGGATCGGCACTTTCGGGCCCCGGCACTTTCGGGCCCCCCGAAAGACGATCCACACTACGTAGCTTCCCCATGCGAGTTGTGCACGACACTCCCGCGCCGGGTTCGGGCTCCCTCGCGGTAGTGCGACTATTTATAGAAGTTTACGCGAGATCTGATTGGACATCTCAGGCTCACCACGTTCTTGGCTTGGCCGTGGACGCTTAATCCAGACGGCACCTTTCTCAGGGATGTCTCACCGCTCACGAACGTGCGCTGAGCTCGTCTCGTCCGTCGGCCTCTTTCGGACTTTTTCGGGGTCCGCCCATTTTTCGCACCATTGTTCGGTGCAGCCCGGGTATCACTTGAGTGATGTGGATCAGCTGAAAGTCAGGCAAAAGCGACAGACGGCACGTTCGACCTCCTTTCTTGCAAAACGTCGATAGTTCGTCTGAGAGCGCCGGATGTGCGGTTCCACTCGGTGCTACGAGCTAGGTTGCCGCGCCCATAGTCCCAGAGGCGGCCAATGATGTCATTCAAAATTGATCAGAGTTGCATCAGATCCTATTTGACAGTTCTTGACATTTAACATTTGAACAGCTGCTCGTGAGCGAAGGACGTGGGGGCCACGTTCTCTCCCTGCTGAGACCCAGCCTTTCGTGGGAGGTCAACTTCCTTGTTCTCTGACTGATGGCTACTTTTCTATGATCTTTCGCTCTAGGAGTAATGCCGCAACGACCCCCACTGCTCCCAACGCAGCAGACGCGAGGAACGCATCGCGTACCGCCTGTTTGAATCGAAAGGAGGTCAGCCACGTGTCGGCAATGTTGCAACTCAAGCGACCTACCCCTGATGACACCTCTACTACCGCTGGCAGTAGAGTTGATGGTACCACATCACGAAAAGCCGAGACTCCAGAGTCGATCACGGCTGACGCGTCGAGGCCTTGGATCTGTTCCAGTCCTCTGAGGAAACGGTTTTGGTAGATCGCTTCGGTGAGGGAGACCCAAAGCCTAGTGATAAAGTCAATCAACAGACATTAAGCAAAGTGAAAGATGAGCTTACGTAGCACCGATGAGCTGGAAGAAGATGACTAGGCTTGCTGCCGCTGGTCGGTCCTCCGGCGAGGCGAACGCCTGCGAAGCGACGTAAGCCTGCATATAGGTCACTCCTAGACCGACTCCGGCGACGATTTGGAACCCAATCTTTTTAAAAATGGAAAGAGCGTCAATATGTTTGTCGCAGAGAGTGTCGGTCCCGAAAAGCACCCACCCATTTCCCCATCGAAGTCGTCGTGTTCATCGTCGAGAGAAGGCCCGCGCCGACGGCGGTAAGAGCCATGCCGGAAATCACCTCGCGGTAGAAGGACAAAAAGTGTGAGACAGTCCATCCGCCGAGGATCCCGCTGATTACGGAGGGGAGGATGGTGGGGAGGAGTTGGACGCCTGAGCGGAGAGCGCTGGACCCTCGGACGGCTTGGAAGTCTGGCAGAGGATACAAATAAGTCAGACCCCAGCTCAAGTGCAGCTACAAAGCATTCTACGGTGGTAAATAAACACAGAGGGGACTCACACGTCGGCAGGAGGTACAGCACTGCGAACCACGTGCCCCCTGAACAGATGTTGTAGACGATGAGGAGCGCGATGTTCCTCTGGCGCATCACCCTGATCACCACACTTGCCCTTTCCTTCAGATAAGCCTGTAGCACAAAGAAAGCGATGAAAAGGACACCGCTCGCGACGATGAGCCCGATGATGCGGCCAGAGTTCCACGAGTAGTTCACCCCGCCGTCCTGTCGAATGAGAAGTGAGTGATGGTGAGCAACAGAAAAGGTGAAGATCTCACCTGTAGGACCATCAATATACACATGCACGACATCAGGAGGACGATAGGTCCCAGCCAATCCACTTGTTTGAGGCGATCGAGAATGCCTTGGCTCTCCTTGCGGCCGGGGAGGTAACAGAAGATGATGAAGACGACCTGTGCAACTCTGTGAAGTCAGTAACAAGAAGCGAAAAAAATATGTAAGTGCTTCACGATTGCTCCGATGCCTGGAGGAAGATTGATCTGTCGAACAGGTCTCACGTCAGCGGAGCGCGCGACCACGTGTTGAGTGAAGGCCACCGACCCAGAAACACCACCGCCAATTCAGCTTCGTAGCGATGACCCCACCAATGAGTGGCCCAGTGCTAGATCCTAGACCGTATGCGGCCACGGTGAAGCTGGTGTAGATCGCTTGGAGGTGGACCGGGAGTGTCGCGCTTCCAATCCCGAGAACGCCGATGAAGATCCCCGCATCTTGAAGAAGGTTCAAATCAGTGTTCAATATTTAGAGCTGCAGCATCCAGCACAACACTCACAACCCACTCCTTGCAACGCACGCCCAACGATAAAGACTGGCGCGCTACGCGCGACGGCACAGATCACAGAGGCCACTTGGAACGTCGCGAGGCAGCCGCAGAGGACGACTCGGATCGGGAAGAACATGTACAGTCGTCCAAAGGTGGGCTGGAGCGAAGCTGATGTGAGAAGGTATGCTGATCCGAACCATCCTACACTGTTGGAGGCAGCGTTAGTCGTGACTAATCAAGGTCTTGCGAATGACGCGCGGATAGTGCTATCGCTGATCGAGAGGTAAGGCGACGCACGATGTGAGAGAGTGGAGGTTGTTTGCTACGGAGGCGGATGCTGCGGCTACTATGGTTTGATCCAGTCCAGAGAGGAACTCGGTGAGGATGCATGCGCTGGCGAAGGGATCGTGAGCACGAAAGCAAGAGGCGGGGCGGGAGCGCGAGAGATTGACGCACAAAAAGATGAGTAACAGTCGGACTCGGCCAATCTCCTGCACTCCATCACATTCTTCGGCTTGTTCGACATCCTTCTTCTCTTTCTCTGGCTCCGCTGCGTTGTCTAACGTCCGGCTCGGCGCACCCCCAACCGGAAGCGGGACAAGATTGGGCTCAGGCGGAGTAGCCAGAGGTGCCTTTATCGACTCCCGCCGTCCAGCCAGATCGATCTCTTCATCAACCTGGCCAGACATCTCACAGTTTGTGAGGCGGTCTGCTTGAAATAGAGGTTGGGGCGGGGAGAGGGGAGGAAACTTCGATAAGGGGCAAGCGCCGTCCCTAACCTGTCGGTGTCTGCCGCCTTACATCCGATTAGGGTGTGGACGCGACAAAGCTTGGCGCTTGTCGGGCAATTGGCACACTTTCCCGCGAGCCCAGCCTGATCCGCGGACTTCAGCAGTGGCCCAGACGAAACTCGTCGAAATTGCGCACGGCGCCCCTGTCTCGTAAGAGTTCATGTGTGATGCAGCAATGAACAATCATATCACGGACAGAGTACTCAAATGCTATATATCTTGCTCCTCAACATTGTATGCCTTCCCTGCCGCTCATCCGAGAGACCTGTGAACAGAAAACGGTGAGCTCGGTAGGAACGACAAGAACGGCGGCGGAAAAAGGCCCACCAGCCATTCGACAGTCCGGTAGTAGTCGCGTATCTGTGTTGTCAACCAAATCAGAAGCTGCCTAGCTTGACCACTTCGCCTTCACTTACGAGTTCGGGTTGGTGCAGTCGGGCCAATCGCCGGCGGCTGTCAGCCCAATCGTCGTTCCAGGCACGCCTCGTCGGTATGATTCTGTCGAACAGAAGCCTCAGCAGTCGCCACCGAAAATGAATCCCAAATTACTCACGAATCTTGCCGAACCCACTCGCCTTTGTAATGATCAAGAAGTCTGCAGCTTCCTGCGTCCACGAGTCTGCAACGGCGGTCTGCAGCGAGTCGGCTACGGCATAGACGTCCTTCGTCACTTGATCGTCCAGGCGATGGCTAGCTCCGAGTCCCGTCGTGACGATACGGTCAGGCCACTTGGCCAAAGCTTCCGCTTTGAGGTGTTCCGAGTCGGAGAGGAGGAAGTAGACGACTCGCTGGTCCTTGCGCGCTCGTGTCAAGGCGACCTGGTCAGCACAGTGGAAGAAGTGTCGGTACTTCTCCACGCTGTTGACGACGTCGGTTTCGGGCAGTTGCTGTAGGTGAAAGGTAAGGGTGCGAAGTATCTCACTTCGGCGTGAAGAAAGCTCACCATTGACTCGTCGCCCGTCCGGATCTGTATGGAAATGGTGTAGATCTCTGGCAGCTCGAAGAAGGCTGTGTAGGGCGCAATGAAGCGGAGCACGTCGGCTTTCGGCCGAATGAGGTAGTCGACGATGCAGGAGTATGCCGAGTCGGGAGTGAGTCCAAGGTCGTACATCATTGGAGCGCTCCTGGCCTGTCGGAACAATCGCAGGACAGTGCCACGGTTGCCGGCGAACTTTTTCGTTGCAGAGTTGAGCGGAAGTGTCTGTTTCCATCAAGCGAAAAGGTTCACGCACCGAGATCCAGGGATGACCGTGCCAGTTGGTGGAGTAGAGGTCGTAAATAAAACCATCAAACTCATCCGTGGCTTGTTGAGAGCGTTGACGCCCCATGGTCCGCCTCTGAGGCGCGAGTTGTTGTAAAACAGTTGGCGGTTGTTAGACTCTTCGTCGTGGTAAGGCGAGGACCAGTCGATGTAAGGCGAGTCGAAGACAAGGTCAAAAGGTGCGCTGAAGGAAATGTACACTCAAGATGTGATCTATTGAAGGGAGATTGCGACGCTTACGGCCACTCCCACGAGATCTGCAGGTAGTGAGGTGAGCCTCAACCGACAAGTCGCGGGAAAAAAGACCTACGAAAAATGCTCGATTCGTGAGCAGTGACAGCATAAATGAAGACACGATGCCTAATAGCCTTATTTGATCGAACATGAGTCTTGTGTCAGGCGGACGAGCTTCGAAAGCGTCTCACCTGTCAGCAACACCACCACACTTGTGCTTTCGTTGGCAGACGAATTGCACGATCTCGGGAGCAATTGTGCCATTGATGACCTTTCGGAATAATCAACTTGAATCCTGCGTGGAGTGCACCTCAAGAAACGCTCACTCCTTGGTGCATTCGGGCGTAGCGATCCGCCCAGTCGTTCGTTTCGCATGCTGTCGTCCGCTTCCCGGTATGCCACTCTCGCACCAGCTTGCCGTACCTGTCACTCACTAATCTCAGCTGCAAACTTCTGATTCAGGACTTAGACGAAATAAGTACTGACTTTTCCGGAGAGCCCGTCCGGTATGCACCGGGACCCCGTCCTCGCCTGGCCGCCACTGGACGAAGGGGTTGCGGCGGGTCTGATGAGCTCAAGCCGATGGGTGTTCCACCGAATGACTGCTCCCGGGCTTGCACGAGCCACTTCCATGTCTTTTTCTCGTCCTTTGGTACCTCAAGTCAGCAACAGCTCGAGAGGGCCAAAAGCTCCGTCAACACGAATCGCGTCGGATGCCGAACTTACTTTACTGAGCTGATCTACCATCTTCATGAGGCTCTCATGCGGCTTGTGGTATCCCCATCCTGAAGACGCGGGCGTCAGCTCGGTCCTCAGCTCCTCCTCAGCAATCTTACCGCGAGCCCCCTCACCAGAACTGGCGTGAGAAATAGATGGAAATGGGACTCACCAGGGTAGCGACGGATCTCCTTTTCAGATTCACTCCAGCTGCCTTGCCTCTGGTTGTATCCTGCGCTCTGCTCTGGCCCAGATCCCGGCCAGATAGATCCCCCTTGAACCGCGAGGAGGGCTGTCACTCCAAACGTGGCGACCACCACAGCAAGGAGGAGAGGCTGCAGACCGATCCCACGAGGCCATCGGGGTACGTAAGCTGGTATATGCAGCTTTTCTACGTTCCCGTTCGGTGGAGTCGCGTCGTAGTCTTTGACGATGAACGACGCCTCCTCTGCGTACTTGTCGCCCGGGGACTCGAGGCGGATGGACGACAACGACGTATAGTCACCACTGAACCGAAGTATGTTCTGGACGGGTTTACTAGAGGCTATCCATGACGGAAGTCCCGCCATGATGGAGGGAGAAGGTAATGGTAGAGAGCAGAGAGGCCCGTTGGTTCCGGGAGCACGACTGCTGATACGTGGAGCCACCCGCGCCCAGATCCTGCATGTGGCGACATCGGACAGGCACATCGCCCCCAAGAAAGTGGTGAGCTTCATTCTAACTTGCCGTTTAGGCTACTCTCTCATCTCAGGAGGCGTTGTATGCGGCCTCCTACTGAACCGTGTTACTTGAAGATCGACAAAAGAGACGAATACCGGCCCGTTTTATCTGTCTAGACTTTGGCGAACATTTAGCGAAGGGGATCTACTGTGCTTTGGATTGGGAGCTCGTGCGATCATTTCTAACGGCGCTTGTACCCGAGTATTTTCGAACAACGCGATCCATCATAGCAATTTCTCAAAAACGTATCTAAACAACGACCCAACAAAAGCCTCTATATCCAGCTTTTAATCAAACTGCAGGGAGAACTGCCCCGTCTGAGGACTTCTTGTCCTCCTCGCCGATGGAACCCGACCCGGAAGAGCCCGCGTGATTGGCGTCGCGCTCAGCGAGGAAGTCGTCGGGGTGGACGGCGTGCTCGACGATCGAGCCGGACATGTCGGGGAACATGAGAGAAAGAACGGTGTACACCTGATAGACACACGTTTAGATGTTATTGTTTTGGACGATCATGCAGAGTTGTGCTCACCAGAACCGAAAGCGAGAATCCGACGAGCCAGGACGCATCGTAGAGGTAGGCCGCGTTGCCGACTGGGAGAAAGGGGACGGGTAACGGGTGAGTCTTGTGATTGTACAACTGTAAGAAGACCACAGCGCTCTTACTTTTGATCTTTGAGTTCATCTTGTTCACAAGCCCCGGCCTGGCGCAACCGAGGGTAAGTCCATGCTCTTTCAAAAGCGCCTTTCGCCGGATTACTCACATGTTGGGAGCGCAAGCAACAATGAAGGCAACCATGGCTCGCCAGTTGGTGCCCCACGAGTTGTATCTGTAGATACCCCTGGGAGAGTACAGCTCGGGCACGTTGAGCTTCTGCTTCTTGACGAAGTAGTAGTCCGACACCATGATTCCGGCAAACTGCAAGAATGTCGGTCAGCTCTTATACTTTGGAGCTAGAAGTAGAAGCAACACCGTACTGGTCCCAAAACGAGAGCGTAGCCTAAGAGCGTGTGTGTGAGCTTTCGAAAGCGCCTGTTCAAGAGTGAACAGGTACTCACCAGAGATAAAAGCGTAGAACGTGTTGGAGGAGGCCAGAATCTTCCAGGGGACCCTAGACAGGAAGTATCAGTCGGAAAAGTAAGTAGCACAAAGATGAGGATTGACTTACATCGCCCAACCCCCCACGAACCCGACAAGAACCTGAGCCCGGACAATGTCGAGGTATTTTGGGCAGAGCGTAGCGATATCGTTGGCCGCAGAAACAGAGTTGGAGGAGACGTTGACCGAGATCTGTGCGATGAACCACGGCAACGCGGCGAAAAAGCGGGCCGCACGCGAGTCCCACACTGTACGGCGAGGCCACGTCAGCTTTGCCCGTTCTCACCGACCCGCTGGAGAAAAGAACTCACAAGCAATGATGTCGAGGGGCGTCCAAAGGACTTTTCCGGCAATGGCTTTGGTGGCGGAAGCACAGACGACGGAGATGCTCGCGAGAACGAGGTGGGCAACGGGGAGGAAGGGAGCGACGACTGAGGACACGCAGGTTAGCTTCGAATGGGGCGTCGGTCGGTTCCGCGCTGCTCACCATATTGAGCCGAGTGGGTGGTACTGTAGAATGTGATGTGTCAGAAAATGAAGCTCAGCGGAAGAAAAATGACGAACCTGTAGCGAGAGAAATCCGGAATGTTTACGGCCAACGTGGCGTAGCCCGACACCACGCTGTTCATGCAATACACCCACGCAGCGTCAAAAGCAGATCCTTTGGCGGTGGGCCCAGCCTTGAGCAAGGTACCCATCCCGCCGGGAAGCTGGTGCGCTTGGTGAACACACTGTGAGCGTGAGGGTCGTGAGCACTTGTGCAGAGTACGGAAGGGCTAAGTGGGGTTCGACAAACCCAGCCGAGGATGGCAAATGCACTGATTGGGACGAGAATGATCTATGAATGACGTGAGGTTAGCTCTCGCCTGATACCCGAGCCATGAGTAAGTACTCACCTTCACCAGGAAGAGAGGGCGCAACTTCGTCGGGTGTACGAAGAGCAGAGGGAATTGGACGACCCTGTACGACGGTGGTGAGTTGGAAGCCGTGGGATGAATGTAGCAGCTACTCACCAGAAGACAAAGTAGGCAATCATTTGTTGAGACGTCACGCCTTGCGAAGCGGGGATCTCGTTGGGGAGCTTGCTGAACGACGGCCAGATGGCGCCGAGCATGACCCTGCAGGAGGTTGCTCCGTTGTACGATTGAATTCCCTAGAAAAAAGTGTTTTCAGTAAGCCACCCCATGAGTATGCTTGATGGGGTTCACTGCTCACAAACCAGAAGAGTGCGATTCTACGAACCCACGACGAGAGTCAGCAGCCATATAAATCAAGCTAGAATGGGGAAAGGGAGCTTACACGGCACGCGAAAAGATGACAAACCAGGCAAAGCGGTAACCGTGAGAGGCACGAACGGCGATAGGGAAGGGAACACGGTTCACGGCGCCGATTTTGCTGTGACGTGGTGTGGCACGTCAGTCAAGTGTCGCGCAAACCAGTCGTTGAACATACCCATTAAGAATGAGTGGCACAGCCAAGATCAATGATCCGACGGTAGCAGCTCCGAAAGCGTTTCTCCAGTCAAGTCCGAGCCTATAGACAAGCTACAGGGTCAGCGGCGGGCGCCAAGGCGGCAGACTTGCCGCCGGCAAAGGTGGGAGCGTACGAGATCATGCTGGAGTACTTCTGCCATCCAGAGACTTGGAAGATATCGGAGCTCCACTGCGGTTCGGTTCAGTATTGTTCAAGCTGGTATGGGTGAAGTGTGGCTCACGTAAAGGATCCACGACCTGTGATGATTTTTTGGGCGTCAACAAGAACTCTGGCGGCAGCGAGAGGAATTCTGCTCACATAGGGCCCCAGTTGCGTTGTTCAGGAGTACTAGGGTCCGTGTCTTTGTTGGTGTAAACATCAGGGGGCGCCAACGTCGACTCCTGGCGAGGGAGCTTGAGCGAGAAGGAAGAGTTTTCCTCGCGGCCCCAGGTGCGAAGACGGGCGGTCATGGTCGGGTATTGGGTTCAGAGTGAGGTGTGGACCAAAAGGAAGGAGAAAGGGAAAAGCTGCCACATCTTGACTGTGTGGACAAGGGTCAATCGCTGGCGCCGATATGGATTCATGATAGGCACGAGGACGGGAGGAATGGGACGATTTGATTGGCTGATTCTCGGCACTACGGCAAGGCATGACCTACGGCTAGTTGCCTTAGCCTTGCCGCTTGATGGCGGTGTGAGCACCGACGCTTTCGACGGCCGGCGGCGATGTAGGCTCTCCAATATCACAGTGAGATGCTTCTTATCGCAAGATTTTGCGAGGGTTTCCACGCGCCGGCGGCGCACGAGTGGTGCAGCTTTTGATGGTGGAAGGAATCATTAATCAGCAGACAATGCAAAAGCTGGGAAGCAGAGGGCCATGTACAAACTAGGCGGACTTCAAGCCTCTTACGTAGAAATATAATTTTGTTTCTGGCAGGTACAAGTGTTGCGACTTTAGGTCCCACCCCTCCGGACACGTGTTCTTGGACACCTGGCCATCCATCTCGGGGCCGGAACAGTCAAAGCTCTTGCAAACGATCCATGACTGCTTATCACCCGGAAGTTTGACTTTGAGTGTCTCGTCTCCGGTTTTATTTCATCCTCGGCCTGCGATGCCGACGGAACGGTGCCGCAAGAGCCGAGCTCGCTCGCGTGCTTCCACCGTCGCCCAAGCGAGCTCCGCTCCTACCACTACACCAGCGAACGATGTCGTGGGAACCACCCAAAGCACTCACTTTCACCTACAAATCAGTAGGAGAGCCTCCGGTCGAGCTCAAGCTGGATGTTCACCTGCCTGAAGCGACGAGGTGAGCCCGTCTGTTCAAAGAGCGCGCTGAGGCTAGTGCTGATGCAGTGATACGGATGGATTGACTACGGCAGCAGAGCTGGATCTCCAGTCTTGCTGTACTGGCATGGAGGCGGAGTGTGTAGCGGAAATCGGACGTATGGGCCTATGCTGCCGGGATGGTTGTTCAGTGAGTTCTGCAGACGCGCTTCACCACTTCGAATCGTCGCTAATGTTGACTACGGCTCAGAGGATTGCATCTCCAACGGCATCACTTGTGTATGCTTTTGACCCTCATTCCTGCCTTCGCCAAACAGGAAATGTTGACGAGCTCGTCACTTTCTACGCAGATCACGGCGGATTATAGCTTGCTGACACCAGCAAAAGGCGCCGACATCGTCGAGGATGTTGTTGACTGTGTGAAGTGGATCCGAGACCGCTTAAATGAAGGATTAGCTGCCTTGGATCTTTCGCAACGTGTCAACCCCGAGGCGCTGTTCGTGTCTGGAAGTTCTGGTGGAGGTTGGGTTGCTTATGCGACGGTGCGTCACCTTCATTGAAGTTGATTCAGTTAGGAGCTAAGTTAAAGTTTCATCAGGCTCTCTACTCGCCGATCAAAGTGAAAGGTTTCGTCCCGATCTACGCAATGGGCGGCCTGTTCACTCACGACCAGTACTGCCTACGGAAAACTGTGAGTCTTACCTTTTACGTTCTGGCGAGAAATCTGAAGCTTCCTTTTCTGAAACGCTCTACAGGCGAGCTTCTATTGGAGCCGCGACCTTCAATCCCCCGCCAAATACGAGCCCATCATCGCCGCCACATCTCGCACCGTCTCGAGCGGCTGGGAATGGCCCAAAGTCCTCCGACGGGGCTACTACTCCTTCCTCCTCCAAGAAGCAACTTTCCTCGACGCCCTCACCGGTATTCCCGGTTTCACCACCCACCTCGCCAGGCTCCCTCTCGGCGAGCGGTTCGCCGCCATCCCAAAGGACCAACGATTCTTGTTCCCGCATCTCGCCGCGACTGCCAGCTTTCCTCCAACTTTCTTTGTTCACGGAGACAAGGATCATGTCGTGCCGATTCAGGAAAGTAGACATATGGCGACGGTGCTGAGGGAGTTGGGCGTAGAGACGAGAATGGTCGAGATTGTCGGAGGGGACCATGGATGCGATCAGGGCGACTCGTCGGCAGAGTTGGGACTAGATGGGGTCGTGCCGTTCTTGTTGGAGCAGCTAGAGTCCCCGAAGGCGGTTGCTATGATGTGAATGAGGATGTATTTGCTGTTCTCAGTTGTTGTGTGCTTTTTACCCAACACGTGGATTGAGGTCCGTGGAGGCTGCGATAAGAGCGCAGCCCTCCGACGGACGACAAACCACACGATCGGCGAGTCGCGAGCGTCCGCGGCGGGTTTGTCACAACTCTCACTATCTCGCTCCACAATCCCACCGGTAGCCATTCTTCAGACTTAGGATGGAGGCAGGGACATCCAGAGTGTCCAGCGACGGTCCCGTCGAGCCTGAGCCGCGAACCAAAACACGGTCGCTCAAGGCGTGCACCAACTGTCACAAGGCCAAGGTACGATCTGGAATGTGATTGAGAGAATAGGGCTTGATAGCTGATGAACCGTTCTCCTGTCTCGTGTGTCAGGCCAAGTGTGAAGGCCCGGCGTTCTGGCCGTGTCGGAGATGTCGGGAGGGGGATCGCGAGTGCGTCTTTGCAGGAATGGCACACAAGACGCAGGATGGGATCCCGATGTAAGCTAAAGATGCATGTTAGGAGACTTGTAGGGGAGACATGCTGATTTAAGTCGCTGGTTGGCCAACAATCTAGAGTGGCGCAGGAGACGTCGGCGCTCGAGGCGAAGCTTGATCAGATGCAACGCGACTTTGCGGCGCTCAAGCGGATATGTGAAGGTTATGGGGCAAGGATTGGGCAGCTGGAAGAAGGAGCAAGGGAGGGCAAAGGGTGGGAGAAGCAGCCGGTGCAAGCGACGACGCCTGGCACTCCTGCCAGTGCGGCTTCAGTTCCAGCTAGTCTTCGCGGTATGACCAATCTATCTCAAGGAGAAGAAAGCTACTCACAATTGTTTCACTTCTATAGGTCCTGGTACGGACTATCTGGCGCCGTATGAGGCGCAGGCGCGCGAGGCCTTCTCCACGTACGTTCGTGAACCATCACCTTCGGCGCTCCTGTCTGTGCGAATGTCCTTAAGCTTCTTGACTTGCTGACACTTTGCTATTCATCAGCTTCTGGGCTTACTGTGGCCCGCTTGCGCCAGCGCTCTCGTATGACCTCGACACGTTCGACAAGGTCGTCCACCGCTCTCCGCTTCTTCTTTTCTGCATCATGTAAGGGATCCAACAGCACTGAGTAGTGATGATATTTACTACGTCTCCTCGTAGAGCCATCACAGCCCGTCATCAACCAAATGCGGCATTTGCCGAGTGGACGGAGTCCCGGGCCACGTCTCACCTACGAAACACACTCTACGCCAGCCAGCCACCCACTTTGGATGATGTGAGTGCGCTTTGAAAGGTATGACGGACTTGAGAGTCTCATGAAACAATAACTATTCACTCCAGGTCAAAGCGTTGGTGGTGTGGAATGCGTTTATGGCCAAAGTCGCCCCTCAAGGCCACGTCCTTGGCCTGGCTACCGAGCTGGGGCTTCTCAAGGTAAAACGTCAAATTGATCTCTCAAAACTCGCTGTTACTGATTGTCCCCTCATCCAATAGACTATCGAGACGTTACTGTCGGCTCTCGCCCTGCCCGGTGCCGACGCGTCGGCGCTCTTCCAGCAGTACATGCCGTCTGTTCGAGTATGGCTCATGCTGTACTCGCACGACATCGCGCAAGTCTTCATTATGTTCTCCTTTGGAACGTGAACTGACCGAAACCACCTGCTTCAGCTCCGGCCTCATGACAGGGAATCGACCGCTTGTCTCGCTGTCGTCCAACATCTTCCCGCGAGCGCTGTTGCGGTTCGGGCTTTTAGGGCCCATCGACGTACGGCTGATCGCTCAGTACGAGCTCAACACGGTGATGGGTGCGTTGTGCGAAGCTCTTTCGGAAAAACCCTTGTGCTGACTTCCGGACCCCAGGCGTGATTCAAGACACCGTGTTCAAGGGTCTGTCTTCTGATCCCGAACAAGTCGTCCATATCGTCGAATACGCCGAGCAGCACCTCATCGAGTGGAAAAACACATGGCTAGCCTGGTCAAGAGCACAGGAAGAAGCTATCGGGAGCTACATGCATCTCTCGTTTTCGTTGCAGCTCACTGTAAGTGGATTCGAGGGCGTTCGCGACCACGTGGCCAGCTCAGTACGCTGACACCAGATTGGTGCAAACAGGGCTTGCGGTTCTTCATTCATCGCATGTGCCTGGGCGGCATCAAGTCTCTTGAGGATATCCTTCCAGGCCACCGTCCTCTCCTGAAGCCCGCAATCGCGAACATCATCTCTCTCCACGGTACGCTCCTTCTGCATGATCATTGGTTTCAAGGTTTGACAAATCTATCGAATATTTTCTAGACACTGCATTCCGCCAACAATCCCTTCGACTCACCTACACCACTGCCTACACCCTCGCCATCCTCACCCGCTCCACTGTCTGGCTCGTCAACTTGATGAAAGTCCAACCACACCTCTTTGACGACCTTGCTGGCACGAAAGCGGGCGTGAGGAATTTGGTTCAGTTGATGAGCAACGCTCCAGGAAAGCATCACCTCGAGATTTCGGATGCCCTCGACAAGCTTGAGACACCTATGGAGACGGGGGAGACGGCTGCGCCGGGTACGAGCTTTTCTCCCTTAATGCGCCGGTCGCTTTGCTTGCCTACTAACGGTGATTGTTCAGTTTCTGCTTCAGTGAATCCTCCGCCATTTTTTGAGGCACCCAGCCCGAGTTATCTCTTTGACCCTCGGCTAGTGCTGGGCGGCACCGACGAGTGGGAGCGGATCGTGGCGAGTCTGACGAGCACGGACGGGTTCTTGAATGACGGGTTCTTGAACGATACAGAACTGGTGTTGTGAATGTACAACCAGATACTATTTGGCCAAGGGCGACCTCTTTGTGCCACGTAGTTCTCTTGATGCTCAGAAGCGACAAAAGAGCCGCTTCAAGGTGTCTAGTCCAAAAAACATGGCGTAGGGTTTGGAACCTGGTGAAAACTCTTTTCTTCAGACTATGTATAAAGCACAAACCCCTTTCCCGTTTTACAATGATATACACAGAACAACGCGAATCTAGATCTCGCACACAGCGTGGCCATCTCCACGAGGATCACTTCCTCCCGCCCAGACATTGCCAGGCAGCTTTTGAATGATCTGTAGGAGATACAAAGATATCAGTTAAGCTTTCTGCCATTTGGAGAGGGAAGGAACCGGAAACCCGACGCACCTGCCCACGACCAAACTGCGACCTCGCATGGCCCGTCAGAACCTTCACGTTGTGTCCCATGGCCTTAAGCTCCTCCACGACCTCAGGCTTGATCCCGTCCTCGAGGAAGACGAGGGAACCAATGTCACCCTCCTCAGTGTTCTTGGGGACGGCCGCGTCGATGCAGAAGCGTGGTGCGTCGAGAGCGCTCTGGGCGTTCATGCCGTGAAGGATCATGTTGAGGAGGACTTGGACGTGACCTTGAGGCTGCATGAACCCTCCCATGACTCCGTATACTAGTCAAGATAGGAACAAAAGGAGAGTCAGTGGCTGCTACACCCATCTGGATTAGGTGGACAAAAACGAACCCATGAAGAGATCTCCGCCGGACTTGACACCACCGCGAGTGACGAGCGCAGGGATGATGGTGTGGAAAGGTCGCTTCCCACCGGCGACACAGTTGGGGTGACCTTCCTCGAGCGTGAAGTTGGCGCCGCGGTTCTGGAGCGTGAAGCCACATCCTTGGGGGATCGCAAAAGTGCCGAAACCGTGGTAGCTAATCAGTGAAAAGATTGTCAGATCTTTCTAGTGCTCGTCATTGGAAAAAGTAGAGCTCGACTCACTTGGACTGGATGTACGAGCACGCGTTGCCCTCGCTGTCGGCCGTCGTGAAGAGCACGGTGTCGCTCGACATGATCGGTGCGCCCTTGCGGATAATAGGGTTGGACGCAGAAGTCTCGTACAAACTCGCACGCTTGGCGAGGTACTCTGAGCTGAGGAGCTCGGCGGTGGGGACGTGGGACACCTCGGGGTCAGCCACGTAAGCGCGGGTGTCGGCGAATGCCATGCGGACGGCCTCGCTGTTGTTCGACCGGAAGTCAGCACGGGTGGTGAGACCAGAAGAAGGTTGACACTTACATGAGAGTGTGGAGGTACAGAGTACTGTTGTGCTCCTCGCGCTGAAGGTCGACCTTGCCCGACTTCTCGATAGCCTCGATAATTCCAAGAGCAATCAGAGCAGTGATACCCTATTTAATCGGAGCACTTTAGTGAGAGCTTTAATTAAGTAGGAATAGTTTTGTCACACACCTGACCGTTGGGAGGGCACTCGTGCAAAGTCACACCATCCTCTCCTCCGAAGTTGTACGAGATAGGCTCGACGACGGTAGTCGTGTGTGCCTTGAGATCCTCCAAAGTCATCACGCCGCCCTTGCTCTGGATCACTGGAAGCATGACTACGTCAGTACCAACTTCTTTTTTTTTGAAAAGCACATAACCTACATTCAACGATAGCCTCAGCAACACGACCCTCGTAGAAGCCCTTTTTGCCCTCCGCCGCGACCGCTCGGAAAGTCTGCGCCAGGGTCGGGTTCTTGAAGATCTCGCCGGCGCCAGGAGAGTGGGTGGAGCCGTCCTTGGCCGTAACTAGCATCTCAGCGCCGTTGGGAGACTGGGAGAGGAACTTGTCGTAGTTTTTCCTCCACGAGAACGACGAAGACTCGCTGATGGGGATTCTGTTCGCGAGGGGTCAGCGGCGTGAACGTGGATTCACAGGAATAGACGACGCACCCAGCCTCAGCCATACGGATAGCAGGAGCAAGGGCATCGCCGATAGTAACCTTTCCGGATCCCAGAGTGTCGATAGTGTCGACCCAGGCAGCAGCACAGCCCGGCACGGTGGCGGTGTTGATGTCGAGGAGGTCGAACTGGCTGCCCTGGGCGCCGCACTCGCGGGCTTTGGCGAGCGACAGAGCTGCCGGAGCACGTCCACTGCCGTTGAAAGCCTTCACTTTCTTTGTTTTGGCGTCGAAGAAGAGGCTGGAAAGAAGAGGAAGGTCAGTTGGATGCGCCACTGAGACTGGAATGGCGTGAGGGCGCACCAGAACGCGTCGCCTCCGATTCCGCACGATCCAGGCTCAGTGAGGTTGAGAGCGGCACTGACAGCAACGGCTAGACACAGAAAGCTGTTGGCTTTGGATCTATTTTGGTGGACAAGAAGGAGCGTACCGGCATCGGCGGCGTTTCCTCCCTTGCGCAAGATCTCGAGACCGGCCTCAGCGGCCAAAGGTTGGGAGCAGGCCACCATGCCTTTGGTACCATACACTACACTCCTTCGAGAAGCGAAAGGTGCAAAAGGGACCTATTGATCTCTATTAGCTCCCGTCCCAAACTGCACCCGAACGAGCTCATCCGCTAAACCTACATCCTGACAGTTGACCGCGTCGTGGAGGTGGAGCTTGCGTGGTGGAGGTGCGGGCGACATGGTTGTTGGAAGTTGATAGAAAGTGTTGGTGTGGATGTCAGAAGGTGAAAAGCGTCTCTCGGCTTCAAGTCCCGGACTATGGAGCTCACGAGACGCGCCTCGCGGCCGGCCGTCACGGCTGTGCCGCAAGGCTCGCCGACGGCACCGCCGAAGCTGCCCTGAATATCTCGCGCCGGCCCCAAACAAGTCCGATTCTGCGATTGACAGGCGACCTTTTTTGCACACAATTTACCACAAAACTATGAGACTTTGATTTCAATCTCTGTTGCATTCAACTTCAGTGGGGAGCGTGTCCAGCGAGGAAAAGCGAGCGGACTTTGGCGGCATCGGGCCAGGCCGATAGATAGAGAGCCACATTTCGAAGTTTGCAATTGATTGCACGTCTCCCGTTGAACGTTGACCCCGCACCACACGCCGACTCAGACGAGGAGCACGGCTCTGCCTTCGGCAAAGCCGCTAGCCTGTGGGCTCTTATCCTCCGTTTTATAGCTCACTTTACTTGGCTCGGCACCTGTAGCGCATTGGAGCCTTATCTTGGCCGCACATTTGCCGGGGAAGGCCGCCCTCAAGCTTGCCTATCGACCGCCGCCCCTTCGACCTCCTGCCTCATCACGGCTTTCTCTCTTCCGCCATCTCTCCCGTTATCCTCCTATCCAATCTTTACACTTTTAGATACACTACCATGGCAACGCCTAGCTTGACCACGAGCTTGTCCATCGATCCCGAAAAGGACGCCTTCAAGACGGCCGTCGCGCCAGTCTACCTGCCGGGACTCGAGGCCGTCGGCGAAAAGGACGAGGATGAGGCTCGCGCCATCGCCGGCGACGTCCGTCACGAGTTCACCCAGGAGGAATCCGATGCTGTGAGTCTTGCTATAGATGTGATGATTGACCATTTGGCTCATTTGTTTGCGTTTGCGCCATGTCTCCTTGCTCCCACCACATGACCGCGTGATCCCCTCCCCAGGTCAAGCGGAAAGTCGACCGACGTGTCATCCCCATCTTGGCCGCCGTCTACTTCAGTCAGGTAGGCCTTTACTTTAATTTTTGTATACTTGAGTATCAGTGCCTGACTGTTCCTTCCGTAGTTCTTGGACAAGAACTCGCTCAACGTGAGTCGCTGCCTCCACCGTCGCTATGTCCAGAGCGGCGGTTACTCATGTTCTTCGCAATCCTCAGTACTCCTCCGTCATGGGTCTCCCTATCAAGGGACAACACTACAACCTAGTCTCTCTTGTGAGTATCTTTCAGCATTCCTCGGCCCTGCTGCCCTTCCAGCGTGTATCGGCTTTTCGTCTGCTGGTTGCTGACGCCTTAAACACCTACCCACAGGCCTTCTACATCGGATACATGGTGTTTGAGATCCCCACGTCTGCTCTCGCCCAGCACTTCCCTCGTGAGTTCCTACTCCTTGATCATAGCATTGGACGCCTACGTGGTCCCTTTCTCTTGATACTGACCATCTGCATTGTCTTTTTCTGCAGTTGCCAAGTACCTCGGAGTAAACATGCTCCTCTGGAGCGCGTCGCTCTGGTGCCACGCCGCCTCGGCCGAATTCGCACCCTTCTTCGTCCTTCGAATCCTCCTTGGAGTGTTTGAGTGCTGCGTGTCGCCTATCCTCATTGCCATGGTCAGTTCGTGGTACATCAAGGAGGAGCAGGCAAGGCGTGTAGCCTGCTTCTACTCCATGAACGGCTTCACTTCCATTCTCGGAGGACTCATGGCGTACGGCGTCACTTTCTACAAGGGCACCGCCGTCGCCCACTGGAGGGTGAGTGAACGTTTGAGCCGTGTTCAAAGATCTTCACTGATCGTTTGAGCTACACTAGATCATGTACTTCCTCCTTGGCGGTATGGCTCTCATTGTCGCGATCTCCGTCCTCATCTGGCTCCCCGACTCCCCCGCCACCGCCACGTTCCTCACGGAGCGCGAGAAGCTCGTTGCCATCGAGCGAGTCCGGAGCAACCAGACGGGAACGGTCAACAAGAAGTTCAAGAAGCACCAGGCGCTCGAGGCTTACAAGGATCCCAAGACGTGGCTCCTCATCCTCCTCACTTTCCTCTCGAGTGTGCCCAACGGCGGTCTGAGCTCGTTCAACTCTATCCTGCAAGCTTTGACATTCCATTTTCATCTGAGCTACTGCTTACCATCAAGTCTTTCCTGCACAACAGCATCAAGGGCTTCGGATTCTCTTCGAGGCTCTCGCTCCTCATGAACGTCCCCGAGGGAGTCGTCGCTGCGTCCTCGACCATCGCCATCTGTATCTGGGCCGACAAGAGCAAGCAGAGGATCATCCCGTGTCTCGCTGCCATCATTCCGGCTGTTATGTGAGTCTTCTTCTTTATTTACATTGTGGGTCTCTCAAACCTGACGTGGCAATGTTTTTGACAGCGGGTCAGCCATGCTCGTTGGGTTCAGTCAGGGCAACCACTACGAGAAGTACAAGGGTGCTTTGATGACCGGTAACCTTCTCGTGAGTCTCAACACAGCTTTCGTTATGCTGCTCTACCGCCCTTTGCTGACAGGCTCTGTAAATTGCAGATCAAGCCCTACGGATCGTGTCTCGCACTTCTCTATGCGTGGTCTGCTGCCAACTGCGCTGGTTCAACGAAGAAGAGTGAGCACGATTTTTTACTTTATGAGAAAGAGCTTGACGGACGCTAATCCGCCGTGCTTCCATCAGCTGTCGTTAACGCGTCCTTCCTGTATGCCCAACCTTGCACTTCCTACCGGTAGTCCATCAAGCTAACTCAACTTTTTGCAGTGTTGCCTTTGGTTTGGCAAACGTGATGGGATCCGAGATCTTCCAGAGCAAGGACGCGCCCTCGTAGTGAGTAACCCTTAGCTCCTTTGAGACCCCCCGAAACAGAAGCTCACCCGCACGAACCTTGACAGCATTCCAGGAAAGGTCTCGTGTCTCGTCCTCTTTGCCGCCATGATCCCCACGATCATCGCGATGAAGTTGTACACCGACCGCCAGAACAAGAAGAAGCGCGCCGTCCTTGACGCGATGATTGCCGAGAACAACTGGACGCCTGAGGATGTGCAGAGGGAGGCTGATAAGCACGCTGTGAGTGACACTATCTGGACTCTGCACGGTCTGCAGGTCAGTCACTAACGAGGTGCGGCTTGCTCCAGTTCTTGGACCTTACGGACCTCGAGAACCCCTTCTTCTTCTACACGTCTTAAGTCTTGGGTCACTGGTTGCTGTGGAGTAGAACTTTCAGTGTTAAAACATGAGAAGCACTGGGTCATTGTTATGAGATAGAGCACGTTTGTTGGACGGTCCATCACTGAAGTCTACACCGTGAGAGCAGACCACGTGGCACATCAGCAGACGCGGACTGGACAATTATCGCTGAGCGACATGATGTTCAATTGGACCTTAATCCACTAGCTATACACCGTGTACTGATCTAACCCAAACCCGAAAGACTCTATCCCCGCGTCCCCATTCAAGAACCTCGCCCACTCGTCGTCCGACCACGGCAAGCCCTCCCCGGCGCCAAAATCCAGCAGCAAATCTTCGCCCGGGCCCACCTCCTCCAACGTTGCTTCCGCGGCACCTTGGTCAGCAGCTGAAGATTCATGCTCTGGAATCGCGTCCACTGTTGTCGGTGACCCGCCGTTCGCGGCCAGTTCCCCTGGTCCAGCGAACTGTCGGTAGATGCCGGCGGACTGGTCGAGCGAGAGGTCGCCTTTCGCGCGGTTCGTGACGATGGTAGTTGAGCTCCTGGTGTCGGCTCCTGGCCATTGCATCTGGGAGAGCGAGAGAAGGGACTCGAGCCAGCGAGTTGCGAGCGGCCAGACGTCGAGGACGTCTTCGAGGAGGCGGAGGGAGGTCGTGACGCCTTCTGCGGCTTTGTTGGACCACTTTGGGCAGACTGTAAAATTGCTGTTAGAAATTTAATTATCTGAAGCTGTCTAGAAAGGACTCACGCCACGGGCAGCATCGAAGATAATTGATCACGCAGCCGGCGAGGTAGGCGGCGAAGCCCTTCAGAACCAGATCGGAGGGCGTCAGCTCAGTGACTGATGCAGAGAAAGCACAATCACTCACAGTAGAAGGAGTACACCCTTGACTGAACGGCCTCGTCTTCGACGCTACCTCCAGCAACTCGAGCAACCCAAACGCATGCTCCATCAACTCCTCCGCCATGCTCTCCCAATATGCCAGCCCCGACGGCGGACTAGGCTCCGGCAAGGCCAAATGCGCACGATGAGGATCCAGAACCTGGATCATTGTTGGTAGATGCTGACGGCGTGCCGCAATGTTGACGACCGCGACGGACTGCCATAGGCCCACGTAGATCTGCTTCCACGTCAGCTAAGGGTTGTCGAACGGGAGGGACGGGAGAGAGGAACTCACAACGTCAGAGTTGGCGACGTGGTGGGCCAGAAGTGTGGCGGTCGACCACTTTTGTTTCTGGCTCAGTCCTTCTTCCCACTCCCTCAGCGCGTCCCGCGCCCTCGACAGCACGCTCGTCTCCTCCCACGGCTCGTTCCCCGACTCCACGTGGTGCGATAGTGAGCGGAGAGTGCGACCCCAGATAATGTTGAGCTTAATGAATGTTGAGAAGAGAGAGGGGTCGGAGCCGGGTGAGTGGAGGTAGAGCGGGGAGGGGAGCGTGCCAAACGTGAAGTTGTCGTCGTGTGTTGGGAGGGGGATGTGGATGGAGCGGGCGAATTCCTCGTCGCTGAGGTTGGAAGGGACGGAGCGGTGGTGGACTGTGGACGTGAACCTGAAATTAGGCCAGGTTTGAAGCTCCGTAGTAGTGCAAAGACTCACCAGTGAGAGACTTGACGAGCAAGTACCAACGTGTTCGGCGCTGACACTCAATCTCGACAGGCAACAATGGTGGCTCCATTGATTCCCCAGGTATCTCTTCCGACATCTGCACAGCCATCCCGTGAAGCATCCGACCTCGAAAACCTTCCCCTCGGCCCCATTCCGCTACCGCGAGAAGGGCGAGAGCTTGGACGCGATCGAGTGATGGAACGGACGTCTCTTGGTACACTAAAGCCGAGCGTTAGCAGCGTATTTCTGGAATGCAAGTTTGATGAACACTAACTGTGGCTCCACGCTACGTTCACAAAGGTCTCCACCGCTTTTGTGCGCCCGCCGAGGAAGTCGACGACCCGAGGCGTAAAGCGGCATGACGTGGCGAGGATGGCATTGAGAAGGAACGGGTTGACGGATGTCGGGCTGGTTTTGAGAGAGTGCATGAATGTCGGAGAGTGGAGGAAGCCTTCGACCTTTGCGTTAGCAAAGTCACGCAACCGATGTTAGAATCAGCCGCACTCATTTGGAAGAACGAAGTGAAAAACGCTGAGAAAAGGATATCAGCTTGGTTCAAGATTGTATGTAGCGATTAAAATGGCATACTTTGACAGCACTCGACAATCAACTCCAGCGGCAGCGTTGTCGTAGCAGCTGGACTGCCCGCCGGAGAGACCACCTCGAGAGCCTGGGGTCGTGGGACATGAGGTGAGGTCGCGGAGGAGGGTTCTGGAGGATGTTCTTGTGGTACCAACGCAGGTCGAGGTAGTAGGGGTCGCGTCGTGGGCACCGCCCCTCCCGCCGCGTGTAGTCGACTGGCGTATCCGCCACTGGCAGCCTGTACCGTTGTAGCACGCTTTCGGAGTCCTCTAGGCTGTCCAGAAATATGCTCAATGAGCACTCTACGGGGTTTAAGAGAGGAAGACCCACCTCTCGATCCATCAACGACGTGCCGCGATGAACCGGCAGCGCACACGATCCCTCCAGCCCCCGCGTCAGACACATCCGGCACGGCGGACTTCCTTGATAGTCACACTTGATCTTGCTCTTCCTGCATGGCATACATGCCAGAGCTGAGCGTTTCCGCGTTGGCGGAGGACCATCGGCGTTGTCGTGATGCGGCACGATGGCCGATCGCACGCCCGCCGGCGTTGGAGGTTGGATGGCGGAGGTGCTAGAGACGGGTAGATCTGGAAATGGAGATGTTGAGGTTCGTGTTGCGCCTGCCTCGGACATGTGTTAGGCATGGACGAGTACAAAGGCGTCCAAGCGGCGGCACGCCTCGAGCGACTTTGCGGCATGGCTGAGAAACCACGGACAGCGGAGGGAACTCAGTGTTGTGAGAAGTACGGAATGCCCTTCAACACCAAACTCATCTACTAGGACTTCTTTCTAGACACTACTATCACTATAAACAATGATTGCCCAACCGTGGTGTAGTCAAGTGTAAGGACTCAAATTTCAAAGTGCTGAGTGTAAGTGCCGGAGTCTTGCTTCCACCATCACAAAAATGCATCTCTCTTTGCTTGCAAGAAGCAAAACACTTTCAAACGTACCGCCGGTGAAGCCTCGATCACTTTTGCTCACAGCCACCAAGAGGCAGTGCAACCGAAACGGAGGAATGGGAGCCGGCGACTGACTGTGACGGGCGTCCCGAGCACGAGGGCTGCGACCCAAACCAGGACCCCATCTTTGCCCTCCGGAAAGAAGAGTACATCCGACTGCTTCTTTCCTCTTCCGACCTCTCTGAATAGCGCCACTCTTGCGTCCGCCCTCGCACTCGGCTTCACCATCTGCCGTGCTCTCGTCTACGGAGGGATGTACTTCCGCCCGCTGCACACCCCCTCCTGAGCAGCTGAGATCAAAGTTTTTCTCGCCTCCCCACTCTATCGCGCTCCATTGCGACTCATCTCCTTGCCGTACGCCGACGTCTTTAAACACCATCTCGGTGCTCCGGGCGAGAGGCCCGCGCAGCCACCGCCAGAGCGCTTGACGCAGTTCACGGAGGCGTTCTTGGTTAGTGTTGGTTGGCCAAAGGATCCACTGAAGGCTGTGACGGATATTGGTGGAAGTGGGGCCGTGAGTCGGTTGGTCAAGGTCGGGAAGGTGATGGAGGAGGGCAAGGTCAATTGGAGCAGTAGAGGTGAACTGCCGGTGCGCTTTTTCTCTTTTATTCCTCATCAGACAATATCAGGGGATCAAACGTGTGATGACAGGTCGAGATTCCGCTACCTCCCTTGGATCTACCACTCGGTCTTCTCCTGCCCCGTCTCAAAGGAAGCGACGACGCCAAGCAAGCCGCCAATGCCCCTTCCTTGCGGCCACGTTATCGCCAAGGAGAGTCTCATGAAACTTGGTCGTGGAATCCCGTGAGTTCCCAATCGAAGTTTCTTTGTAGGCCCACCTGTGAGACATGCAGACTGACCCCAAGACCACGTCATCGCTCCGGCAGGACGCCCAAGTGCCCGTACTGCCCCGTTGTCAGCCAGATCGAGAAGGCCGTTAGAGTCTACTTTTAGTGACAGGAAATGTCCTCAAAGCTGTCTCCTGTGAGAGTGCGCATCTACCCTGTCGAAGAGCCACTGTTCTGTTGTCAAGTCGAAGGTCATCTTTTCTGACGAGACCTCTCAAGACGAGTCGGGCGACCCAGCCCAACTCCTACTACTTCCTCCTCTGCGGCTTCTTCAGAAGCATCGGCCATGTTTATGATTTAGGAATGAACTCTTATTTTAACAAAAGCAATTTAGATGGGAATGATTATCAATTTCACAAAACTAGAAAGATTCGGGTAGATGGTGCTCAGAACATGACGGTCATGGTATCAGCACCGATGGGATCGTTCGGGAAAGACTGCTTAATCTGCCCCAACCTCGCTTTCTTCATCTCTGACGCTTGCTCCTTCTTTGGCAGGTTCCAGAAGCGGGCCCTCAGCAAGCTACGCTCGACCGTGCCTTGCGAGAAGTGGACGACCGAGAGGCGGCGCGGAGCGGTGACGTGGGGAGGGAGAGGAGGGATGCCGCCGTGGTTCTTGAAGATGTCGTCGAGCTCCTTCTGGTTGAAGTAGTCTGCAAGGTTCACGTTTCCGTGAATGAGCCAGGAGGAAGGGAGGAAGAAGGGGACGGCGGGGTGAAGCTGGGGGACACGTCAGCGCTTCAGTCCCAGAACGGTGCGGATGAAGGGTGCGCACCTCGATCAACAGGCGCGCGTCTCGGAGGTACAAAAAAACCATTGAGCGAAGATAGTAGCCTGTAAGAGAAGGCCGTGTTACTTTGGAGTTCGGAGGGTCCGCCTTGAGAAGCAGGAAGGAGCCGGAGCGCACCGAAAGACGTGATGCAACAGCAGCGGGCGGGCGAGTTTTTCCTGTCCGTGTGCATCAGACACGACACCACTTTCACGCCCTTGGCCTTTCCGACACCCTTGCTGTTTCCGCCGTTAAGTGTGCACATGTCAAAAGGGTAGAAAGGGGGCTTCGAGTCCTTGTCCGAAGGCACGAGCTCAAGCTGGGCGGGGAAGTACTTCTCCAACGATGCGCGCATAGATTCACTAAGGATAGTCATGTTAGCCTCAACAGAGAGAGATAAGTCGGTAGAATCAACACGCACCAAAGTTTGATCAGTTGGGGGTTCTCTAAAAGGAACGTGTACAGCTTTGGAAATTTGCGGTTCGCCGCCGCCGATATGACAGTCTGGGGTCCAAAAACTAGTCAGCGATGAAGTAAAGAAAGGGGAAAAAAGTTCAGCCAACCTTACTATAAGCAGCGTGAATCCCGACTGTGAGGTGTGAGTGACCTCCTCGCATGCCTTTCACACCCGCATTGGAATCGGAAGAGAGTGCCACGCCATTCTTCTCAATTTCGGCCACATCGTCCATGAACCTTGCGTTGATGGCTGCGTGATCTGGTAGAGCTTCGGAAGAAAGAGCATATCGACAACCCGACATGTCTCGGAGATCAATGCCGCTATGTAGGGAAATGAATTGGAAACACGTAAGCGAACGGATCAGTGATTGAGAGAAAGGAATGACGCACTCTTCATTGAACAGCACAATGCGGCACTGTTTGATCTCCTCGGCCGTCACATGTGGCGCGATGTTCATCTTCTTTGACTCAAAAATTGTGCTTTGGACCACGTCGCCGGTCAGAGCAGGGATGCCGAGAACCGAAGAAATGACGGCGAGGGCCTGTCTCCCTCTGCTAGCTGGAACCGCAATGAGACGCCCCCACTTGGCAAGCCGTCTCTTCATATCCCGCTCTGCTTGTGCTTCGCTGTTCTGCTTGGCGGTGCGCCGACTCTGCTTGCGCTTCGCGGCGCCGGCGTTGCTGTTCTTGCCGCGCTTGCGCTTGCGCTTGACCGTGGGTTCCTGAGCAGAAGGTGAAGGACAAGGGGCGGGGATAACAAACTGAGCTAAAGGCAAAAAGGACGTGTTAGCACTGGCGCTCAGGACCGTACGCAGAGAAGGAGAAAGGAAGCCAAAACACACCCGGAGGCTGAAGGACGTAGTTTGGGCAGAGGGAACGAGGAAGAAATGTAAGGATGACGGCTGTGACACCGCACATAAGGCAAGCAGCGTACCTTCTGTTTCCTCCTCATCTCCGTCCACCAAGGATGGAGGAGAGCGTTGCTGCTCTTTGTGCTCCTTGTGCAAAACAGAGGTGCCGGCGGTGGGGGACACGTGTTGGGGACCTACCATTGCAGATCGAGGTTAGCACGGAAACTCTCCCGGGAAAATTCAAAATGAGTACCGTTCATGTGAGGAGGAAGATCCTTCTGAAATACACGAGTTTGGTCTACGAGCTCTTCAAAGATCACTGTTCGAGAGAATTTTGTGTCAGCGGTGACCACATCAACGTGTGAAGAGCAAGACGCACCATCAGCTCCAGCATCGTTGTTAGAGTCGCCATTGTTGTCATCGAAAACAGAAGCGCTTGTATCAAGCTCACTGCTTCTTCCAAGTTCGGCGAGAAGACGTGTAGTCACGTCTACTCGGGAGAGCGCGTCAGCAATCGCGCCTTGCCCACCATGTCGCGCACGCTACAAGGGAGAATGGAGACAAACATAAGTCTTCAGGGTCGGCGTGTTCATCGTCAGCGTCGTGCTCAGCCTCTTCGTCAACCGCACGCTCCAGCAATCCTTCGATATCGAAACCACGCGCGTCTGCGGAGAGCAAGTTGCAGATGGACACGTCAGCATGGCCTCTCGTCGATCCACACTGAGGGACTCACTGAAAGCTGGAACGGCCGTTGATTGAGCCGCAATCGTAGAGGAAATAGTATCAGGTTCTTTCTGGAGGGAAGCTTGGGAGGTGGTCGTGTCGGTCGACGTAGTCTGGCAGAGAAACAAAGTTCGTGTCAGCGCGGAAGTCCAGCCGGTCCCCTTCGATACCCGGTGAAAGCTCCCAGCCCCTCTTCAGCACGCCACCATCACACCTCCACACCACACTTCTGGTTCTCGTCCAAAAAAACCCCACTACAGACACACTCGTCGCTGTTCACCAATTCGGCGATTCTGCAGACTTGTGGCCAACACTCATCGCTGTTCCCCGATTCGGCAATTCTGCAGACTTGTGGCCAACACTCATCGCTGTTCACCGATTCGGCGATTCTGCAGACTTGTGGCCATCACTCATCGCTGTTCACCGATTTGGCGATTCTGCAGACTTGTGGCCATCACTCATCGCTGTTCACCGATTCGGCAATTCTGCAGATTTGTGGCCAACACTCATCGCTGTCCCGGTTCCCAGGGTTCTGCGGACTGGTGTAGTGGGGATCTCCATGTTTGCTGATTGTCGTAAACCCCCATACTTGCTGTGCCTCCAAATCGCTTCCCGCAACAAAGCAGAGACAAAACGCATGAGCTTACGTTGGATCGGAATGGCCTCAGCACTACAAGGCCTGTGGCCTTGATCCACTTGAGGGTGTTCATGAATGGCGATGGAACAGCAAATTTGAGAGAGGGATGAGTGAAGGGAAGAAAGGAAAGTCACGAACGGCAGAGCTCCCCACCTTTTTACCGCCCCCCTCAATGGGAATCCCGAGCAGTGATTCGTGCTCCACGAAAGTTGGAGTTGAGAGTCGTGGTTCGCGTGAGAGGTCTCAGTCTCTAACTTGACTGGAGCTCATCATGCGCATTCAAAGCTCTACGATGGCATGCGGATCAGGTCCGATCTACGACGACGTGGAAACCAGCCTCGGCAACTACGTGGTCACGCAGCAACCCAGGTGCCACTGCGTAGAGTCCAAAGAGGGTAATAACGAGGAAAAAGTCTACATCAATTCAAGCGTCATTTTGCAGGTCCTCTTTGCGGCCAGAGAAAGAGTCGCGGTGTTCCTCGAACCGGGTGCTCTTAACTCCCCGTCGCCTCGGCCAGCTCCTTGAGGCCCTCCGCGCCTCGCCGTGATTCTGTACAGCCAGATACCGGAGCTAGTTCGCATCTAGACTGAAAACAGAGTACAGTGTGCTCTTCTGGAACTTAAAAAGTGATGCGTGTGGAAGGGCAACGATGCGGCGTGGAAGGGAGCGCGGGCTGCTGAAAGCACGGCAATCCGATCCCACTCGTTGACAAATAGAGTGCTACCAATAGGCTGGCTGCTTTGGACTGCAAACGGATGTATTTTGTGCGCCAAAAGGGGAAGCGAAGGCAAAAAAGAGGACATCTTGCGAGCACGTCAGCCCATTTGGACAACCGACGTGTCCTTTGTGCCCGCGTGTAGCACACATGGTCACACGTTTAAGTGAACGATGCTTTGGCGCATCCTCTAACATTCTCGTAAATTACGCGCCGCCCCTCACCGACCGCGTCTCTCCCTCCTTCACACCACTCCTCACACTACTCAAAAAAGTCTCACGATGCCCTCGACTCTCCGCCAGCGCATGGCCGCCAAGCAGGCGGACCTGTCGTCCTCCACCGCCTCGCTCTCGTCCGACGTGGACCTCGATGAGGGCCTCCCCGTGTTCACGCCCCCGCCGTTCACGATCAACGAGCTCCTCAAGGCCATTCCAGCGCACTGCTACGAGCGCTCGGCGCTCCGCTCGTCGCTCTACGTGATCCAGGACGCCGTCCTCGTCTCCGCGCTCGTCTACGCGGCAACGTTCATCGACCCCGCGTTTGGCACCAACGGCGCTGTCCTCCAGGGCTGGCAGGGCGAGTTGGCCAAGTGGGCCGCGTGGGGCCTCTACTGGACTTTCCAGGGCTTCGTGTTCACCGGCGTTTGGATCTTGGGTACGTGCGCACGTTTTTTTCTCCTCTGGGAGCCTCGGTCGGGCCACACGGCACGGCACGGTGCACTGCGGACGTGGAACTTGGCGCTGATCCTTTTCGTTGGTCTTGTCTTGGATTTGGTTGTGCTCAACAGGACATGAGTGTACGTTTGTTTCCTTTTGACGCGTTGCTGTGGTGGGATC
Source organism: Pseudohyphozyma bogoriensis (assembly GCA_024364755.1). Taxonomy (NCBI): domain Eukaryota; kingdom Fungi; phylum Basidiomycota; class Microbotryomycetes; family Chrysozymaceae; genus Pseudohyphozyma; species Pseudohyphozyma bogoriensis. Next base: position 78,963 of record JALBUQ010000029.1, read on the forward strand.
TGGTAGGACGCGGAGCTGACTTGCGACTCCCCCGCTCCTCTGCACCTTCCCTATCTCCGCCGACTTTTTGTTTCACTTTGCACCGCGCCACTTGCACACCCTACATCCACCTTTCGAACCCTCCACCCTATCTCGCATCATTTCCCAACACCTCCGGCTCACGAAACAACAGGCGGCCACCAGGCTTTCTCGACCTCCAAGCAGATCAACTACATCGCCGGTCTCTTCCTCCACTCCTTCGTCCTCGTCCCCTTCCACTCGTGGCGCATCTCGCACTCGAAGCACCACGCCGCGACTGGTCACCTCACCCGCGACGAGGTCTTCGTCCCCGCGACCAAGTCGTTCGCCACCAAGAACTACGGCCTCAACCCCGCCAGGGAGGTCATCAAGGACGGATTGAAGTTGGAGCAGCTCCTCGAGGACGCCCCTCTTTACAGCCTTTACTGGCTTGTTGTTCAGCAGGTGCGACTTGAGCTTCCCCTTTTTTTCGTGAATCACGCCACACCACACGAGCACGGGCGCTTCTGGCGTCTTCTTCGGAGCCCCGAAGTCTGCAGAAGTTGTCTTTGGTGAACGTGAGGAAGTTTCATGGAGCTGATTCGTTGTTCTTGTTCGTCTATAGTTGTTCGGCTGGCCCGCCTACCTCTTCAACAACGCCTCTGGTCAGGAATGGTACCCCAAGGGCACCAACCGTGCGTTCTCCCCTCAGTTTCGTGCTGTCATCCAAGCTCGTCAACTAACACAAAGTCCTTTTCTGCATCGTACAGACTTCATGCCCTCGTCCAAGATCTTTGATGCCCGTCACCGCCAGGATGTTCTCGTCTCGGACGCTTTCCTCATCGCCATGCTCTCCGGTCTCACCTGGATCTCGATGAAGTTCGGTGTTGGCGCCATGGTCAAGTACTACGGTGAGTCTCGACAAGCCGTTGAGATGCACTTGCTGCGAGTTGGCGGGACAACGCGCCGAAAGGAAACAGCAGCTGATGTTCTCTTTCGACGGCACGCAGGCATCCCCTACCTTTTGGTCAACCACTGACTCGGCATGATCACCTTCCTCCAGCACACCGACCCTACCCTCCCTCACTACCGCGCCGGCGAGTGGACCTTTGCTCGTGGTGCCCTTGCCACGGTCGGTAAGTCGGACCGATCTCGCGCTTCCGATGGTACCAAAATGCTAAGAAGCGACGCAATTGTCAGACCGTAACATGTTTGGACTTGTCGGTCCTTACTTGATGCACGGCATCACTGAGACTCACGTCGCCCACCACACTTGCTCCAAGATCCCTCACTGTACGTCCATCGCACCACGCTTTCAGGTCCTAGCGTAGTTACTGACAAGCCCTGCGAATTCTAGACCACGCCTGGGAGGCCACAGAGGCTCTCAAGAAGTTCCTCGGTCCCCACTACAATGCTACTGAGGAGAGCACGTGGGTCTCGCTCTGGAAGTGCTACCGCATCTGCCGCGTACGTCTTTCTTTTCATCCTTCAGCGCTTCGCAAAGCACCTGGCTAACCTTTTTGGTTCTTCGTTCCTAGTTCGTCGACGACGAGGGCGACGTCCTCATGTACCGCGATGCCTACGGCCGCGCCAAGATGCAGGTCGCCGTCGAGGACAATGTCTCCGACTCTGGCTTCGAGTCGTCCAAGTAAACTCCACTCTTTAGACACTTCATTACTATGCGTTTCTCTACGTAGAAACCTTCTGCTCCACCCCTTTCTCACTCGTTTAGATAGAATCCGGCAACCCCTCGCGACGTCGGATTTCAACATCCGCTCGTTCCTTTCGCGAAGGAGGCTGCTGATTCTCACCTTCTCCACACCCCGGTCATCTAGTTCTTGTTCCCCCGGTTATTCATGTTTAGCAATTCACTCGCATCTCTACGCACGCCACCAGCTGAATAAGAGAGACACGTAGTCGAGTCCGCTTGCCCGATAACTTCCAATGTGGTCGCTGTGGACTGCAACTGAGGCCCAGCTCTTTCCTCGCCAGCCGTATAGCCTTGACCAGAAAAATCAAGATAGAAGGCTCCGCGGTCGTCGGCGGCACGCTTTTCCCCGCGTTTCGTCCCGACGCGGAGGAGCTGATTCTTCGCTGCACCGCACCATTTACCATCCTTACGAATGGCGGCCTCCTCATCTACAACAAACAAATTGAGCGACACTCTCGTGAGAATACGAGCAGGGATCGAACAAGCGCTCGAGACGTCCGACCTCGACAACCGGCCATCACGGCAAGCCAGAGCGGTTCCGCTCAGTGCGCCAGCTTCAACTGGGGCGTGTGCGGCGTGCAAAGCGGCGAAAGCCAAGTGTTATGGTGAGAAACATTCTTTGACCTTCCTACAGGCTTCCGCAGCCAGGCTGTGAGCTACCGGGGATTGCGTCTTGCTGTTTGCTGACGCCTCGTGTGGTTTGTGCTCCAGGGATCCCGCCGGATGCTTGCCCGAGATGTGTGAGCGCGAACCACAACTGTACCTACCCAGCACACAGCCGGCGTGGTCGTAAACGGACCACCACAGTGTGAGTGCTATCTCTGACTTTAGTTGCCGCGCCGGCCGGTGTTGACTGTCGTTGTGAACCAGAACAACGCACCACCTTCGACGGGTGCTGGCGGAGTTGGATACTCTGATGGAAGGGAGTAGTACTCCTTCTGCTTCTGGATCCTCAGCGCCCGTCGTAGCACGTGCAGCCTCGTCGGAGTCGTCAACAAGAACTTCGGAGCCGCTAGCCGCTGAGTCGCCGCCGGAGGCTGTGCATGCGATTATCAGCAACCCTTTGGCTGTGCTTTCGACCTTGTCCCTTCAGTCAGAGGCACTGAATAGACCCGGGACGCACAATCTTTCTCTACACGGTGCGTTCGCTTCTTTCGACCCCCCGGTGTCGGTGTGCTCACGCTCTCCCGGTGTCGGCAGCGTTGTACAGGGTCCGGAGCGATGCATGTCCTGAAATGGATCCAGTCAGCTTGGGGCTTCTCACAGAAGCAGACCTTGAACGACTCGTCAACTTGTGCGCCACCGTCTTTCTCCTCCAGCGTCCTCCCTCTGACAGACCACACGTCCACCGCACAGCTACTTCACCAACCTTTACCCCTTCTTCTGGAAACTTGACCGCAAAGTTCACACTCCGATGTTCCTCCGAAGCATCTCGCCGTTCCTTACGACCGCACTAGCCGCGACAGTGGCGACGTTCTGCCCCGCCTCCGCACACCTCTGTAAAGCGCTCGCGGACCATGCGCACAACCTCGCTTTGAGAGTCTTTGATGAAGGATTGAAGAGCACAGAGGTGGTTCAGGCCTTTGACTTTATGTCGTGAGCGAGACTTCTTCGTCTCTTCTGAATGTGACAGGCGGTTGTCTGATCTCTGAAGGACCTGGGCAGGCATTGGGCCCAGCCCGTCGATGATCATGGCGGCGATCGGTCGTGGACCTGGCTTGGACAAGCTTTGTAAGACAACCCCTCATCTCAAATATCTCTACTGCTGTTCTCATCCTTGGCACCACCGCAGGCGCATTGGTTCCGAGATTCGACTCGACCTCCCTTTCGGGGACGAACAGATGGCGTTCTACCATGCTGCAGCCAACCTCACACCCGAGGACGTTGAGCGACTCGCTAAGGACAGAGCAGTAACCTGGACGCTCTTGTTCTGCGGCGAACTCGCGTGCGTAACCTCAACACGTGTCTGAGCCAGACCTGACGTGTGTTTGTGGTTCGCAGGATGGCAGTTCAGACTGGCCGCGTTCACAGTCTGGCGAGCTTGAAAATTACTTCAAGTATGCCATTTCATCTGCCTTTCTGGCGGATGTGAGCTCATCAAGCTTGACACCAGGTCTCTTGCAGTCTCGAGACCCGCCGGAGCAGAACGACCCGCTCTACTCCCTGTACGCCAACGTGGCGCTACAAAAACTTTACGTAAGCCAATCCGGAAGGCCGTACCAGAATTTTGAGAGTTCTCAGTCGCTGACTGCCCCTTCCTCCAGGCAAATGCGCTTTCACTGGCTGTTGGCCACCGTGAAGCTCAGGACAACAGCGACGACGTTCGCGATTCCTTCATAGCTTCGTGGGCATCAGACTTTGAGCTCTGGCCGAAGACATGGCCACATGTCAGTACGTAATCTTCAAGCTTGTCTCACCACGTCTTCTCGGATCGTTGCTGATGCTCTGCGCACCCAGACTCTTTTGTGTAGTTCATCTCAACTCAAGCTCGCCTTTCAAGCTACTCACTTGTTATGTGAGCTACAGGACGGTCAACTACATCAACGATCAGATCATTCTCTACTCCATGGCTCTTCAGCTTCCTGGGAATGTCCAGCCAATTCTTGAAAAGTGTGCTTCGTTGGCGTTGTCCTCCGCAAGGAGGGTTGCGGCGTGGGCTGACTCGGAAGATCAGTCCATCTTGTATGCAAGCAACTTCTCTGTAAGTAACTCACAATAGTCTTTGCATGAATACCTCCCGGTTGACGAAACATCTCTGCAGATCACAACCATCGCGTAAGCCTTCTGTGGCTACGTTCTTCGTCCCGTGGCTCAATTGACGGAAGCTTCCATTTCAACCAGCTACGCGGCCACCCTCCTACTAAAACTATCAGCACTTCCCGGGTTCAGGGGTGTTGAAGCAAGGTCGACAATTCTGGAGCACTGCCAGAGAGTGTCTCTGGTCCTCCACCGGATCGGCCAAACTCGTGTCAACGGGTTTGTTTTTGTTCCCGCGGTAAGAGGCATGTGACGCTAACAGCATGGCTCTATGCCAGAACATCTTTTGCTTCTCTTCACGCCGCTCGGATCGACGTCCTCATCGCCACATCAACAGCTTCCGGCACCACCACACCCCTCCTCGCTACGCCTTCGCAGAACAGCTTCGCGAACCTCCCGAGCGTGGACCAAGAGTTCTCGCTGTTCTTCGATACCCCTCCGCTTGGAGACGAGATGTTGACGGACGACTTTGTGGAGAACTTGATGCGGGATCCGATGTTTCATTGGGACTTACCGCCGTGGGAAGGGGACATGCCGACGTGGTGAAATGCAGAACCTCTCGTCACTTGTGAATAATTGACCCAGGCAGCTCTTACAATTCTCTACAATCTACTACTGAAATCGAGTGTACCTTCGATCCAAGCACTGGACCATCTCCGGCTTCAAATCCTTCAACGTTGGCGCACCGAGCAGCCGCATCCCGGTAATAATCTCCTCCTCCATGATTCGTACCGTACGAACAACTCCATCCTCGCCGTACGCACTTTGAGCATACAGAAAAGGCCTGCCGAGACCGACACCTTTGGCGCCAAGGCAGAGGGCTTTGAGGACGTCGGTGCCGCGTCGGACTCCGCCGTCGACGTAGACCTCGAGGTCCGTCAGGAGGGTTGGATCGCGCTGACGGATTTCGATAAGCACGTCAAGTGGTGCAACTCCGCTACATACAAGAGTTCGTTAGCCTCAAGGGTAGGTGACTGGCCAACAACAACGCGTACGCGTCCATCCTGAAACAGCAGAAACAACGTGTCAGCAGTGTAGCTTTTGGTGAGACGCAGACAAAATCTGGACCTACTGCCGACCGCCGTGATTACTCAAAACCACGCCTGTAACACCGGCTTGTCGGGCCAGTTCAACGTCCTACAGAGCCATCGTCAGCTTCCATTGACATCTCACTCGACAAAAAATAACCTACCTCAAAGCTCTGGACTCCTTTTATCCACACAGGACGCCCTCCAGCTTTTTCCTTGACCCACGCAATCTCCTTCCAGTTCAACGAAGCGTCCCAGTAGCCAAACACGTCACGATTCGGCTCCGTGCGGGGTGTGCCGTCCATCTACGACACGTGTCAGCACACGGACCGGAGAGAGTTGAGAATGAGTGGTGCTCACGTTGCCCGGAAGCTTCTGGTAGGAAAAATCGGACTGGCGGTTCCCGAACGTGGCGGTGTCGACGGTGACAAAAAACGCTTTGCAGCCGCCCTCAATCGCTTCGTTCATCAACTGTTCCGTCTTGGACCGGTCGCGGTTCATGTAGATCTGAAGGACAAACATAATCAGCACTGATTCAAAATGCGTACCATCAAGCATGAAAAGGTGCTTACCTGGTAGGCAAGCGCGACTTTGGGCGAGCCGTTGGCCTCGAGAGCTTTCGCTTCCGCACAGATGTCGACGACGGTCATGCTCGCTCCAGCGCTGATGCCCTGAACAATGCCAGTTTTGGCTGCACCTCGCGTAAGGTTTACCTCCAGAGAAATGTCAGCGTCGGGATTCATTGCTCAAAGGCATCGACCAACCTCGCCCAGTTCATGGCCCATCCTCGCCCAGCCGGAAGGCGAGATGTAGATCGGGAGGGGCGACGGTGAGCCCAGCAAAGTGGTCCTCGCGTCGACTTCGGCCACGTCTACGAGGACTCGCGGTCGGAGTTGGCATCTTTGGTACGCCGCGAATGATTCGTAATAAGCTGGGATTAGACAAGCGTTAGCTTCAGAGTGACGTGTCAAGATTCATGAAGGAGAGCTGACCGTTCCAGTCATCTGATCCGGCCTCGTAGTACTTAAGGGCCTTTGTAGAAAGAACTGATTTTGCAAGATCCTGGATGACTTAAGTTAGCGTGATGTCGCTGAGGGACACCAGCAAAGCAACGGACGAACCTCCATCTCTTTCAATCCTCGAACAACTTCCACCGGAGGTAACTGCTGTCGCGCCAGCTGAAATAGTAGGGCAGAAAAAGTGGCTTTATGATCAATCATTGTTTGGTACTGAGTCACTCACATCAGATGCAAGCTTCTCCGTTGCGCTCGACTCTTTCTTGAACAAGCTCAGCGCCTTCTGATCCACGACACCGACTCGCTTGACACCAAAGTCCCCACTTCTCTGCATTGTGCCTTCAGGATGAGTCGGTTTGAAGAGTTCCCTTAGGTATCCGCGTCAGCATAGAGCGGTGTCGGATAAAGGGAGATACTCACGTCACGTCACCGCCACCGTTTTTGAGAAGCACAGCTTTGCCACCGGGCTAAGTGACCGAAATCAGCTTTACTGTCTAGGTGGTGGCTTTTGCTCCAGATGCCTACATGGTCTGCTAAGAAGCTCGTTACGCTGTGGTGAATACAACAAGTCAGCTGCTGGGTCCCATCATTCCCCGTCGGCCGTAAAAAAAGGGCGTACTCCCAGACTTCTCCATCCAAAACGACCCAGCAGCTATCCTCCTTGTTGTGGCTTTCAAGCTCCTCTATAGTGACCGTTGCAAGGTCTTGAATGCGAACATCGTCTTTCACGGCGGCTTCTAGCTGGTTCGCTTCCAGTAGGATCGGGGATGCACGGCTGAAAGGGTTGAAAGCCACCCCCTACAATGCACACAAGAAGGCTGCATTAGCAGCTTATTCAGTCTCTTCTAGTCTAGAAACGAAAGCACGAACAAGAGCAGTCAAGCCAACGAGACATCCCAGTCCGGCGAGCCTGCTACTGGCAGGGCGAGGCGGCGGCGTGAAGCCTCTGTGGCTCAATGTGGTGAGACGTCGAGCAGATGGAAAGACGTGTTTGGCTGCTTTTGAGTAGCTCTTCATTGTGGTTGTTGTTTTTCAAGACTGGCTGGCCCTCCACCAAGAAGACCGGGGTGCTCGGGGGCACGGCCGGCGGGCGGAGCACCAGAGGTGGGGAACACGCGGAAAGAAAAACCATCAAATCTCCGGAGCCGTGTGGGTGGGTCTGTAGCCGGAGAGACCGCTTAACAGGAAAGGAGCATCGATCAGGCGTGGGGGATCCGGGGGAATAGGGCCAAAAAAATCCGTTTAAAGAAAGATTGCCAGGACACGTACGCTCCTCATTGAAGCCTGGCAGGAGCAGATAACGTTCTTGCGAAACTAGCGGTGTAGCAGCTTTCAATGCTATAAGTTTCATAGTCTATTGCATCGTGATCATCTCCGAAAACATCCTCAGAACCTCTCAAGCCAGCAGTCCAGCACTGCGCACCGCTTCTCCTCCGTAACCACCTTGATAGCCTCCTTCATCGCCAACTCCAAGTGAACACTCTTCAACACCTTTTTGCACCAAGCTCCTCCAGCAGCGGCAGCGACGGCGCCGTAGTCAACGTTGAGCTCGTCGGGGCCGAACGAGACGTTGAGGTCGCGGGCGGTGGACTTTGACCCGAGGCCTTCGGGGTGCACTCCGAGCATGGAGAGACGAGGAGATTTCCAGCCCTAAACATGGTTCAAAAAAGGCTCTGTCAGAATAGAAAACATAAACAGGCGGGGAAAAGGACGAACGCCGTTGTTGAGCACGACGGTAAGGAACGGCGTTTCGTACCGACGCGCCATCCAGTAGGACGATGCGGGGACGTTGAAGAGGAAGCTTCCGTCTCCAACAAACACTGCCAAAAGGTCCGACTTGTGCTGAGAGCCGGTCTGGCCAGCAAGGGAGGCGCCGATCGCTGCGCCCAAAGCCCAGCCGAGCGACGAAGCTCCGGAGGTGAGGAGCGAGCCGGGAGAAGTAGGAGCAAAATGGTTCCTGTTGAGAAGCATTTAGTTCGAGTTGTGATAGCTTGTGAAGTATTAGCAGCTCACCAGACGTGGGGGTAATTGGAAATCGCCTCGTTCAGCACGAGCGACTTCTTCGGCGCGAGCTGTCGGAACGACGCGACAATCTGCGGGGTCGTGAGAAGCCCATCCGGCGACGGCTGCTCCAGCTGAAGAAGAGCCTGATTCTTGTTGTTGTGAATCTCAGCGAGACGCGACTTCCTGTCCGCGATGGTGGAGGCGGAGAGCGTTGTCTTGGTCGCCACGTAGTCGTTGAGCTGCTCGAGCGCGAGCGAGCTGTCGGCTTTGGCGCGGATTGAGGACGGGAACACGTGCATCGCCATGCGCTCTTTGAGTGGGTCGCAGTCAATGTGGAAGATCTTGGTGGTGGACGATGGAGTGGTGTGAAGCGGGACCCTGTGACAACGGCGAATCAGAAATTGTGGACACGTGGTGGAAGAAATACGATGAAACTCACCAAGGAATGTCGGAATCAAGAATCAAGATGACGTCCGCATTTTCCACGATATCGATTTTGCCGCCGTAAGCGACTCCGGCGTGGGAAGGGTGGTTGAAGGGGATGTTCACGGTCGAAGGGCAAGACGAAAAGACGGGAATGCCAAGGACGTCGACAAACTTGATGAGCTCTTGAACCGCCGTGTGGTTTCTTCCCAGATACGAAGTGACAATGAGTGGGCTCTTTGCGCCGATCAATGCTTCGGCGATGGTTTTGACGACTGAAGAACAAGCTGGTGAGCGGGCCGGTCACTCCATTTCTGAGAAGTGTAGGACTAACCAGAAGGCGAGAGCCCGGCTGGCTCAATTGCGGGCCAGTTCTGAGAGATCTTCACGTCTGGAACGGCTTTCGGATCCAAAAGCTCTTCAGTGATCTCCCGCGTTGCCCAACAGTAGACGGGGCCCTGTCGGTATAAGGCAGCACGTTAGCCCCTTTTGTGTAGTAAAAGCTAGAAAGTTCAACTAGACATACCTTGGGCTCGCTGTTGGCAAACTGAAGCGCTCGAAGGACCACGTCTTGCGTATTCTTCCCCGTTTTGATCTCACCCACGTGGCGCATGTATTGCCTGACAATGGCGGGCTGGTCGACAGCACTGTGCACAAAAGGGGTATCAGAACTTTTTCTATCACAAACAACAGCTTCAAAGTTTCTTTTGGAGGTAGTGAATGAACTCGTTGCGCGATCCGGGCAGCTCTCCGTGCTGAGTCGCGGGTGAAGCGCCAGCGTAAATGAAAACTGGGGTGCGACACGTTGACACATTGTGAACAGCTCCCGCCAAGGCCTGAAAATGTTGGATATTTAGCCTTAATTCTTGCTTGAATGGATTTCTGACTCACTTGAGTTCCACAATCCTGTGTTTCGATTCACACAGGGTCAGCCTTCCTTCCCGCGAGCTGTAGTCTCAACGCCCAACACTCACAACATGAACAATGACCGCAGCTGGGTTTCCAGTCACTTGAGCGTAGCCTTGGGCAGCCGAAAGCGCAACCATCTACATCTCCAGTCAACTCTACTGGCCAGAAGGAATGTTTTGAAGGACGCACCTCGTTAGGACTAGTAATGAACTCGAGCCTCGTCTCGCCGGCATCTCGGAGGTGGATGAAGGCCTCCAGCAAAGAGGGATGGTCGGAACCGAGGTTGACGAAAGCGTGAGTGATCCCAGCTTCGATCAACGTCTGTCCACAGCTTGTCAGTGGCGCATCTTCCCGACTTGACGCCAACGGCGGTCTCGTACCTTGAGCAGGACATCGGAGGCGGTGAAGACCATGCGGTGCTGATTTTTGCTGAAGTGGGTGATGGAAGGAGCTCAGCAGAGTGAAACTATGCAGAGCAGACAACTTCAGAACGCGATCAGGACGCCGTTCTGGATGGTGCGGGGCCGGAAGAACTGTGGGTCCGGCAAGCGTGACAAGATGCCGGAGCTCGCGTATAGACCCCACGCACGGAGGAATTGTGCACTATTTCACCGTGGTTCAAACTTCTGCCATTGGCCGTAGCCCTTGTGACCACTCGATCGATCCCCATGCGGAGCTCCTCCTTCTCCACGAGCTCGAGCTTCCCTCTTTTTCTTTCTTACCATATCTTTGCCCTCTCATATTATGCCCGTCCCAGAGTTGCAGCCAGACGAAAAGGGACTGTTCGGCATGGAGTTTGAAGATGCCAGCAAGGAGGGATCTATTGTCAAGGAGCTTACAGAGGAGGAAAAGGTCGTCGAGAAGAAGCTGGTTAGGAAGCTCGAGTAAGTGGACACGTCGTCGCAGTTTCGTGTCGTGCCACTGACCACCCTGTGCTGCTACAGCTTGATTCTTCTGCCGCTGTTCACGCTGCTCTACCTCCTCAATATGATTGGTGAGTGCCAGTTCATGATCCCAAACTAGCAAATGCTCACATTTACTCGCCCATAGACCGCTCCGCCGTCGGCAAGTGAGTGCTTCATAGACGCCGGTACATCGGTCGCTAGATCTGACCTGCTTTTGCGACAGTGCTAACGTTGCCGGAATGTGTAAGGGATTTCCTGCATTCAGGTCTGCCCTACACTTACTGACGTTTATTCCCAGCCACGGACTTGAAGTTGTCTGTGGCGAAATACGACTACAACGTGGGCTTGATGAGTAAGCAGACTGTTGGCCAGCTTCAGCCTGTGCGGCCGTCGATTGAACTCCGTCTGCTCTTTCCGCAGTCCTCTAGTAAATATGCCTTTGTCTCTCATCTGTAACGTTAAAAACTAACGTCTTTTCTCCATAGCATCTTCTACATCGGGTGTGAAGTGCCGAGCAACCTGGTCCTCAAGAAAGTCGGTGGCAAGTGGGTCAGCGTGCTCACCATCGGCTTTGGCGTCGTCACGCTCGCTTCGGCGTTCATGAAGAATTTTGCCGAGTTCATCGTGATTCGAGCTCTACTCGGTGCGTTCGAGGGAGGCACGCTGCCGGGCATCGCGTTCCTCTTCAGTCGCTTTTACAAGCGCGACGAGCTCGTGTTCAGGATCGGAACGTTCCTTTCCCTTGGTCCTGCCCTGTCCGGTGCTTGTAAGTAGACAGCTCGGCACTTCCATAAAGAATAAATGCTGATAGTTGCTACTTTTAGTTGGAGGACTCATCGCCGGAGGCCTCGTCTCCACCGGCGACATCGGTTCAGTCGTTGGTTGGCGCGTAAGTCCTCAAACCAACGACTCCAGCCAACCCTCACTAACGCTGACCATTTCTTGAACCACAGAAAATTTTCTTGGTTGAAGGAATCATCACAACATCCCTCGGAGTTCTCTCAATCTTTGTCGTTCCCGACGGCCCTGCCAACGCTCGCTGGCTCACGGTAGCGGAACGCGACATTGGCGTTCGCCGTCTCGCCGTTGGGGTGATGGGCGTGTCAACGTCTGACAAGACTAGCTCTAAAATCGTGAAACGCTCTTTCATGAACCTTCAAGTAAGTGCCAAGTTTACCCATCCCTGATAGGCGGAGCTGACGCCCCTTTCCTGCAGACGTGGATGTGTGCTCTCGGGGTAAACCAGCTCCCTGAACGTATCTCGGGCTAACCAGCTGACGTGCTTCATCTTTAATGGACATCTAGTACTCCTTCATTAACATCGTGGTCCAAGGAGCTGGTCTCTTCCTCCCCACAATCATCAAAACACTCGGAAACTATTCCGCCACGCAGGTGAGTTCTTGGTGAGCGACTTTGACGTGGTTGCCGTTGATTGACGCAACTTGTTCAGGCCAACCTTCGCACCGTTCCACCTTACGTTGTTGCCACGTTCTGGAGTATTTTTGTCTCTTATGGCTGCTACCGCACCCGTCGACACGGATACTGGATCGCCGGTTCCGTCTCCTTGAGCTGCATCGGGTGAGCTCTACCGCAACGAAAGAGAAGGCGAGGAGCGGGGCACTGACAGTCGATGCAGATATATCATCTTCTTGACCAGTAGGAACAGCAAGGTACTCTACTTTGCTACCTTCATTACTTTCTCTGGAGCTGGTAAGCGCTTCTGCTCGCCCATTATCGGAGGGCCGAAATTGACGATGGCGTTCCTCCAGTCCCATGCGCACCCATCTTCTTGGCCGTACATTACTCTCATTCAATCGGAATTATTGAAAACAAACACCAACCTGTCTTGGTGCTCTAGTGGGCTACAACCAACTCAGCCCCAGAAACGGCGCGCGCCGTGACCTCCGGCATCGTCCCCGGCTTTGGCAGCATCGGCAGCATCATTGCCACATGGGCTTACCTTGCCAAGACGGCCCCTCATTATGGTGCGTTTAGCCCATAGTCACACAATGACTTCCAAGTTGACCCGTCTCTCCAACAGTCCCCGGCAATGCGCTGAACGTTGGAGCAACCGCTGGAGCAGCCGCGACGGCGCTCTTCCTTGTTTGGTACACCAAGCATGAGAACAGGTTGCGTGAGCGAGGCGGACGTGACTACAGGCTGGAGGGCCTGTCGGCTGATGAGGCAAACGAGCTTGGCTCTGCGCACCCCAATTTCCGTTATATGTCCTGATTTGTGGAGGCTGTACTTGCTGGTAGCCTGAAATGTGCTCTTGGTTGTTCTTTCTGTTTGTGCGGAGCGTGAGGAGATATGAAAAACCTTTGCTCCATCCCTCGCTTTCGACTGGCTCGCGAAATTTGAGCTGGACACGTGGCGCACGATCGCTCCGCGTAAGTTCGCACAAAAGATGCGGGCTGAATGAAAAGAGGCTCATGTGCTCTTCGAGCGGGATTCTGGTATTCCCTTCCATGAGTGGAGAAGTAAAGAATCACAGGTTTGCCGGCAAGACACGGTTTCTGGCTCAGTAGCAAGCATTTACCGGTAGAGGCGTTTAGGCAAAGGTTGCGGGCTGGATGCTCGTAGGCGTTCTTAGAAACTCAAAGATGTGAGAGAACCAGATAGTAACGTATACAAATGTATCCCAATTTCACAGCTATCGCTCTACCAAGTCCTCACCTAATCCGACTCGTTGACGACCTTGGTGAACCTCTGCCAGCGCGAGTTGCCGTACCAGTTCCTCGCCACCTTCCCGTAGATCCAAGCTGGAACAGCCAGAAGACAAGTAGCTACCGTGAGGTATCCCAAGGTTTGCATGAACTTGACCACGCCGACTTTGGCGAGCCCTGAGAGATGGTGATGGTTAGCGGAGGATGCAGAGGGGCGAGAGAGAGAACGAGGATGCAGAGGGGCTAGAGAGAGAACGAGACGCACAACTGGGGATGACGAAAAGGATAGCAAACCCAATCACGGATTTGACAAAAACGACGACTCCAACGGCGTCAGCCGCGTCGGCGCCGGTGCAAGCCGACACGTATCCGATGCAGGAGATGGTTCCGGCGCTGACGCCGACGTGGAGAATGGCAATAAACTGCAGTGATGGATAGAATTAGCTGGAATCTTCTACTCAGTGAATAGGAGTACTCACCACAGCGGGAACGATCCACGAGCCAGACTGTTGCATGCCCCATCCGAACAGTCCCATGCCGCCCAAGACGAGGAAGAGTGCGATCGGGACCAGGCGGAACTCGCTCTCGAAGACACCATGGTTGCGCTTCGACAAGAACTTGACGGACCAGTCGGAGAAAGGACCGGCCAGGATGGTGCCGATGAGTGTGCCGATGAGGGGCGGGATGCCGGATACGAGGCCGATCTGGCCAGTTGTGAAGTTGTATGGCGCCGCAGAAAAAATGGAAGCTAGTTGCACCGATGGTCAGTATTGTGTTTGTAGGGGAGTAATTAAGCTTCACTTACAGTAGATGGCGGAAATGAAGGGCAGGAGGTTGAAGACGACCGAGAAGGTGAGGCAGCCCCAGATAACAACAGGGTTGGTGAGATGAACGAAGGGGCGGAACATGACTGAAAGTAGATAGTGTGAGCTCTATATGGACTGAGCAATCTAAAGACACCATGGCTTACTCTTGAAGAAAGAATCAGAAGACTTGACACCATTGAACACGGCCCAGCGAGACGTCGTCGAGTCGCCAGCAGGGTTCACCACCACCGACGCGGCCGAAAGCTCCTTCTCACTGCCGGTGGTCCCGCGTTCGGCCTTCAGCCTACGGTCTAGAATCTCCTTGTTATAGTAGCTTCTGTCGTAGAAGAACTCGGGCATGAAGAGGTAGGAGCCGATCAGGGTGACGCCGGCGATAAGGCCTTGCCACCAGAACGCGAACGTCCATCCTTCCAGCTCAATGATCTGTCAAGCAAGCTGAGTCAGACGTGAGCAAGCATTTAGCAAAAGCTACCTACTTGTGCCGAGATAACAGGACCGAGGTTGATGCCACCTGTTTGTGTGATGGGCGTCAGGGACTGCGATTCGCGGTGGATCGGGAGCACTCACCAATCAGACTCAAGTTCCACAAACCCATCCGCAAGCCTCGTTCATGGACAAAGAAAAGCGAGTTGACGGCGGCCGGAACGTTGTTGAAGAACTGAAGGCCTCAAGTCAGTTTCATTAGCTTGCGGAGACAGAGAGAGATGAACTGACGCAGCCCATGGAGAGACCCTGCACCACACGGGCCGTAATGAGGGAAGGGTACGAGTGGCCGGAGCCGCCTGCCCACAGCATGGAGACAGTTTGAGTAAGCTACAGGAGAGATATAATTAATAATGAATTAACACTAAGTGAAAATGGTGAGAGTGTGACTGACGAGAGCGAGCAAAAAACTAGGTCTGCTGCCGAACTTCTGCTGGATTGACGCAAAGACGAGCGAGCCGACACCGATGGTCAGGACCAACGATGCTGATGAAATAGACGTGAGTTGAGTGAGAGACTTCCCGAGTAATTCAGATCTAGCGTACCGAGAAGTTGCGTCGCCTGGTCGAGGGAAATGGACAACTCCGACACGAGGAGCACGAGGGCCGGTGAAGGCAGAGGGCCACAAGATCCTGCGAGGCCAGTTCCAACCAGAAGGAGCGCAAAGCATGTTTCCTGAAGACTTTCGATGAGATAGGCTCAGCCACCTTTGGGACCGTACGTACTTTCTTTGCACGGCTCCAGTTCAAAGGATCCTCAGGGTCGTCACTTGGCGTGGGTACGAGGACTAAATGAAAACGTTAGAGCTGACATGATCCTCTTTCTAAAAGCAGGCAACCTACTCAAATCAGGTCTTCCTGGAGCGTGCTTGCTGAAGACATCGGCGATAACATCGTTGTTTTCTTCCTCGAGGTACGCTGAGCCTTTGACAGCGATGGGCGAAGACAATCCAGCGGGTTCAACGATGAAGAGGCCCATTGTTGCGAGGATGAAGTGGTGTGATAGAAGAGAAAAGGAGGAATGAGCCTGCTCACCCGATAGAAATGTATCCCCCGCCAAGGTGGAGATTGGGCACCTCCAGGCACCCGCCGGTCAAACTGGTCGAACCAGATTCTCCGGCGGGGGTTCTGGGGTTGCCTCGAGGCTCCGCCAAGTTCTCCTCCGCCACAAAAACACCGGAGTGTCACCAGTTTCACTTCTTCACCAAGTATGATAGCCGTTTCAGCACCTCCCCTAGCGCCAGCCTCGAAGCTTCCTCCTCCGCCCATCGTCCCGACGTGGCAGCTCGCGGCGGCAAAGAAGCAGGCCGAGAGGACGGAGTCGATCCCGTCCGAGTGGCGATGGGAGGAGCTGGAGATTGCAGGACCTGAGATCGACCTTCGACAAGTTCCACAACTATGTCTGAGCTCAAAGGAGCTCGAAGTGACAGAGCTCGACGATGCGGCGACTTTGTTGGACAGGATCGCGAGCGGCGAATGGTCGGCGGAGGTTGTTTGTCGCGCGTTCGCTAAAAGGGCGTCGCTGGCTCACAGATTGGTGAGTACAGTCGAGTCTTCGCGATCAAATGAAGTGTCACTGACCTTTTTTTAGACGAACTGCATCACCGAGTTCCTCTTCGATCGCGCTTTCGCTAGGGCGGAAGAACTCGACGCGCATTTCAAGGCGACGGGGGCCGTCGTTGGGCCTTTGCACGGGCTTCCGGTCTCACTCAAGGATCAGTTCGACATTGAAGGGGTAGACTCAACTATGGGTGAGCCCTCTCTTTTGCCAATACCCTTGCCGAGAGCTGACCATACGGCCACGTGGTGTTCAACTTAGGCTTCGTCTCGCTGATTGGGAAACCGGCAAAGTCAAACAGCGTTCTCGTCGACATGCTCGAGAGCCTCGGCGCAATCATCATCTGCAAGACCAACGTCCCCCAGACTCTGATGGTTTGTTACTTCTCATCATTACAAACGTAACCTCATCCCATGTTGACCTCACCTGCGCGCAGGCGGAGGAGTCGAACAACAACATTTTCGGACGAACGAGTAACCCAATCAACTCGAGTCTGATTTCTGGCGGGTCTAGTGGTGGAGAAGGTGCGCTCGTCGCGTTGAAGGGAGCTATGGTCGGATTCGGCACCGATTTTGGTAAGTGCTGGGCTTTTTTGGTAATAGTCTACGGCTGCTGATGATACTTATGAGTAGGAGGGTCCATTAGGAAGCCATCTACGTACTGTGGGCTGTACGGCTTGCGACCAACCACCCGACGCCTTCCGTACCAAGGTGCGCAACGCGTTCTTTTCTACGCCCGCGGCCACGTCACTAACAGACGGGTCTGCAGGGGTCACGAATGTCTTGAAGGGTTTCAAGGGAATTGAATCGGTCATAGGTCCCATGGCTCGCTCAGTCAAGACGCTCCAGTTTGTTACGAAAGCGATTGTCGACGCCGAGCCGTGGTTCCTTGATGCTCGGGTCATTGAAAAGGTGCGTGATTGAACAACTTGCGACAGCTAAGGAGAGTGTTTGATTGATGGTTTCTTCAGCCGTGGACTCCTCTGTCGCCTACGCGCCCGCTTCGTGTTGCTTTGATCCGTTCCGACGGTCTGGTGCACTGCCACCCGCCGCTTCAACGTGGCTTCGAGGAAGCAGCGAGGGCGCTGCGTTCGGCAGGACACGAAGGTAAGTTGCTGATATTCGAGATCAGAGGGGACGCTCATCGGTTCATTGTTCAGTGATTGAATGGAGCCCGTTCGACCACGTTTTCGTGCAACAGCTCTTCGCCGACCTTGCCACCGCTGACGGAGGTGCTGACTTGCGTTCGTTCCTCGCTGACACCGGAGAAGTGAGTGATCATTCAATAAGATCATTTTTTCATTTCAGTACACGCTTACTTATGTACCTATTCCTAGCCCCTTATCCCAGAAACCTTCTCTACCCTTTCTCCAGCGCCAAAAACCGTTCACGAGCTATCTCTACTCGTCACGAAGCGCGACGAATTCCGCCAGAGAGTACTTCAGCGCTGTCGTAATGAGCCAGGAGGCCCAATCGACCTCATCTTTTGTCCTACGGCACCACACGTTGCGCCTCCACCACTTGGCGCACCCCGACCTGCCGCGTGAGTCCCCCTGCTAACAGCTCAAGGACACGTGTTTACCCAGAGCGTTTCCTTTTTGATCCAGTCTTATCTCATGGACGACTATCTGGTCTTTGGCTGACCTGCCCGCCTGTACTTTGCCGGTGGGGAGTGTGGATCCGATGAAGGACGCACCTCGGCCTCTTGCCGCCGCGTACAGCGAGTTTGATCAAGCACACTGGGACACGTGTAAGTGCGGTAGCTCTCGGACCACAGATTATTCACTGATCTTTGAGGTACTCAGACTATCCAAAACTGTTCGTAAACGCGCCCGTTGTTCTTCAGCTAGTGAGCCCGCGTCGGCATGGCGAGGAGAGCTTGTTGGCCATGGTGGAAGCGGTGGAAAGTGCGTTGCACGCGTGATGTACTCTGAATCTAGCTTACAAAATGAAAAACAGCTATGCCTTTCAGAGTCCTTTTCACATGATCACGGGTTTCTACCCAGTGCCTCCCTTCCTCTGCGCCCCCGAATGAGCACCAATACCGAAGGACCGACTGATCTCGCCGCACTTTGTAAAGCACGCATTAATCTGGGCCAAAAATCTCGCCTTCGCCCAGAACTATTTCTTTTCTTTCTAGACCTCCGCATAACAGCAATCAAAGGCCGCTGGCGTGCCGCAATGGGCGCCTATCGATGCAGGTATCTCAAATCGCGGCCGCCCGGAGAGAGTGGTATGACCAGTTCTGCCGGGCGCGATAGGAATTCTTTTCAGGCCACGCCATCGGCTCTCTTTACGCTTACTATCTCGAAAAGCTCTCAAAAGACATCCCAAGATGTTTACGGCTATCACCTACGTTCTCGCCGCCGCCGCGCTTGCTTCTGCGATGCCCACGTCACCCTCCTCGCTCGCGCCTCGAGCCGTCACGAACGACCTGTCGAACCTCACCATTGCCGCAGTGCGTAGTGCGCCGGTTAATTGGCCTGCTCCACTTCTTAACAAGGACTGGGACGGCGTCAAGTACGACTTGAATGGCACGGTGGCTTACGCCGTAGAGCTCATTGCTGAGGCCGCTGGCCAGGGCGCGTCTGTCGTGGCTTTCCCCGTGCGTCGCCCACACTTTTCCTTTTTTTTCTCACGTGTTAAGTTGGCTGACATATATAGCTGCATGTATTTAGGAGTGCTGGTTTCCCGGTTATCCCAAGGTCCATTTTTCTCCTCCCAGGCAGAGCTTGTACGCCTCTGCTGACGATTGTTTTTTTCTCCGGTGCAGGGCTACGACGAGAACGACTGGATGGACCTCCACGTGGAGGACTACATTGAGAACTCAATGGAGGTCAACAGCACCCAGTGGAACACGTTGCTTGCCGCCGCCAAGTCCAACGCCGTCTACGTCGGCTTCGGATTCTCGGAGCGTGCGGGCGATTACATCTACATGGGTCAAGCGCTCTTCTCGCCTGACGGAGAGGTTCTCATCCATCGCCACAAGCTTCGTCCTTCGGGCTCCGAGCGTCTATTGTGGTCGGATGGTACTATTGAGATGCTTCAAGTCGTATCCAGTGAGTGGCCATCTCGATCACGTTGCGAGTCATTGCTCATTGTTTGTTCTTTTGTTGTGCAGCCCCAATTGGAAGGATCGGTCTTTTAGAATGCTGGGAGTGAGTCGGTTTTCCCTGTCGCCCTTCGCAAACTCGAACTAACCAGCAACGACGTGTCAGACACTTCCACGTGAGCGTCCGGCACTGTTCTCTTCAAACACTTGTGCTGACCGTGCTCATTCACAGCCCTCGATGACCTTCCCCATGCAAGTCCAGACTGAGGACATTCACATTGGATCATGGCCGTACGTCTTTGCCACGTTAGCTTGGGCTACTCGACTTACAAGCTTCTTTGCAGCTACAACCCCTCTCCCAACGACTCCGACGCTCTCTGGTGGGAGGCCGGCGAGACCAACGATGCTGCCGCCCGCGTCTACGCCATCAACTCGGGCGCCGTCACAGTCATGCCCGTCGTCGGACACGCGACGATCTTCTCCGGCACTGGCGCAGCACTGGTCACCATCGATGCCAACGTCTCGTTTGTGGAGCAGCCCATCATTTACGCCTCAGTCAACGCTTCTGCGTTCAACAATGTCACGTACAACGAGAACGGCGAGCAGTCGTGGGGCACTCTAGAGCAGATTACCGCTGCGATTCCGGCTTACGTGCCTAAGGTACGCTGGACAGCTTTCCAGAGCTTCATCAACGTGCTTCAGCTGACTTTCATGCTAGGTGAACGGAACCTACACCAACCAAGTCTTCAACTCGGTCGCCGGTCTCATCGCCACCGCGGACAACTTCACCGCCAACGAGTAAGCACACTTCCTCACATAACTTGATTTATATGAATAGAAGAGCCTTTAACATCGGTACTTCAGCACCACTCCTGTCACCACGACCGCTTCAGTCTTCCCCGTCGCGACCGCGGGCGCCCAGGCAGCGAATGCGACGTCCGTCAGCACCGCCGCCGCTCAAGCCTCCGCCGTCAAGACTTCCGGTGGAGCTACCATTTCTGCTGGATGCTTTGGAGGTATCCTGGGTGTTGTCTTGGCTGTCATTTACCCCGCTTGAGGCTTTTGGACGTAGTCGTAGAAAAAAAACGCGCATTTGACGGTCCGCTTCGTGGTCGCCAGATCCCGTGAAATCGCATTAAAGCTTTTTCTCTCCAGAGTAGAACGTTTTGTAAAATTGGACATGACTTGGCAGTATGATGCCTTGACCTAAAAAGCAGATCTACCTGGAAACGAGCAGATGTGCTTTGGAAAGCTGGCAAGCGCCGGTGATGGTGCACTGGTAGGATTCTCAACCGTCTCTCACAATCAAAAATAGCTCCAAACATGCATTATTCCTTTCAGAAGCCCGTAGATGTACCCGTCAAGTCCCCCCACGTGAAGCCCAACATCGGATCATACGTCGTCGAGTCCAAAAAGTCGATCGCGGCGTTCGAGAACGAGTCGGGCCAACCGGTGGCCAGAGACCATTGATCATCGAAGGAGTAGTCGGTGGAAGGGATAAAGGTTTCGACGGGAATGCCTGTAGTGTCAGACGTGGCATAGGGATGGTGTTGCGCGCGCAAGGCGCTTACGAGACTTCGGACGCGAGCGGCGTGGACTGTTGCGATTGATAGTCTGCAAGAGGCCATGTAAGGATCAGGAAACAGTTTTGTGTAGCTTGAAGCTCAAGGCCTACCCGTTCGGTCGTTGCTGGCCTATCCATTCGAGCTTGTTGGCAACATTCAAGCAGCTCGTCTCGAGCTCCGGCGTCGCGGTGCGTTCGAAGTAGTAGGAGAGCTGGAGACCAGATGTAAGCAAGATCATCCAGATAACTATCTATTTATTTATGTCACCTGTAGAAGAAGCACTGCGCCGTACCTGTCATCCAGTCTCAGCGTCCACCCTTTCAAAGAAACACGTGGACAGTAGAAAAACAAGCTTACGCGATGTTGATGATCACAAAGTTGGAGCTGTAGGCGATGTTTGTCTTGTCGTCCTCCCAGCACGTCACCTTTTGAAGAGTACGGATGGCGGCGGCTCGACATTCGGTCAGAATCGGCTGGGCAGGTCCGCCCTTCAGTCGTAGGGAGATGAGGTTGAGGATGATGCCGATGTTTTCGGCAAAGACGTCGATGAAAGGGTCTAGAATAATCACACTATCAGCAAAGCTCAGTCCAAGGGAAGTGAGGCGACACTTACTGACATGAGGCCATCGTGACCTCCACTCGTCCAGCGCCGGGCTCCAGAACGAAACAAATGCTTGACGCAAGTCGGGCGAGTCCGGTTCCTCCCGCAACCCCGACCAGAGGTTCAGAGCTCGAGCAAAGATGCGATTGCACGACTCGTTGGCGTGGAAGTTGTAATCAGGCGATGTTGGCGGGACCGGCGGCGATACGGCTTTCAAGCCTGCGACACGTGTGGATGGTGCTCAGTGAAGCTCAAGAAGGGGGCGGATCCAAACAGAAGAGAAAGAAACGTACCTCCAGGGAGACTGAGACCGAGTACGGCTTCCATACGACCAGTCTGAATACACATGCTGGCAATGCGGTCAGCTTCCATCGACGGCGCTGCCGTTGACCACGAATGAGGGGCTCACGCAATCTCACCAGCAAACAGCAAGCTCCATGACCGTTCCCGACTGATTTCAAAGCTCGCCAGATCTTCTTCTGTCAAGGGTGTAACCGTTTTGTACCACCGCAGGGAGCTGAGTCTCAATGTGAGGTCCATCCGAATTTCGGTGGCGATGCGGCTACACGGAGATCGTGATCAGTGGGGAATAAACACACGTCGATAAGCTGTATACAGCTCACAGTGCCTCGCCTTGCCAAGCCCAGCTCCGATCTTCTGCCCAACTCGCTTCCGGTTGCGACCAGTGCCTACAACCATTCAAGAAGAAAGTAAGTCCGCGCCACCAAACACCAGGACGAGCACAAACTCACGCAAGGAACACGAAAGCCTGCACGACTTCAACACTCTTCAACCCATCCGCAAACGCTTTGACGGCCAGTGCTCTAGCATGCTGAGCAATCTCGGTCGCAAAGTGGGCGGACTCGGGATCGAAAGACGCCGACGCGGCGGCGAGCGCGGAGGTCAGGAACGGCGAGTTGTTTCGAAGGAACGTGGTGGTGTGGATCCTGGGGTCGAGATGCCAGAGGAAGGGTCTCAGCTTGTTGAAGTATCTAAAGGTGCAAATCAAGTAAGCTTCCTGAAGAAAGTTTTCGAGGAACGGCACCGACAGAGCCACGAGTCGCTCCAAATCTGACAAGGTGAGGATGCCGAGGGTGACTGGGTCGCAAGAGAGGTCAAATTCTGGACGACTTTGATACAGACCTGAGCGAATTCAGTTAATGAAAGTAAGGTGTGTCTCTGCGGCGGCGCTGCTCACCATCTTCGTGTGGACTATGAGACCATCCTCCGTCCGGCGGCGGTCGTTCTTCATCGTGAGCTAGGGACGCCAAAGGGTTCTTGAGGATTGCCGTAAGGTCACTGGAAGCAACTGAGGGTTCAGTAAAGCTATTGTGAGCTGACACAATCGACTCACTTGTCCTTTTCCGATACCGGCCTATCGTCCGCCTCTCCATCCTCCTCTTCTTCCGACTGTACCAACAGATCGACCTCATCCTCGACATCTTCTCCCGCCTGACCCGTGACAACCGACATTATTCTCCGCTTTGCGTCCTCCAGGATGCGTTGTTTCCTGCATTTCCGACGCCTTTTAGCTGCCCGCCTCGCTATCGCTTGCCAACTATCCGACAAAGCCACGCACCGAGATGACTTTCTTTTTGGCCCACGATGCTGTCTCAATGGCCAAACACACGACACTGCCAGAGTCGTACACCGGAGGCAGTCCTTCCCGCCCTCCGCCGACGGATAACACCTCGCCTTCAGCTTCCGGCACACCTCGCACGCAAGAGTAGTCGTATCGATCGAAGGCCCCTTTTTGGCGTTCCGTTTCTGGTTCCTAGTCTGCGATGCCTCCTCCTCCATGTTCCACAGCTCGTCCAGCAGCGCTATCGCTCCCCCTAACTCGAGCGAAGCCGCGGCGGAGATGGCAGGGGCGCCGGCGGAGGTGTGGCATGGCGGCGGTGCAGCCGTGGCGGAGGACGTGGAAGCTCGAGTCGATGCTTGCATTGGTGGTGAGAGAATTGAGGGCTTTCAAGGGCGAGTCGCTCGGAGAAAACAGACAAGTTCGGCCACAGGGACGACACAGCGAGCGGCGATCTGGGCCGCGCCTGGCCGAAACGCGGGGGCGGAGTTTGATGGCATTACCAGAATCGCCGGGGTGGTCTCCTTCACTTATCTCGGCGCCATTCGGTCTCTTTCTCTTTCCTGCACCATATCTCACCACATCCGACTCTATCAGCATGGCTTCTTCGGCCCGGCAGTACAAGGTGGCCGCCGTTCAAGCCTCCTCAGGTACATCACTCTGCTTCGTGACATCGGCCTTTGGGCTTACACGCCGATAACTGACCTCCACAATCTTTTTGTAGTCTATCACGATGCTGCTGCCAACA
This sequence comes from Pseudohyphozyma bogoriensis, assembly GCA_024364755.1. NCBI lineage: Eukaryota > Fungi > Basidiomycota > Microbotryomycetes > Chrysozymaceae > Pseudohyphozyma > Pseudohyphozyma bogoriensis. The sequence goes on from JALBUQ010000029.1 coordinate 102,790, forward strand.
CCAAGAAGACGATTGCCCTGCTGGAAGAGGCAGCCGCTCAAGGCGCCAAGCTTGTCATCTTCTCCGGTTCGTACCGTCTCACCCGCGGTACGGAGACAGGTCCCAGAAAACTGACTGTCACGGTTTCTTTTCTAGAGCTCTGGCTGTCTGGATACCCATTCTGGTGCTGGATGATGGGTTACGGCGGTACGCAGTGTCACCACCGCTTTGCACCTCTCTCCCATATCTCACGCGTTCCATTTGTACCATGCAGAAGCGGTGTCTTTTGTCAAAGACTACTATGTCAAGGGAGCGGTGGAAGCCGATGGTCTCGAGTCGAAGCTCATCGCCGACACCTGCAAGCGACTGGCCGTCCGCGCCGTCATCGGCTTCGCTGAGCGCTCCCACGGGAGTCTATACATGTCTCAATGGATTTTCGGACCGGACGGATTGGTCATGACAAGGAGAAAGCTCAAGCCCTCTATCATGGAACGTGTGATCTTTGGTGAAGGAGACGTAAGTTTTTGACTTTCGGGGACCCGGACCACGTAGCTATCAAGGATGCCGTGACTGACCTTGTTCCTGGTGCTGGCATAGGGATCCGACATCAAAGTTCACGACACCGAGCTTGGCCGTCTTGGAGCACTTCAGTGCTGGGTGTGTTGCTCCTCATTGTCAGGTCAGAGGACGCAAGCTGATCGTCACCACGCTTCTGCAGGAGCACGCCCAGCCGCTCCTCACCCACACCATGGGAATGCAGCATGAAGAGGTGACTTTGTCTTCGTTTTTCCTGCGATCAACAGCTTAACTGACAATCCTCTCTGACATCTGCGTACCCAGATTCATTGCGCCAGCTGGCCCAGCTTCCCTCCCGAACTCCCCCACTTCTCCCTCAGCGCCGAAGCAAACGCCTCCGTAATCCAGACCTACGCCGTCCAGACCGGCTCGTACGTCATCTCAGCCTCCTCCAACCTCAGTCAGCAGAACCAGGACTTCATCTGCGAGGGACGGGAGCACCTCCGTCCGCACTTCCCGCTCGGTTGTGGGTTGACGCAGATTTATGGGCCAGAGGGGAAGCAGTTGGCCGAGAGGCCTAAGCATGATGAGGAGAAGATCATTTACGCGGATGTGGATCTGGACACGTGTTTTGGGGCCAGGGCCGCGATGGACCCGTCGGGACATTATGCGCGCTCGGACGTGTTTGAGGTAAGTCGAGATGAAGGTCTACCCGAGTGAGTTGGAACTGAGCTCAACTCTTTTTTGGCGGCTTCGTAGGTGCACTTTGACAACACCCCGCGACGCGGCATCCGAGTTGGCCCTCACGGAACTCACTCGACGGCTCCCGGCGGCACACGTTTGCTAAGAAAGGAGATTTTTAGCGAGATCGTAGTTGTCGAGGCCGAAGCAGTTGATCCTCTTGCCTAATGAATGATTGTTGCTGAGTTCATTACAACCAAAAACTCCCTGAAAGCAATTTAAGAGAGACATGCACCACTTTGAAGCCCGTCTATTTTGGGCTGAGGTAGCACCCAGAACCATCTCATTCTCCCCGCACCCTATGGTTCCGCTCGTTATGTGCGCCCCCATTGGCTGGAAATCTGTACCTCTCGACCATCGACACCTTGACAGCCGCGCCTTTTAGCTGGGTGGGCGCCTATCCGCGGCTCGTAAGAAGATCGATCTCTAAGGCCTTGCCTATTTGTTATCTTTCGCTGGGATCGATAGGATGTCTTCTTCACGAGGTCCATTCATGAGATGGCTTTCCCCTTCGTTAGGCAATCCGGTGATATTCGGCCTTTTTACCCACGGGGCGACGGCGGTACCAGTTGCCCCTATCTGCGCAATGATTAGAGCTGCGTAAGGCTGATTGGGTTCAAAAAGCGTTCAATGGATCTTTCTTGCTTGTGTGGGTGTACTGTTCAACCACTACTTGACATCAACCTCGAGCACCGCCATGCTCCGCCTTCCACTCATTTTGACCGCCCTCGCCGGCGCTGTTGCCGCGCTCCCAGCCGCCAGTCCCCTCGACTACGCACCTCGTCACGAAGTAAAGCGTAGCATCGAAAGCGAGTGGAATCTTTCCGATGTCAAGCTTGCGGTTGTGCGCGTGAGTACGGAGTCGACTTGCACTGATCGACGTGGGTGCTGAGCGTCTTTTACAGGCTCACCCAGTCAACTGGCCTATGCCGATGATCAACAAGACTTGGACCGGGGTCAAGCTTGATATCAACGCGACTGTCGATCTCGGAGTTTCCATCATTGAGCAGGCAGCTGCGAATGACACACGTCTTGTTGCCTTTCCGGAGGTGAGCTTTCCCGCTTGCATCGGCACGATAGAACCCGTCGCCAAATTCCTGCCCCTTTTTTTTTTCTTCTTCTTGTTTTTCGTTCAAAACCAGGTTTGGTTCCCCGGATACCCCAAGGTGAGTCTTTTCCCTCCTTGTGGCTGAGCGTACCTTTTACTGAAGGGCAGAGTCGTCGACTTTGTACTGGTAGGGCATCATCGGTCAAGACGACTGGTTCGCTCTGCACGTTAAGGACTACATCGAGAACTCCATCACTCTCGGTGACGCCAACTGGTTGAAGTTGGTTGCTGCCGCAAAGGCCAACAAGATCTACGTCGTGAGTTTCTTTACATCTTCTCTGCGCTCAGTGACTGGCCCCAGCTGATGCATTGGGCTGTTCACCAGGGTCTGTCGTTCTCGGAGCGCAACGGCAACTACATTTAGTCAGTCGGAAAATTATTTCACGAGTATCTCGTACTAACAAAGAGCTGGGAGCAGCATGGCGCAGGCTCTCATTGATCCCACTGGCGAGGTCCTTATTCACCGTCACAAGCTTCGCCCGTCTGGTGCGTCGCAATTTGCGCCGAGCATGCTGAATGCTCGCTCACAGCTTCCTTTTTTTCATCAGCTCAGGAGCGTGACTTGTGGTCCGACGGCTACACCGAGCAGATCTATGCCGTTGACAGTGAGCATCTCAGTCTCGTGCTCAGGTACGTCGTGAAGCTGACGTGTCCCCTGCTTCCTAGCTCCTATTGGACGCATCGGCATGCTTTCGTGCGGAGAGCACACCGCTGTAGGTTTCTACTTTTTAATACAGCAGACAAAGCGCTGACATGCCGTCGTGAAGCCCGAGGCCACGTGGATCATGCAGATGCAGAACGAAAACATTCATATCGGTTCCTGGCCGTACGTCCTCGTCCTTTATCCTACCTTTTCCTACTTTCAAATATTCTGATAACGACTCTGTGTCGACATTGTTTTCTTTCCTTCCAGTCTCGTTCCCGCTCTCGACGACCCCGCCCTCACCACCGCGAACGTCAGCGCCGGGTTCGGCACGTTCGCGGGCTACGAGTCCGGCCAGGTCATCAACGCTCTTGGTCGTGTCTACGCCATCCTCTCCAACGCTGTGGTCATGCAAGCCGCGATCGGAACTGCCACCATCTTCCCCGCTGGATCGTCCGCGTTCGACTCGCAGATCCAGGCCGACGACGTCTTGAACGACGTGCCTTTGGTGTACTCGTCCGTCAACACGACGGCTTTCAACCGAGCGGATTACGATTCGAACGGAGAAGTCAGCTGGGGGTCTTTGCAGGCGATCAATGCTGTGGTGCCCAAGACGTTGTCGTACATCCCTCAGGTCAGGCTAGATTACTCTCATTCGGAGCCAGTCCGTTCGCTAACTCGAGATATTGTTTGCAGGTTGAGGGCGATTACATTGTGCACCACAGCCAGACTATTGACGAGCTCTTGGCTCTCTCTACCGTCTAGGCAGCCCCTCCCCCCGTTGAAACCCATTTCCGTCTTTCAAAAAAGATCGTAAGCTCACGTGTCTGCTACTGCCTTGTCCGAGATCGCACGCTGATGTCACTGCCATTCACAGTTATTGGATCTAGCTTCTCACACATCCCTAAAAATATCTAGTCGCTCCTTTCTCTCCACGACAGAGTCCCTTTAGAGGCTTGCCGGCTTGTTTTCTGTGCTTGAAAAGCAAGTTCACTTCAGCCAGGTCGACCTCTCCTGCCTCCTAGCCGAGAGCACTTTATTTCAGTCCAAACTAGTCACTCAGACGCTACCTACACTAGCGCTTCGTGAAACGCAGCTCCCCGGCATTCTCCTCCCCGCCGGCTCACGTGACCTTGAGCCAGAGTCACGTCGAGTTCAGCGGGAGCGATGACCCTAAAATCGCCGGCGAGGCGCTTCTTTTCTGTTTCTCCTGCTACTACAAGCAGTGCCAATCTCACACAAGTGCATAATCGGCACACTTGACCAGCCAAACCATGCCCCTCCGCTCGAAAGCTGCGTCCAAACCCCCGGCCTCCAGCTCCAGCTCGACGCCACAAATCGTCGTAACGGCACAACAGTCGCGCTTCCACACCGCGACGCTCGATACGACGCAGGAGGTTGATATCAAGGATCTGAATGTTTCCATTGGGGAGCGGGATCTGGTGAGTAAGGCGAGGGTCGGAGAGAGGGGCGGAGCTGATCGACCCGTGTGGTTTGTGGTGTGGTGGTAGATTGTCGGAGCGCATTTGAGGCTCAAGGAGGGTGTACGGTATGGCTTGTTGGGCAGGTAAGATAGTTCATACTGTGTATTGGAGGATTCCAAGACTTACGATCAGGGGTACAGGAACGGGACGGGCAAGTCGACCCTCCTCAAAGCCATCTCCGACAAGCTCATGTTCGTTCGCTTCGCTCCCTATCCTGCTTCATTCACTAACATTAGCGATTATGAAACTAGTCCAGGACTCGGCAACTCGATCCGCATTCTCCTGCTGAGCCAAATCGAGGACGCGACCCGCGCCGCGACGGAGGAAGGAGGCTCCGTACTAGACCATGTCGTGCGAGGCGACAAGGAGCGTCTGAAAGCCGTTGAGGAGCTTTCTTGTGTGTGTTCCCTTTCTACCCTCCTCACATCATCAGCTGATGTACACAATCATCACTGTGTTGGCCATCGAAGCCCTCACGAAAGCCGTCGAGTCGACCTCCCTCGCAGAAACGCAGGCGATAATCGACGAGCTGCTCCTCTCGAAAGCGGAGGACGAGTTGGTGGAAGCTAAGAAGATTGCTGCAAGGAGGAGTGGGGCTAGAGGGAAGGAAGCGAGGGAGGCAGAGGTGAAAGCGGAGGAGAAGGTCAAGTTGGCGCTCGAGAAGTGAGTTCCGTTGGCTTGTCGATGGAGATCATGCTTCTGATAACAACTGACGTACATCTGATGCAACTAGGCTGGAGAACGGCGTCGTAGAAGATGACGTGGCGACCAAAGCGATGGAGATGATGCAGGACGTGCAGCTCGCGCTCGACCTCGTGCGCTCCATCCCATCCGCCTTCCTCATCTTGCACTTACCATCTCTCTAATCCATGCAGCTAGAGACTGATACGACCGATGCTCGAGCGGCCACAATTCTTGCCGGTCTCGGCTTCTCGCAGGAGATGATGCAGAAGCCGTACGCGTCGTTGTCGGGCGGATGGCGGTCGCGCTGCTCGCTCGCGACGTCGTTGTTAGTCCGGACGGACATCCTGCTCCTTGATGAGCCGTCCAACTTTCTTGTTTGTTATATTTCTCTACCTGAAAGCTTGACACGATATTGACTCTGTTGTATTCGGCAGGACCTGGAAGCCATTGTCTGGCTGGAGCAATACCTCCTGTCGTACCCTTCGACGCTCCTCCTCATCTCGCACGACCAGGAATTCCTCAACAACGTCGTTGAGGAAACCATTATTCTCCGTCATCAGAAGTTGAAGTACTTTGAGGGGAACCCGAGGGCTTGGGAAGTGAATGAGAGGAAGGAGAGGAGGAGACTGACGGGGCAGAAGGAGGCGATGGACAAGAAGAAGGAGCATGTGAGCGGTTCGTTTTCCGATATTATAAAGCAAGTGCTAATGTTTGTATCTTCTGTATAGATTGAAAAGAGCATTCAGCAAGGGATGGCGAGCGCGAAGAAGACGGGCGACGAGAACCGGTGCGTTCGTTTCGCTTCCCAGGTGCCACGTGTGCGTTTTGCTAACCCCTTGCGAATAGGCAACGCATGGTCAAGTCGCGTCAGAAAAAGTATTTCAGCTTTCATGACATCATCTTTTGACCGTGCTGACTGTACTGTGACGAGTGCACAGGCTCGACGACCGCTGGGGGATCGAAACCTCCGCCAAAGGCGGCCGCTTCAAGCTCAACCGCGACCTCGAAGGGTATCACCTCACGGGCCGAGCAGCGCTCGAGATTGAGGCCGAAGAAGCTAAGATCAAGATCATCATCCCTAGTCCAGAGAAGCTCAGGACTGTGGGGGACTTGATTCATTTCGACAAGGTCGAGTATCGGTTCTCAAAGGATAGGAGTAGGGCGCCGTTGTTGGAGGACGTGACGTTCACGGTTGGGCAGGGAGCGAGGGTTGCTTTCATTGGTGCTGTAAGTAGCCTTTGCTAACATTCTTCCTCATGTTTATTGATACTAAAAATGTCTAAACCCCGCCAGAACGGTCAAGGTAAATCCACGATCGCCAAGCTCATCCTCGGCCAACTCCTCCCCTCCTCCGGCAAGATCACCCGTCACCCGCTCCTCAAAATCGGCTACTTTGCTCAACACTCTGTCGAAGAACTCACGCTAGCTTCACCCGTCACGTCACTCTGGCTCGATGCGACCCGCTCGAGACCTACGACGGCGCTGAGCTACTTCCTGAAGCATTTTGAGGATAAGGGCGAGAACGTGGTGGAGCAGGATGCGAGGGCTTGTTTGGGAAGCTTTGGACTGCAGGGGAAGGTGGCGAGCGATACACCGTTGGGGCTGCTGAGTGGTGGACAGAAGGTGAGCTATTGCAGGGGCTTGTGACTTTGGAGAGGTGGAGCTGACGTGGCGGTTTTTGTGCTGCTTAGGTGCGATTGGCGATCGCGTTGCTGGTGTTTCACCCACCGTCGCTGCTGTAAAAGAATTCTAAAACTATCTGTGCACCATCTGATGTTTTCTGCAGACTGCTCGATGAAGTGACGACGCACGTCGACGCACCGACGATCGCCGCACTGGCTGTCGCGCTCAAGAACTTTTCGGGAGCGATCGTGCTTTATCACTCACGACCGGTGTGCCCCTATCCTACTCGACCTATGATGGATTATTTCTGACAATCTTCTACGGCAATCAGATGGTTCAGTCGCATCGTCGTCGAAGGCGAGTCTCCGCGCTCGATCCTCGCCGAAGAAGCGGACGACAGCGACGTCGGATCGTCCAGTGACGAGGATGACGAGGAGGGCTCGAAAGCTGTGGGAAAGACGTGGAGGGTTGGCGGAGGGAAGATCAAGTTGATGGAGAAGGGAATGAAGCAGTATGTTGGGCTCGTGGAGAGGAAGCTGGAGAAGAGACGGAAGGCGGGGGAGGCGGCGGTGAGGAGTGCGTCGTAGTTGATGGATGAATCGACACAAAAAACACTCCAGTTTTCGGTAACTCGTTCACCTGTCTCATCCTATGGTGTCCGACCAGACATGAAACTTGCTTCGCGAGACTTGGAAAGAGACGGAGACCACCACGGGGGCGTAGGATACCAAACTGTCTATGGATTGCCAAACGGGTTCTAATGTACGGAAACTAATCACACTGCGGCAATGATTAAAAAGTGGCACAAACTATATACACTCGAACCGCTGCTGCTCAGGTACTGCTAAGCTCCATCGACTTCCAGCTCGCCGCCACGCCGCCATCCCCACTCCTCCTCCTACCCGCCCTCCACCTCGCAACACCGACAACACCGACCGCACCACCAAGCGGCAAGATCCAAGCCCACTGCATCGCCCCCTTCGGCTCCCTCCTCACACTCCTCCCACCATGCCACCTCTTCCCCGTCCACGACAGATCCGGTCGCTCCTGCCTCTCCTTCAAGACGTGCACCAAAACGTTCCCAAACGTGTTCACCATCGTCCAGTCCTCCACCAACTCGCCCGGAGTTCCTTCGGGGAGTTTCGGCAGCCATTTCGACCTCCAGTCGGGTTTGAGGATCTGGACTTTACTGAGGTGCTGATCGTATCCCGTAGAGTTGAAGAGGTAGTCGCTCCCTTCTTCCGCCGCTTGCGTCGCCCACTCTGTACGGGCATTGAGCACAGCCCGGTCCGCACGGAGGTGGTACATCGCTCCAACGCCACGGGAGGACGGGACGATCGCCTTGGACGAGTTGTATAGCGCTGGCCAGGGAGTTGTGGGAGTGCGAACGGGGTTGGGGAAGAGAGAGGCGAAAGAGGAGATGCAGGAAGTTACGGAGGAGGGAGTGGAAGGCGTGGAGGGGGAGGTGGTCCACGAGGCGCAGCGGCCCTTGGCGTAGTCCGAGTAGGGGATTTCGGTCCAGTGGAAGTTGGTCATGTACCAGGCCCTGATTCAGAAAAGGGAGTGTTGTTGAGTAAGCAAAGATGATCAACGTTGTGAGATTAGCAGCGGAAACTCACCAAGGATCCTAAACCACGTGGACCGATCGACACCGACAAAAGGTAGGCAGAGAATAGGGAGAGTCAGCAACCAGTCTCCACCTTTCAACCAATTTGCACTTTTCCACCAAAAAAAAGGCGTGCAAACTCACCACAACCGTCTTAGCCCTGAACCACCCACCAAACCAATCCGTCCTCACAGGGCTCGCATAAATCGCCGGCCACCCGGGACTCGGCCTCGTCATCTTTCCACCCATCTCCTCCAACTCCCTCACCGCCTCAGTCTTGACTGGCTCCGTCGTCGGTCGACAGCTGACGCAAGTGAAGGCACTCTGGAACGTGAACGCCGTCGGGAGCGTCGCGTCCGCCGCGGTCGTCAGCGCCCAGTTGGTGAAGGGGGAGGGCGTGGTGGGAGGCGGGGGCCAGACGCCGGAAGGAGGTCGGATGAGGAGGTATTCGTCTAGGTCGAAGTGGGCGACCCAGCGACTGGACCGCGTCATGGCGCGGTACCGACAGTCGTGCAGCGCGAGATTCTGGGCGAAAGCCCTGTGTTCACTGCGTCAGCAGGGGTAGAGTTGCCAAGCGGGAACGGAAGAGAAGCTCACCAGATTTCTACATAATCTTTCGAGTTCTTCTCGACCCCAGGGAAGCCGTACATCGCCTCCTCCTCATTGCTCATCGCGTGCAACCCCGCGTCCTCCAACCCCCAGTCCCTCGGGTCCACGAGATGCTCGCCAACCTTCGTCAACCAAGCTTTCGGCAACGCCCACCTAAACAACTCGACTTCTATTTCCGTCTCATTCCCTTTCCCATTCCCACCACTGGCAGGGTACGCGCTCCCGAGATCCTCGAGGACGCCGAGAGTGACGGGTCCAGGGTCGAGGAGGTAGAACTGGAACTTGGTGAACCCGAGGGCGGTGTAGTGATCCACCCAGTGACCAAGAGTTGTGGCGTAGGTGTCGGAGACGAGGGGTTGGACACACATCGTTGCTGTGCCGTGACCCGAGGCGTGGGTTGACGGCATGGGAGGGAGGTGTTGGACGGGGAGGAAGGAGGATGGGAGGGGTGGGAGCGAGAGTGGTGAGACAGAGACGAAGCTGAATAATAAAAATTAGTAATGGTTCTGATATGAACAGAAAGAAAGCGACCCACATGTCCTCATCCTCCCAAACCACACCGGCCTCGACGGCCCACTCCATCCCACACGTCCACATCGCGGGCACGTACTTCTTCAGCTCGGGATGCGAGTCCGGCAACCACCTAACATACGCCTTACTCTGCCCATACTTCCCACCCTTGGTCGCAAAGAAGCACCAGAACGCCTCCTGCGCCCCCAATCCGTCCTTCATGAGATCCTCGCCGCCTCCACCGAGGACCGCGACTTCTGGCGCTCCGCCGACGACGAGGGGCCGGGTGTCGAGGTACGCCGAGAGGATCCATACGGCCGAGTGGGATTTATCGATAGAATGGGAGTTGGCGAGGTGGGAGAGGTGTTTGGGAGCTAGCACGTGCGATCCCGCCGGCCTGGTCAGAGCCTTGATGCGGCGGTAGTCCTGCCATGCCGCCGTGCGGTTCCTCGACGTCGGCAGGCGGTCTTGTCGATGGAGAGAGAATTTCGAAGGAGAGGAAGAGTAGTGGTGACTGTTTGTCGTGGTCGAGAACTGGAGGAAGAGGATTAGGGCGGCGACGAGGGCGACGAGCGGGAGCGTGTGGTTGAGCTTGGACCGGGATCGGGGCGGCGGCGGCGGCTGCTGGGCTTCGACGGCGGCGGTGTCATCGTCGTCCCACTGCACTGCCATCTTTGGCTTCCTACTCTAGACACAAACGAGCGACGAGCAGCGAGCGGATGGTAGCAATCCAAAGGGCGGGAAGTCCCAACAAAAGACGCCATCTTCTCTGCCCTAAGCCACCAGCGGCCCATCTAGCGGGGGGATGCTGCGAGCTGACCCCCCGCGTCCTTGTGAATCACGCTTAACCCTTCCAAAAACAAAGACGGCTTCGGGAGGGAGGTTTCTCACACGCTCCCGAGCTACGCCCCAAGCCGATAATCGGAGCTCCTCCCCTGTTTCCTACGATTTGGATTGTCGCATTGCTGATAAGCGAAAAACTCGTGTGATGATGGGTGGACCGTCGAAGGTCGCTTCCCGAGACCTTCGATCGCGTTTGTCGCGAGGGTGAGACCTGGGAGAAACAGACAAGCTGGCCATCACACTGGGAGTACAAATGCTGTTTACTTGGGACACAGACAAACAATGGGACTAACAACAGCGGAACGGACTACCGCAAACGCCCCCCTTTTCGCCGGCAACCAGAGCTGCGAGTTGGCGTCGCCTCGACGCGGTTCCCTCCAGGTTTATCTAGGTAGAGAGTAGCTGTGTGTAAAGAACAAACCTGTCCAAGGCTCGTATTAATCACCTCGCAAGAAAACAGCACAAAGGCGGAAGGTGGTCGGCCACTGCGGTCGCAATCGGAGCTCCAGGGCCAGGGGGCCACGTCAGCGCCCGAGTCGCGTGTACGTCATGGCTACCGGTATGATCCTGGCTCGTTGGTGTTGACCGGCACCGCGTTACGAAGGTAACGAAGGTATGGAATGTGTGCATACTTAGGGCTGACAGGCAGATTTTAGTGCATTGTGGTTCTGAACTGATGTTCTTGTCGAACGAAGCAGGGTCATCGACATGGACGGCGCAAAAACCATGGAGCAACATGCCTCTCGAAAATGCTGTCAATAATTGCGCGAAGGGTGCAGCGGCACTTCAAGTCTTGTAATGTATCAGCTCTGCTAGTCCGATGGGGGCCCAGGTCAAAAATATACATTCCGGCTTCGCGTTGGCGGTCTGGCGATGTGTCAGCGTTTTTGTGCGAGCGTTCAAGATAGGTGCAAAAGCCCAAAGCACCAAGATGCATCCTTAGACCACTAGGATCAGCAATGCATGACCTCAACTACGGCGCTCGTTCAAATGTGAGCCGACATGAGCGGCCGAGCAACAGATACCCATCCGGCAACGCCACGTCAGCGGTACTCCTGTTTCCTGCTTACTACCGACGCACACGGATGTTACAAGGGAATATATAAGCCTTGACAATAGCTCCAGACACGGACAAATGAGGCGAGTAGCCGACGCAATGGTCCACGTATTTGCCGATGAGTTGGGGGTGGAGGTGGAGGGCTGTGCTGGCCGTGGGCTGCCAACGTCGTCAGTAGAGTCTCGGGCTCCTCTCTCTCATTTCTTCACTCATCTTCCTACTATCTACTACTCTTTACTGAACTCCTGAACTATGCCTTCCGCCACCCTGCCTGTCTGCCTCGTACGCTTTTCCGCTGCTTCGCTGGGTGGTGCCGCCCACGCTCACGTGAGCTCTGCCTCCACATCCAGGGATTGATGCGCTGGGGAGCGCCAGATTCGGGAGGGCCTGGAGCGACGGTGCATGATATCAAGGACTGTGAAGAGTGAGGAAACTTCAGCCGAATTGATTGGGTCAGTTGTACTGAGAGCGGTGACGAACAGGATGCTCAAAGTCTACGTCTCTCAAGGGCACAACGAGATCGACAACGCGCACATCTACAATGGTGGGACTGCCGAAGAATACCTTGGCCAGGTCCGTTCATACTATCTGGCTTTACTGCATCAAACCACTGAGACCTTTCACACAGATTGACTACAAATCTCTCGGCATCGTCGTCGACACCAAGCTGTACCCCTCCGCGCGTCGCGGCGTGCCTAACGGCGTCACCCTCTCAGCGTCCGACGTTAGGAAGTACATCGATATTCAGCTCAAGGCCCTCAAGACGGACTGCATCGACCTGTGGTACCTCCGTGCGCTTGCCTTCTAAACACTCATCAGCGTCTCCCAACACTGACACGAGATCGTGACCTGACAGACGGTCCCGACCGCGTAGTGCCTATCGAGGAGACGTTGCAGGCCGTCAATGAGCTGTACAAGGAAGGCAAATTCAAGCGCTTTGGCTTGAGCAACTTTATGGTCAGCATCCCTTTACGTGACGTCTGGACGAGAACTGCGGAGCTGACGTGGTTCATGTTGGCTCGCAGGCCTGGGAAGTCGCGCAAGCGGTGACGTTGTGCGAGGAGAAGGGGTGGATCAAGCCTACTGCCTACCAGGTACGTTTCTTTTAGCTTGCCTCAAAAATGAGAGCAGATTGCTGAGAGCTATTAACGGGCAGGGCGTCTACAACTGCCTCCACCGTGCCGTCGAGCCTGAGCTGTTCCCGTGCTTGAGGAAGTTTGGGCTCAGCTTCTACGGATTCAACCCTATGGTTGGAGGTCGGTCTCTTTTTTTAATTGGGTCTACCACAGAAGACTGATGGAGCATTTTGCACCCCGTCAAATTTTAGGACTCCTCACGGATCAGTTCACTCGCGCTGATAGTGAGGCGCACAATGCTGTTTGTAAGTCACTGTGCTGAAGAACGAACGGCTACATACTTTGTGAACTAATCCCATCTATCTCATTCTAGACACCGGAAGGTACTGGAAGCCACAGTATTTCGACGCGCTCGACCTCCTCAACCCCCTCGCCAAGAAGCACGGGTTGACGCAAGCTGAGGTCCGTTCCTCTTTCCCTTTCTCTCCATCTCACTTTCTAATATTCATATCCTTTTTATTTACCAGATTGCACTTCGCTGGGCCGTACACCACTCAGCAATGAAGCCCGAGTTCGGCGACCACGTCCTCATTGGCGTCTCCAAGGTCACTCACCTCGAGGCGAACTTGAAGGACCTCGAGAAAGGTCCGTTGCCAGAGGATGTCGTCAAAGCGCTTGATGAGGGCTGGCAGTTGGTCAAGAGTGTTGCTAGTAACGTGAGCTGCGGTGGTTCTCTTTTTGTGGAGTGCAATGGGAAGCTGACGTGTTCGGGATTGCAGTACTGGCACTAAGGGCCCTTTGCGTGGACATTGTAAGCCTGTGGCCAGGTAGTTACACATTCCCCTTTTGCTGCTATCCGAATCTACCAACCTGCAAAAGATAAGCTGTCGCTGTGGGCCGAGCGGGCGCACCTGTCTCGTCAAGCCCCTCGATGACAGCTCCTAGTCCCACGTAGCTGAGAAAAGCTCCACAACCAGGAGCACACAATGGGAGGGTTAGACGAGCAATATCGCTTTCATTGGAGCTGGGCGGATAGGCGTTTCCGCACCCACCCAAAAAGAGGCACACGTGTTCTTTTTTTTTCACCCCTCTTTAAAGCTTTGCCTTTGCCTGCACCGCAAAGTGATCGTCCACCAGCTGCCCCAGCTCCTTCTCAACACCCCAACTAGTTTGGTACCCCGCCCCAGCCAGTCCATAGGCATGCACGACCGACCCCTTCCCCTTCGCTCCCTCACTCTCACCAAAGAAAATCGGGTTCAACGACCCGGCCTTGGAGCTGATTGGCACTTCCTGGCGCTCGAGTCGTGGGCCTCCACGACGACCGGGACGGAGTCCGACGTTGTGGCCTTTGATACCACTGAGGGTCCCGTCGGAGGAGATGGAGGGGTCGAGCGCGAGGCAGCGTTCAAGGATCTTGGTGGCCATGTCGAAGTCGACTTGGGTGTTGTATTTGTCCACCTGAGTACGAAGAAGAGGGAATGGTAAGAAGGGAGTGAAAGGTGATGGGACTTTGAAGGTCGGCTTACCCCAAAGCAGCCACCGCAGATGACTTCGCCGCTAGGACGAGGGGTGATGTACGTATCGGCGCTGAGATCGTCATGGATGGAAAGATAAGTTAGCAAGTTTTAGTAGTTGAACAAAAAGGGAAATGCTCTACCGCGGCCGTCCATAGAGCAGTATTTGGTACCAGCTTTGATGAGAACAGTCTGGCCACGAATCGGCTGGACGTCCTGATCGAGCACTCCGATCAAAGACTTGGCGCCTGTTGGCCCAACGCATAGTCAGCGTCAGCCATTTTCTCAGAGACTATTAAATGGCACCAAGTCCGGTAGCATTCACGACACAGTCGACATCACCAAAGCAAGCGAACGCAGCGTCGAGGGACGCCACCTGGCGCTTTTCAAACGTGGCGCCGAGGGCCTCGAGCGAGTTCTTGAGCCACAGGATGTACACCGGCGAGTTGACAGAAAGGGTGTCAAACTTGACTCCGACAGAATTTGGGGGACAGTCCTCTTGCGGGATGCGCGAGTACTGCGTCGTGTGGTTCGTGTGGTCGGGGTAAGGATGCGGGCGAACGGGAGGTTGAGGGGAGGGGAGGGACGGACCTTGGGCACAACGTCTTTGTACCAGTGGTCGAGAAGCCCTTCCTCGTTAGACTCGAATCGACGAGTATCAGGGAGGCGGATAGCGAGCCCCTTGGGGATGAGCGATTCCCAGACTTGGCTGCTCGCGTATACGCGTCGACTCGGCTCCGTCAATCCCTGTGAAATCCAACACGAGCACAAAGCAAAACTCACCAAGTCTCAGTCTCCTACTGACAGATTCTTGGGATCTTGCCAAACGGACACCAGTTGGCTCCCTGTCCCGCACCACAGTTTCGATCAGTTCAGCGTAAGCACACTCTGCCGCCGCCCAAAGGGCGCCACTCGTTCGGGAACTCACGGCCCACGGACTGGCGAACCCCTGCGAGTCCTTGTCCTCTGGCATGTCGCGAGCAACGACGTGAACTTTGTAGCCTTTCCTTGCCTGATGTGACTTGAAAGGTTAGTGGTAGGGCTGGGTAGGGAGGAGGCGGAAGGAGGAGCGCACGAGGACCAAGGCGGAGGTCAGTCCGATCACTGGTTGTGGGAGTTTCAGCTTGGGATTGGAGGGGAAGGAAGCGGAGGGGACTACGGACCACCACCACCAAGCACTACGACACGTTTGTTGTCTGCCATTTGTATCGTCTTTGAGGGGGACGAGGTGTGCGACGTGCAAGAGCAGAAGAGGTGCGAAGGAGGAGCTAGCTGGTCGGAGAAGGGAGATAGGGCGCGTATCGCTCGAAGCGCCGCCGCAGTTGCTCGAGATTGTGGTCTAAACTTTTAAACACGTGTTCATTCATCACTTGCTCCAAGGCTACTTTTTTCGCTCTTCCGAAGACTTCACAGAATCTCTCCAATGACCGTCGCGGACCAAGCAGCGCCATGCTCCCTCCATCCAGCCCAAGCCTCCGCCATCCAACTCTTCCCGGCTCGCGAACAATCAAAGTCATACTGAACGAAGCCTCGAAGTCTTTTTATATCATCTGTCTACGTGTGAAGAAGAACTATGTATATGCCGCGGTGACCACACGCGCCCGCACACGTGTCTAATAAAGCTCGCACTTCTTCGGCGCCTTCAACCCCACCCAACTGAAGCTTTCCTCCAACAAGAATGGCTTGGCAAGCGCACAAATTGCTGACGATGGGCCGACACGGACTTCAAAGGTGCCCTTCTCGCCGACCCACGACTTGGTCGAGACGTCGTAGTACGAGAGTGCCGAGTGCTGTGGACGAGAAAGAACAAGGCAGTCAATCAATATGCTACCATATAATTGGCTAAGATGGGTGCACTCACGTCCATGTTGACAGTCACCTCCTTCTTCTCGCCAGGCTGAAGGAACACCTTCGCAAATCCCTTGAGCTCGACCAGCGGGCGCTCAACGCGGCTCTGCGGGTGGTGGATGTAAACCTGCGGCGCTTCGGCTCCGGCGACTCTACCAGTGTTTGTGAGAGAGAAGTTTGCGGAGAGGCCGTAGTTGGGGAGCTTTTGGACAGTGAGGTTCGAGTAGGCGAAGGTGGTGTAGGAGAGACCGTAGCTGCATAGAAGATGAGGTCAGTTGCTGACAGACGGGATGTGAAGAGATTCACAACGTACCCGAAGGGGAACATGGCGTCGGGGTTGCCATCTTGGTTGAAGTAGCGGTACCTGAGCACGAGAAATCGCCACGTCAGCTTCCTCCCGCTTTCTCCAATACGCAGAAGTCGTACTCACCCAACCTTGATGCCCTCGGCGTAGACGGTGTCCTTGAAATCACCAAAGTATCCATGACTGGAGCAGTCCTCGAGCTTGTTTGGGAATGAGACAGGCAGCTTGCCGGAGGGGTTGGCGAGCCCAAAGACGGCGTCGGCGATGGCAGTGCCGCACTCGTTGCCGCCGAAGAAAGCCTATGTCGCGAGTGAATGAGAAAAATTAGTGTGATAATATAGAAAAGGTGGAGTTGACTTTTTCCGAGCTTACCTGGAGGAGCGACGAGCACTTGGTGATCCAAGGGAACTCGACGGGCATGCCCGACTGGTTGACGACGATCGTCGACGGGTTTGCAGCGAGAACGGCCTCGACGAGTGCGTCGGAGCCGGCCGGAAGCCTAGGTAAACAAGTTTCAAATTAGAACGGAATGACGGCTATCTCAATGGTCGGCGCTTACTTGATATCATCGCGGTCGTAGCTCTCGGACTCCCACTCAGTCGTCGTGCCGATTACAAGGATCGTCACTACAGATAAAGGACCATCAGTGATTCCTTGAACATAAAGTTTATTCAGATGAGAATTAAGTCTTACCATCAGAAGCTTTGCTGAGCTCCACCGCCTTGCCGATCTGCTCCGTCTGGCTAAACTTGCGCTGCCCACCAACGCGGATGCCGCCCCGTCGTCCGGCCTACACCCATGTTCCGTCAGATACATTCCTCAAAAGTGAAAAACACGTCTGGTTGAAACTCACATAGGGACCAGTGGGGTTAATCTGCTTGAAGTTGGTGAAGTGAACCTCGAGCTTGTACGCCTGACCCGCCTTGACGTCCAGGCGACCGATACGCTCCTCAGCGCCAGTGGTGAACTAATGGAAGATAACAAGGTGAATAGTTCTCGAGTAACAAGGAGTACGAAGCAGCTTACGAAAAGAAGACCAGGCTGCTGGTTCTCCCGGTTCTCGACGATGAGTTCGTCGTTGATGTAAAGGTTCGCCTGGCCGGCGACGCCGAGACCGAACTCCCACTGGGAACACAATCAGATATCAACGACTGAAACAGAAGAGAGTTTTAAAAGCGCTACTCACGGTGCCATCAGCATCAGGGATGAACGTCGTGCGCATCTGGGAACGACAAAGTCAGCCACGTCGGAGTGCAAAGGGAGAGGCACGCACAACGATCCAGCCGCGAACGGGGATGTGTGATGGGATACCATCAATGAAGTATGCGTAAGACGAGTCGGTGAGCTTGGTGTAGAGAGGCTCAAGCGAGGTGTTCGTGTGGGGGCTGTTGGAGAGCCACGCGACTGATCAGCTCCTAGCACTGTTTCAGATTAATGTCGCAAGCTTGCACGCACTTCTGATCATAAAAGTCGAACCTGCACTGAGGTTCGTCCTCCACCTTTCCGCCCGGCAAGCGCAAGTACTTGCTCAACAACGGGGACCAGCGACTGATGTCTGCGCCCTCCTCGTACGAGACCTCCGCACCAACGCTCTCAGCGTATGTCGTGATCGCCTCGAGCGGAGAAATCTTGTACGTCGGTGCGAGACTCGCACTTCCACCTCCAGCTGCGTTCCCAACCCATCAGTGGATGTGCGTCGGAGAAGCCACGTGATTGGAACGTACAGATCTGAGCGACCTTGGCGTTAGGTCCAATGACGGCGATCTTCATCCCCTTCTTAGCAGAGATAGGAAGAGTGTTCTGCGTGTTCTTGAGGAGGACGACGCCGGCCGCGGCGGACTCTTTGAGGAGCGCGCGAACGGCGGGCGTGTCGATCGTGCCTTCCTCGGCGTCGGGAGGGATGCCGGACTCCATGGCTTCTTTCACGAAACGGAGGACCTTCAAGAATAGTTTTCCCCATTAGCTTGAGCACTTTGTATGAATAGTGGAAGCAACACGTACCCTCAAAGCGCACTCATCGATATCCGCAACCGTAAGCTTCCCACTCGTGATATCGCGCTGAAGCAGCTCCCCTCGCAGCTTTGTCGGTCCCGGCATCTCGAGATCCAAACTCGCCTTGATGGCCTCGGCGGAAGAGTAAGTTCCGGACCAGTCGGACATGAGCATGCCCTTGAACTCGAAGTCGCCGCGCAGGATCTTGCGGAGGAAGTACGGGCTCTCGGCGACGTGAGTCCCGTTCACGCGGTTGTAGCTAGTCATCTGTCGTGGAAGTGAGACTGGGGGTGAGAAAAAACTCAAAAAAATAGTTGTATGTGGACTCAGAGGGGGCGTACGAAACCGGAAGGCCTGGCGAGGCACTGGATCCTGAAGGGTTCGAGGTACAGCTCGTGGAGCGTGCGCTCGTCAATGACACCTGTGAAAGAAAGTGCGGACACCATTAGCTCTGAGCTTGATTTTTTGATGCCTTAGCGTAAGGGCATCGCAAAGGCGAGCTGGAGAGGGACGCACTGTTGTTGGAGCGACGGTTGTACTCCTGCTCGTTCGCAACAAAGTCTAAAGCACCCAATGAGAGACATAAGTAGATGTATAGGTCAACTATCAAAAGCATGCATTTACGCTTAGGAGCTGAAAAGAGTCAAATCGTCAGCACCGCCTCTCAAACCACACCACGGGTGAACACAACTCACTAGTCATCACCTTCCTGCTCTGCACACCCTCAACCCACGCCTTTCCCAGCACACCAAGCAAGTACGGATCCTCTCCGTATGACTCGAATCCTCTACCACCTCTCGGGTTCCTCGCGAGGTTCGTCGTCGGGCCTAGCAGACAAGCGACGCCTCGAGCGCGACACTCGTCGCCTAGGGCTTCGCCGACACGTCGGACGAGGTCGGTGTCGAACGAGGCTCCCATGGCTGTGGCAGCGGGGAAGCAGGAGGCGGCGGCTCCGCCGAAGACTGGTGGTGTGGAAATGTTGTGGCGTTAGCTTTGAGGTTCGCGCGAGGAGGGGTTCTTTCGCTCTCTTTCGCGAGATTACGGAGCTTTGAGGGATTGATGGCTGGAGAGAAACTGGACGGGAAATACTCACACTTGGTTCCACGCACACCGTTCTTGCATTAGAGCAGAAGTCAGCTTTTAGCTGCTCTGTACCAAGTTCTCCTCCGCTCCAACACAACAACAGCCAGCACAACTCACAGGTCCATCACTGACCTAAACGACCGAGGAGAACGATTAATCAAAGAGCTGAACTTGCAGAAAGCAGAACCTACTCGAATCTTAGGGACACCAAGACGCGGGATCGGGAAAGTGTGCCAAGAATCGACGCCGGCGAGCAAGTCGACCTTCTCGTCAGTGGAGAGCTGCTTGAGGATCGCCTCAGGGTCGATAGTCGGAGGTGGACGTGTGGCAACCATGATTGTTTGTTACTGTTCTGCCTCGAACAACAAAAGTGTCGAAAGGTGAAGCGTCTGTGTGCCGTCAACGCGCGCTCCGCGTCGACCGGTGCCGAGTCGCCGTCGGCCGCGCAAATCGCCGAGTCCAAACTGCATTAACTTCTGACTTAGGCCTGACCTAACTCCCCGAAGGTCCCCCGCGTGTGCCCCCACGCACCATGCCAAGGCCCACTTCCGGAGCCGCCCGGCGTCCAGGTTTAATTCAAGCCACACGCACGCGGTCCGAGTCGGCGCCGACTCGGAGGTTTGTGGAGAGAATCGCGGAGCCAAAAGTGCGTTCGGGCGGGTTCCTCCTCTTTTCTCCCTTTCCCCAGATCCTCTACACTACTTGCTCTCATCGATGAAAGCCGGACTTAACATCGCGTCGATCCCGAACAACACGAACCCGTCATGGTGGAAGGACCCTGGCATGCGGGCGGGCGTGTTCAGGATCATGATCCTCTACACCGGTGAGTGTTTATTGCTCTCCCCAGACCTTCCGAGTTCGAGCTGACGCAAATTTTTTTTGTCTTCCACAGCGGTGTAAGTCTCCTCTTCCAGCATGAGCCCGTCTACGATGACTGTTCACGCGGCTGACTTGTTTTTCTTTCTAGCTACTCGCTCGGTTTTGATGGTGAGTGGCCGTCTATGAAAAGCTATTGAGCTGCAATTCTAACACCAAGTGTCTCTTTTAGGCAGTCTTTTGAACGGATTGCAGTCCCTTACTCCCTGGGCGCGCGACTTCGTTCGTCTTGTTGTCTTGTCGCCCGAAACACTGCGCTGACCACGCACGTTCCTCCAGAACCATCCGGCCGGCTACGACCTTGGTAAGTCTCACAAAGAAGTGAAGTATCTACAGCTTAACTGACTCTTACGAACAGGCCTGATCTCTGCTTCCTGTAAGTCCCGAAATTGACCGCGCGTGGGCCAAGGCAAAGCGGGTGGCGGCGGCACACGCGCCGCGGCCTGCCGGCGGGTCCAGATTGTCCCATTGTTCAGTCCTAACGGCATAACCGACAACAGACTACCTCCCGAAGATTCCTCTTAGTTTTGTTATCCCTTACTTCTGTGACCGCTTTGGTCGCAAGCCCGCTGTCGTGCGTTGCTTTTTTTTTTTTTTTTTATTCGCCGCGCGCCTCAGCTCGCATCGACAACGTGCTGACTTGTCATTACACTTGGCCATGCAGTACCTTGGTGGATTCTTCATGCTTGCTGGTGCCATTGTCGGAGGTACCAGTCACAGCCGTGGGCAGCTCATCGGCTCTCGCGTGCTTCTCGGTATCGGAACCGCCGTCGGCCAGGTCGGAGCTGCTTCTCTTATCCCGGAGTTGGCCCACCCTCGCATTCGTCACATGTGTGGTTCCTTTTTTAATTGTACCTACTAGTATGTCCCCGTCTCACTAGACTGGGATTCGTCAAGAAGTGACTGACGCCTCGACGCTATGACAGCATCGGCTCCATCTTCGCGGCGTGGCTCACCTTCGCTATGGTCTACTACCCTGGAGGCTCGTCTTGGTCGTGGCGTGTGCCAACTCTGATCCAGGGTTTCGGTCCTTTGCTCCTTATGTTCGTTGTTTGCCAGTTTCAGAATGAAAGTTTCCAGGAGCTGACGTAGCGTTTCTTTCAGCCTCGGTACCTGGATTGTGCCCGAATCCCCTCGTATGTCCAACATCCTACGCAGTCTAGCATACTTTTCCTAAAAAATCTCCTTTCAGGTTGGCTCATCAAGAACGGGCGTAACGAGGAGGCTCACGAGATCCTCGCACGCTACCAGTATGTTCCTCCATGTCCCGCGCACAGTGGCTGGCCTGCTCACATTCACTCCCGGCTGCCAGCTCCAACGGCAAGCTTGACGACCCTTTGGTCATGATGGAGCTCAAGGAAATTCAAGCCGCCATCCAGACGGAGGAGTTGGCCAACACTGGTTCGTGGATGGCGTACGTCAACACCCCCGGCGGACGTCGTCGTCTCGGAGTTACTTTCCTCATCGGAACTGCCACCCAATGGGCCGGAAACGGTATTGTCTCTTAGTGAGGACTATTAAACTATTCAGGGAAAAGAAAGGACACGACTGACACTCTTTTGCGCGATCCAGCTACCTCGTCCCCGTCCTCAAGCAAGTCGGAATCAGCGCCGCCCCTCAAACGGCCGGTATCAACGGAGGTCTCGCGGTCTGGAACTTTATCGTTTCCCTCACTGGTGCCTCCCTCGTCGAGCGTGCTGGACGTCGTCCCCTTTTTCTCGCTTCCCTCGTCGCTATGCTGGCTTGCTGTGAGTCTTTCCAGAGGTCGGTGGGAAATACGTTGCTTGTGGCTGACGGATTATTGCTCAGTCTCCGTCATGACTGGCGTTGCTGGCGGCTACGCCTCGACTCACCACAAGGCTACAGGTGTTGCCATCGGTAGGACATTTTCTATTTATTTCAGCGGCACACTTTCGCTCATCCTCGCGATTCAACAGTGCCCATGCTCTTCCTCTTCATGGGCTCGTACTCTTTGTCGTTCACCCCTCTTCCCTCGATGTACATTCCCGAGATTTGTGCGTATCACATCATCTTCAAAACAGAGAGCACAGCGGCTGACTTGTTCACAACAGCTCCCCTCGCGATGCGTGCCAAGGGCGCGTCGATGCTCATCCTCTCGCAGAACGTGGCGCAAGCGTTCAACCAGTTTGTGAACCCCATCGCTCTCTCGGCCATCTCGTGGAAATACTGTCAGTGCAATCGCTGAAAACTACACTGGAAGAAGTGACTGACTCTCCTTTATTTCAGACATCGTCTACATGGCCGTCCTCGCCGCCTACCTCGTCCTCTTCTACTTCTTCGTCCGTGAAACCAGGGGACTTACGACGGAAGAAGCTGCCGTCGTGTACGACCCAGCAAACATGCGTGAAGCCGCCCTCGAAGCTGAGCAGAAGCTTCGCCAGGCGGCGGAGGCGGCGTTGGAGGACAAGGCGACGGCGTCGGTCAAGCACTTGGAGTCTGGGGACAGCCATGCTTGATTGGACTTGTACGAAGTGCGGTTGTGGATGATGATGGTTGATTAATGTAGTCAAAAAGGGTGCAACTAGCGTATACCTTATTTAATCACTTCCCTTTGCCATCACGTGTTGGGAGTTATTTGGCCGCCTCAAGTATGTGATTGATCAGTACTATCAATAAGTCAAATTCATGGCAGGGTGTTACAAGGGTAGCGGATTGTCATCCAGCCCTACTGAGAACTGATTCGGATCGAGCCAGTTGAACACGTCCGTCGACGTCCCCGGCAGCAAGGATTCCCTGAACAGCGCGCGCATAAGTGCCAAACTCGATTGATCGAGAGGTGTGAGAAACGCACCAATACTCGTTGTCCGCCACCAGAGGGTTCTGACCGTTAGTTTGTCGGCTGTCGAGCTCCTCCTACACCACGAACCCACCACGTCAGCGTTCCAACCGCCAAAGCCCCACCAGAGCCACGCACCTGGACCAGCCAATCGAGCTCATCAAACGGGTTCTGATACGGCTGCTGGATGGTGCTGTTTGCTGCGGCATCTTCACTTGCTCCTGCAGGACTGGGAGGTCGGGTCGATGGCACGGAGACGGCTTGGGCGCTGTGGAAGAGGAGGAGCCGGTAGAACCGGGCGATGAAGGCGGGGGCTCCGTCTTCACGGTCTCCAGTGCAGCGGTTGCAGACTGCCAGGACTATGGAGAAGTACGTATCAGTTGTATTGGTCAAAGGAAAGGAGGAAATGGCGCTGACTCCGGGTGAGCCAGCGAACGATGTGTTGCTGCATCGCGCCGGGTCCGACGATGGGGAGGAGCCTGTGAGAGGGGGTCAGGTTTGACAATGTACACAAAAACAAAATAAAAACGCGCTTGGCCAGCCATTCTCCCAAGCCAAAAAGGACCACGGCCACGCTGTCTTCAACTCTATCAATAAAGCCCTCACAAACTTCGAGCACCTCGAGCGTATCGACGAGGTTCGACACCTGCTTCGCGTAGTCCGCCAAAGCGACTGTGTCTGTAAAGCCCGTCTCGACGAGTCGAGTTCGGGACAGGTGGACAGAAGCCGCGTCGAGCGCCATGCGGGTTTTGTTGAAGGCGGGCGTGCCGCCGATCGCTTTTGAGCCTTGGCCTGTTGAGCAGAAGTGTGTGAGTTGTAGGTTTGCGGGGGTAAAGGGGAAGGTAAGACCAACATTCTGGATCAAAGTACTTTTGGTAGACGTGGCGAATGAGCTCGTTGATGTGGCCTCGTAGGATGTCGGAGCTCGGCGAAGGGACGGAATCGAGCGTGCCGATTAGACGGTTGATTTTAGAGACTCTGTAGGTGCAACTTGATAAGCTCTAGAAAGCATTTGTGTAACTGAGAAGTAGCTCACTCGATGCTGGCTCCGAGGTAGATGTCCTCTAGGTTCCCGAGCCCGACCGACTCTTCGACCCATCGGTCCACGGCCGAAGAGTCCGGTGTCGGAAGTTGAGGTGTTTGGTCAAACTCGTAGCTCAGCCTAGAGTAGAGAAAGTGTCAATCAACGCGCAGTGTATTCTTCAAGAGGAGCACGCTCACCGATACGTGGAGTTCAGACCTGACGTGACGTGTCAGGATCATTAGTTAGCTCCTTGACAGAAGGAGAGGGTCAGAAGCTTACATAAGAGGTTCATCCAAGTTCTTTCCCGGTCCTGGAGACCATTTGAGTCAGGAAACGCGCTTCGGAGTCGAACGAACCACCGCCGACTCACCAAAATGATCCGAGCCTCGAGCTCGTCGGCAGGCAGGATGGACGTCCGAAGCGAGTTGATGTTGAGCTGGAACCTGCTCAGCCGAGAGTTAAAGTGACAGTAGTAATAATCTAAACAAAAACGCTCACGCCAACCGGAGACACCACCCGACCCTCATCCAAGCACTCCGATCATGGCTCTCCTTCCAGTAGATCAAGATGCAAATCGCTTTGATGACCCCGATGTGCGAGACGGTCTCGAGCATCGCTCGTCCTACTAGCTGTTGAGCTTGGGAGAGCAGTTGAGGGTAGAGATCCTTGCGGAAGAATTTGGCGGATGCGGCCAGGACGGCGGCGTAGAGCACTGGGGAGGAAGTGCGGATGAAGTCGTGGGTGTGTACTGTATCGGTGACAGTGAGCGGTGACTGGAGGAGACGCAAAAAAGAAAGAGGGTACAATATTTGTCCAGAATCTTGATCAAAGGGTTCAAGTCTTGCAGAAAGCTAGCACTCGATCGAGCACGTCAGCACGAAACATTTAGCAACAATGGCCAACCGGCCAACGCACCTCCTGACGAGGATCTCAGCCTCGTGCAACCCAAGCATCCGAATATCCACAGGATCAGGCCAGCTGCCTTGTGAGACAGTCCTCGCTTGAGGTGGTGGTCGTTTGGCCGCTGCTGCCGCTTTGGCGTCGGCCGATTCGACCAGCGAGAGGTGTGGTTGTTCCGAGTGGCTCAGGCGCGAGGCAACGCCGCTTCCTGCTTGTCACTACCGATCAATGGGGTGGATAGCATTGTTAGGAAAGCGCTGACATACCGCTACTAGATGGTGTGCCGCCTTGAGGTGGCCAAGGCGTGGAGGATGATGCTGGCGTGTGGTGTGAGGCTACGGGCGGTAGAATGTATGAAGAGGAAGCGGCGGGGACATGGCCCGTGGTCGCTAACGCCAGAAATCAGGACTACTTCAGCTCAAGAGACTGGCAGAACTCACAATGGTCATTGACGTGCGGGGACCTTCGCCGCTCAGGTCTACATCCGCGAGTCGGAACTATTGTCAGCCATCGCGAACTGTAGGTCAAGCCGGTTGCATGACATACTCTGAGCTCCACCCAGGTCTCCTTCCTCTGAGCCCTTGCAGCCGGTCCTGGCACACCAGATTGAGGCGCAAACAACGTGCACACGGCCGCCGTCCGCCCGTGTTTGTTGTCCCGCTGTCCGCTGACGGTGCGACTTCCAGGCATCTCACCTGATGTGGATAGGAATCAACAATCTAAGAATTAGACCGGAATAGCTTGACGCACTTTGAGCAAGTAGCAAGTGTTGCAGCTAAAGATCAACAACCACATGATCAGTCGGCGGAGCGTGGGGGAATGCCCCAAACACAGAGCAGCTCACGCGGATTTCTTTGGGGCAGGGGGAGCAGCTTCAGCTGGTGCTGATGAGGGACCAGCGGTAGGGATGTCCATCAATGTGCGAGTAGAGAGTGGGATGGGGCCAAACGGGATTCTCAGCGGCGGAAATGTTCCGTGCCCGGCCGACCGGAGCGGGGGAGGATAGGGGGGTTGCGGAAGTATTCTTTCGTGAATAGCACACAACAGACAACTTTTTGTAACGATTGCTGAGTCGCAAAAAAACGTTTGATGCTTTGATAGATTCCAAACGCTTAGTCTATGAAAAGTGAACCCGTCTACTCCGCGTGGAATTTGATGTCGCCAGTCCACTCTGGCTCGATCGTTCTGCCAAGAGAAAAGAATCAGTACTGAATACTAACACTTTGTCATTAAGGAAGAGGGACATACGCATCGCCGGTGAAATCATTCGACCCAGGAGAGACCTCGTCGTTCCACAACCGTCCGTACTCCAGCATCAACCTAGCGCAACCAAACCCCCATCAGAACGGTCTCTCGCTCTCTCTGTAGAGCAAAAAACAGCTTACCTGTACTGGTAGGCCTCGAGATCCGGCCAGCGGTAGCACAGTCTCACCCACTCCTTCCCCGCGTCGGCAATCTCCTTGCCGAGCGTGTCGTGCGCGCCTTCGCCGTTCAAGCCGCCCCTGAAGAACGCCATGATGTCCCACATGTCGCTAAAAATTGGAAATACGTCAGTATGATGATTATCGTTGAGCAAGCCGTCAAACGAACCTGTAGTCGACCTGAAAACAACCACGTCAGTTCTGTTGTCGATCAAGGAAGGACAGGTCGAGCATGCTTACCTGCATGGGGATGAAGTGCAGCCAGGCTATTTTGAGAAGTGCATTAGCAAGTCAGCAGTGAGCATTGGGCGGCGAATAAAGGATTAGTAGCTCACGGATCGCCCAATCCTAACAGCCTCGAAACGGTCAGCACCGCAAGGCAGAAAAGCGAGAGGGATCACGCACAGTCCAGAACTCTGGGAAGATGGTGGCTTTCACGACAGCCGCGTTCGACATCATCAACCTCCGGAAACGTCCCGACCATCTGCAGGACGACACGTCAGCGACAGAAAAGGTGGCGAGGAGCAGGGCGACGACGGACGAGTTGCCATCCACGTCTGCAAATAATGAGAAACGTCAGTGAGCACATCAGACCAGTACCCAAATAAAACGCACCCAAAACGTATTTATACAACGACGCCCTGTCAAAGCTCAACCTCTTCTCATACCCCCCAAACGTCTCATACATCTTATCGCACGTCCCGTCCTCCTTGTTGCACTGCACCGCCGGCCCGACCATCCCCAAATCCAAGAACGTGGGATTCAACCTATAGTTCGGCAACTCGACGACCCTCGTGACATCGTTGACTCCCGTGATCGTGACGTTCCTCGACCCGCTCTCGATGTGCGAGAGGAGGTGCAGGCGCGCGCGATGCGACGTCTTCCACGGCGCGAACTTGTCCCAGTAGGGCCCACTCGTCTGTCCTCGCCATTGTAAAGCCGTGAAAGTCCGTTCATCCCATGTCGGGTCGTGCGCCATCTCCATCTCGAGTTGCTCGGTGATGAGGCCGTGCACGTCGCCGAAGTGTGGTTGGACGCCGGGAGTGAAGAGCGGGGCGACGATGGTTGGGTGGTGCGGGTATACCCAGGAAGTAGAGGAGTGGAAGTGTCGGTATTGGGGAGATTCGCAGACGTCCATGTAGGCTTTGAAGTTGTCGATGAAGGCGCCCGTTGCGCGACCTTCGAGGGGAGGCATCTCGAAGCCCGTCACGCCTGGATCCGCCCACCCTGGAGAGGCAGAGTCAGTCAAAGTTATGTGAAATGATGTATAGGGAAACTTGGTACCGTAATCGAATCCAGGTTCACGAACTGCTGAGCCAGGAGGGCAGAAGATGGGCATCGAGTGCTGAGGATCCGGTCCCTTCTCCTTTGGCCAGAACGGAGGTTGCTCGTCCGCATCGTCTGTAGAGAAAAAAAAAAGTCAGTTGAGTATTGAAAGGGTCGGTAGCAATTAGTCCACAACTCACAAGCCCCAACCTTGACCAACGTCTCCAACCTCGTCCTCTCCTCGTCCGCGACCGCGATCCTCGCATTATCGTGCCCGTTGTACACGATCCTCATATCCGGCAACTCGTGCACAAACCTCTTCATCAATTGCTCGACCCCTCTCGCCCTATCGTGTTCTGCCAACCCTCCTTCCCTCGAGACTTTGCCGTCCTTGACGTTGATGGCCCAGATCGAGTCGAACGTCTCCTCGAGGTGCGCGACGCGGGAGCGGAACACGGGGGGCTTGAAAGCGCGGTACATGGCGAGGTCCGAGTTGATGAGGTCGAACTCGTCGATCATGAGCACGTTGTGCGCTTTCGCGAACGCGAACCTAGTCAACCACACCACACCACACCACGGGCTGATCAGCTATCCCGCTCTGTAATCCTGAGTCCTGCGCACGCCCTTTCGGAGTAGTGGTATAAACCACAACAAACTCACCACTTATCAAACCCTTTCGGCGGGTTCCTCCCATTCCTCTTCTTGTACTCATCCACCGCCGCCTTGAACGTCTTGCTCTGCCTCGCCTTGAGCGCCTCCCACTGCATCTTGGCCTCCTTCATCAGCTTCGGGATTGGGTGCCTCTGTCCCTCAGACATGAGGATTCGTCCATCGGGGCGAGTAGGGACGGGTTTGTTCGAGTTGGGAGCGCGAGACGCGGGAGCGTACTTGTCTTTCGGGGAGGGGATCAGCGGTGCGGCGGCAGGGTTCTTGGAGGTTGAGGAGGTGGAGCCGCGGTTCACGGCAAAGTACGAGCGGGGGGAAGTGGTGGTAGAGGAAGAGGAAGAGGAAGTGTAGAAGAAATAAGTCGCAACGAGGAGGAACACGGCGAACAAGGCGCGGAGGAGCGGTCCCCTCCTCGCCCTCGCAACAAAGTGGAACGGGCGGATCACGACCTCCTTCGCCCACTGCAGCCTCGTCTTCGGTCCTCCTACTCCTCCTTTGTCTCCCAACTTCCTCCCGTAGGAAGGGAGGGGGACGGACGAAGGCCGGCGGCCAGGGAACAGCGCGCGCGTCCAGAGTCCCTCGCCGGTCGCTGTTCCATCTTGTTGAAGTTTCGGCGAGACGGAACTGGTCGGTGCTGGTGGTTTGACGCGGGAGGACCACGGGAACCGGAGTGGGTTCGTCGAGGGAGCGGCCGATTGTCGTCGAGCGGCGGATGTGGTGGGTGGTTGGCCTTGCGAGAAGGACGCGCGAGAAGGCGACGGCGGTGCGTCTAGTGTCGCGGAGTTGGGTTAGTATAGTATGAAGTATGGTAGGGAAAGTCTGGACGGACCGGGATCGTGGCCGACAAAGGTTGAGCGACGGCGCGCGAGCTTCGAGTTGGTCGCCGACGACATTGTTTCGTTGACGGCCCGGCTCGCCGCACAAAACTCGCTCTATCCGTTAAGGATCGAAAAGTATAGAAAGAAGTGAAAGGACAGAGCGAAGAAGGAGGGAGCGGGAGTGCAAAGGGGTGGCCGGAAACACTTTGTGAGACACCAGTGCGGGTCCCGAAACACGCGCCCGCCGCGTCGCCGACCAACCTTCCGCATGGAGCAAGTCGTGGCGTACCTGACACGTGGACACACCAGACTGTACCTAGTGCTTTTGTGTACTACCTTCCGTTGATATCTACCAAAGTGTTGATCGTTGAGCGGCGTTCGTGTTTTTTCTGCGAGAAGCTCGAGCTGCCAGCCATCTTTGCCGAGCATTTTAACGTTGTCTGCAAGACGTGGCATGAAGAGAAATTCCGAGGCTTCCCGACGTACACTGCCTTCTCATTGTCCGATCATGAAGGTCTTGCCACTGCTGTACATTACAACCCCAGCGGGGTCAGACTTGAGCTGGCGATAGAGGAGCACGGGAACTGAACAGTCAGCCCTCAAGTGTTGCTGTACCGCGCTGAAAACAACACTCACCAGAGCTGTAGCACTCCACCAATCTACTACCACTCTTCCTATCGCAAAACAACCTCAGGCTCGACCGTACTCCTCCTTCGCGGCGATTTCGGCGGAATAGGCGGCGGCGGCATGAGCGACCTAGGCCTGCGTTCACTCGACACCCCGAAAGGCTGAACCACTACAGCAGGTACCAGAACCGGTTCGGAAGCCGCCCTGTCAACAACGTGTAGCGTCGGTGTGGCGTCCTCGCGCTCCCGCTGACGTGTCGACCCTGTCGACAACCTCGACGCGATGCTCTCCAGCGACTCCCTCGGTTCTTCTGTAGCTGATGATTGACGTAACCCTCCATCAGTACTGAATGACCGAGTGAGGCGGGAGAAGAGGCTCGATCGTTTGCGCTTTAGCGAAAGGGAGGAGGAAGTGTCGGTAGGGCTGGATGAGACGTGGTCGAGGGGGACGGAGCCGAACTCGTCAGCGAAGACGTCCTGCTCTCACTTAAGATTAAAACCATAGTTGTGCTTATCAAAAGGGAAGCTACTCACAGCAATACTCTCCAACGGTGACTTGACGCCCGTCATCCTCAAACTCCCTCCGACGCACTTCAACCCTGGCCGAGCACCGCTCCACCGCGCGTCGTAGACTCCCGCTAACGTCCAGGGCGTCTCTGTAGCCTCTGACGCTTTATCGGGAGTCTCAGCTGCTAGGTTTGGAGCGGAGGTCGATCGACTGAGGCTTGACGAGCGAGTTGGCGGGAAAGTGCGTGAGCGCGAGGGGAGGAGGAAGGGGACTGGTGGGCGCAGAAGAAGGGAGTCGAATGGAGTGGTTGATTCGAAGTGTTGAGAGTGATTTCTGGAGGTATGTTCGTGTCCGGGAGAGAGGAGGATCGAGGCGGGCTGGTACGGTTCGGAACGGCGTCGTCCACGTGGCCGATGATGGACGGGACTGGCGAGGCGGTCATGATTTGGCGAGTGCTGGGACGGCGGCTTAGCTTGACCTGAAATGTATATTCTAGATGTTTTCCGAAGGAGTAGACGGGGGGTTAGCTTTGGGGCGTGCATGATCTGCGAAAGGGCCACGTACCTTCTCGTAGTCCCAGGACGTCCGCTAGGACCGATTCGCCAATTGCTTCCTCAACTTCAACTTCATTCCCTGCGCTGTGACTTTCTCTATGAGCTTCAATCCTCTCCCTCCGCTTCCTAACCTCCTCCTTCACCTCCCTTAACGTCCGCCGTGCCGGCTTCCGCTCCTTTCTCACCTCCTCATTATCCGCATCATTCCCATCCCCCTCCCTCTCCTCGACACCATCATCAATCACAGCTTTAACAGAATCAAAAGACTGTAAACTAGATCTCGCCGACGTGTCTTGCGACGTTGGCGCGATAAACGATATTGGTCGTGACGTGGTTGGGTCCCGAGCTGGAGGTGGGGAGGGAGAGGACGGTGGTGGGTGAGGTTGAGGGAAGGCGGTATCTAGTGGTGAGTCGATGATGGGTGATAGTGCTGGAATGGGGAGGGAAGAACTGGTGGTGGGAAGGGTGATGTGCAGGGATTCGAGAGACACGCGGGAGCTGCCGGAAGGCGGGGTTGTCGATGGTGAAGGTGTGTTGTCGTTGGGGGTTATGGGAGAGTCGAAAGTCGGAACTGGTTTCCTCCGAATAGAACTCGCTCGCCTGACTAGTCCTCCAGTCGTAGTGGCGCCTTTCGTCTCACCAGACGGCGACGTGGCGGAGACCTCGCGAGACGCGAAAAAAGTCGGAGGCGCAGAAGTAGATGTGATCTTCGAGTGAAAAGCAGGTGGAGATGGTGCAGGTCGCGGCGAGGTGAATGAAGGCGATGGTGGAGCGGAACCCAGCGTGGGCGTCTGCGCGTCGGCGACAAGCGGAGCAAGCTTAATGCTCGCCTTTCTGACCGCCCGGTTGAGCTCCAATGGGCTCAGAGTTTCTTTCCTATTCTTGCTTGTACTTCGCTGAATCGATGCTCTTGAGCTGGGCGACGGCTGGAGGTCCATCATCCACCGGATATTGCGGCTGGCGGCGAGCCCCAGCGAGGAGGGCGGCGATGGAGGATCGGGAGATGAAGGCATGGGGTTCTCGAAACGACGGTGAAACCGTTCTGAGGCTGACATTTGTGTCTGAGGGAGGATCGGATGCGGCGAAGGCGAAGGAGAATCGAAGTCCGGGCGAAGGATTCTGGTTTGCTCACAAACAGAACACGTCAGCCCTACAGCCAGCCCTCCTTACCATTCACATTATACTCCTGAGGAAGAGATAGACTCACGGAGCTGGCGTATATTCCATTCCTTGCTGTTTCAAGATCCCCGCGCCCTTCGCGCTCCCCCCGCCGGCGTTGTCGTCGCCCCTGTGAACCATCTCGACGAGGACGCTGCCGTGGTGCTTCCGCTGGAGTTTTTGTCCCATCTCTCCCTCAGCTTGACACCGCTTTGTCAAGCTTAAATCCCGATCAAAGACAACCCTCTTGAAGGGGGTCCCCCCGGCGAAACGGCGGGTCTGAGCGGGCGTTGCCGTGGAGATCGCCAGCGATTCCCGCGTCGTACGAAAGGGCGAAGCACCTCCTCACACCGGCGGCTTTGTCGGTAGGAAGCTGCCTAGAGATGTATTTGAGAGCAGATTTGGAGTAGGAGAAGAAGAGCAAGGGGCGCTCTGTCTGGACAAAGTGCGTGCATCGCCTCCTGTCGTCGGACCGCGATCCGAAAAGATAGGGGCCTGGCGGAGGCTGTGATGCATTCTGTTCTTATACATTTTATTTTATTCATTCCACTTGTTCATGTTGCGATTCCAGAGAAGAAGTTTGCTCGGAGTCGGAAGTCAAAGTCCGCGGAAACCAGGCGCCAGCCTCCCCGCTCCTCCCGCCAAAGACCGCGCACGATATCTACCGAGTACTGTCATGTCAAGGGTATAAGAGTCCTTTGGTTGATCTCAATTAGCTTGTAGACAAGGATTCTGGTGTCTGCTTCGGCCACTGGCTAATCTCAGGGCACGTAGCCGCGCCCTCGATCTCCAAGACCGAGCTGTCCATTCACTGTCCCCCAATGCACTGGATTGGCAACGTGAAGCTGTGTGAGTTGCTTAGAGAGCTCACAAGCGGCGCTGGCTCTTTTAGATAGCCCACAGTTGCCTCGATTCTTTCCTCACCCCTCAGCTTTCGCCCAAGCGACACGTTGGATCAGTCCAGTGGCGGGTTGCAACAGTTTTCGGGTCAGAGAAGCTCACTGTTGTCAGCCAGAAAGTCTCGAGCTCCAATTTGCAGTGCCGATCGAAGTCCAACGTGCGCACATCCACTACAAAGAGAATCGCGACTTGGCACACGTGGTCTTCCTGTTTCTCGCTGGCGACTCGCAGCGGCCTGGCTCGAGCTCTGAGAATTCAAAGCCAATGCTTGAGCAATTCAAGTCACTCCCGTATGCAGTACTGACCCCAGCCAAACTAATGCTTCCCAATGCCGATCCAGCCCACTCGGCCTCCCGGAAGCGGCAGGTGGGCTCCGAAGAGTCCGGGGTAAGCCGCCCTTGCCTTTGGGTTGGGCTTTGAGGGCGCGCCAGCCCTGCCTTTCTCCCTCTGTCCTCTTCGTTTTCTCTCTATACTTTTACTTCTACACATTCTTTTGCAACCTCTAGAGGCCCTACGCCATGGCTCGCTTCTTCGCCTCGACCGGCGTCTTCTTCTCGGTGATGTGAGTCGTCCTTTCTGCGAGGCGGCGCGCTGGCGGAGGGAGGCTGGTTGGGCGTTTCGTGTGGGCCCTTGAAAAAGTGGTGGAAGAGCAGCAAGGTGCTGACTAGAAGTATCTACACCCAGCTCTGTCATTCTTTTGATCTTTGGCCTCGTGCGTCCACAACTCCTCCCCATCCCAGCGGGTGAAACCAGGCTGAAACCAGTTCATTTCCAGCTCGGACAAGTCAACGATTCCTACGTCCCTCGTCACCTCTCGCTCTTCAACGTCGATGTTTCTGCTCTTCCTGCCGTCATCGCTTCCGCCGCTGTCAACCTCACTGCGAAGGACATCACTTACTCCGGTAGCGACAAGTATGTTTCGGGCGCGACGCAGGGCCAGGGATTGAGGGCGCAGTACTCGTGGGGCTTTTGGAGTGAGTCTCTGCCGTGTCTCGAAAGAGTGAGATGACGAGGTGGTGGCACCTGGAATGCTGACAATTTGGGCGGAATTGCAGGCTACTGTGCCGCCACGAAGGTCGGCACGGGCGAGGTCCCTCAGTACTGTGATCTCTCGGGCTTCAACGAGCGCACCAGGCCCGTCGACTCGCTCTACAAGGATATTCCGACTGTCTACCAGGATGGATTCAACGTCACGATCCCCGACTCGCTCTGGAACCTCGATGGCACGGCGGGCGACCTCTCCCACGCGGCGGTACGTTGACGTGGCCGCCTCTTGGTTTCTGAAGCGATGGCTGACGATTGGTGTGGGACTTGCAGAACGCTGCTGTCTTCTTGGGAGCTTTGCTCGTGAGTCTACTACTCTTCATTCCTTCCATCATTCCAGCAACTCATTCCCTTTCCTCCTCCTACAGACCGTCTTAACGACTCTCGTC
The DNA here is from genome assembly GCA_024364755.1 of Pseudohyphozyma bogoriensis. Taxonomy (NCBI): domain Eukaryota; kingdom Fungi; phylum Basidiomycota; class Microbotryomycetes; family Chrysozymaceae; genus Pseudohyphozyma; species Pseudohyphozyma bogoriensis. Next base: position 136,957 of record JALBUQ010000029.1, read on the forward strand.
GGCTGCTGCGCCCAAAAGTGGGCGTTCGTCCTCAGCGCCGTCCTCGCGGCCCTCAGCTTCGTCTTTGTCGGTGCCGGAACGGCAGTCTACACCGCCGTCGTCATGAAGGCGCAGGACGCCCTCACTGGCAACGCGCTCGGCATCAAGGTCTCGATCGGTTACGGTCTCGTAAGTCCCGCTGCTTTGTGGTGAGGGAATAGAGCTGATGTGGATTGTTCTGGGAATAGTGGATTATGTGGGGAGCTACTGCTGGTGTCCTCCTCGCTGTTCTTCCGTACTTCCTCGCTTGCTGCGCCGGGTTCCGCAAGAAGAAGGAGGTGTCGCCTACTTTCGTCAGGCCTTCGGGCACTTACGGTCAGTCTTCGAAGTTCTCCAATGTTTGAGGAAAATCTGTCTGACAATATCAATGTGTTGTAGTGAGGATGGGAGAGCGCAACTAAGGACCACCACCCTTTAGAAGCCCATCAGTACCACCAAGAAAGCGGCCATGCCTACGCCACTCCATTCATGTCTGTAGCTTTACGATATTTAGACTCACGTCTCTCCCACCCACCCTTCTCGCAATGCGCTTGCCATCTCGTCCTTTGAACCCCTTCTCCTTTACAGTAAAGCGCAGTAGCTCCGCACTGGCAATTACACATGTTTCTCAAATCTAAGTGGGGGGATATAATGTACTGCCCGGAGAGGATATGCTTTTCAACCAAACGATCAATGACCATTCACTCCCGCGCCTTAGCCGCCTCGACTTTCCTAACCTCCTGCTTCATCAACGTCGGGAGGATACTCCAATCACTCTGGTTGTACGAGTTCCTCCTAAACTGCGACACCATCTCCCTATTAACCACCAAAGTATCCTTCTCGAACAACTCTATCAAATTCGCCACGCAAGCGTCTCGACGAGCGGCAAAGACGTCGCGGTCGCCGTACGAGTTTGAGATGCCGGTGTGTGTCCCGAAATCGCTCAAGACGGTCACGTCGACGCAGACGGGGGCGGCGTTGGTGAGGCCAGAGACCATAAAGTTCATGGCGATGTCTTCGCAGTTGGTGCCCATGTCGACGAAGCGGTGGACTTCGGGCGCGAGGACGCAGGTGTAGGCGTGGAGGCTAGGAAGCAAGGAAGGCGTTAGCTTTGTGGAGTTCTTGCTTAGGCTCAGAGCAAGAGCAGGGTTGAGAGCGTACTGCACAGCACTGATCATCATCGCCTTGGTGAGAATCACTACAAACAGAAATACGTGTCAGTTTCCGACCCGCGGCACGCTCGAGTAAAGCCATAGACGCACTGGAGTATTTGTGGTGCTTGCCCGCCATGGCGTAGAACACTGATCCGTCCGAGTCGTATCCGTGAATCCTCGGATAGAACCCAACAATCGACTCGCGTCTAGCCTCCCAGACTACCTCAACCAACGTCCATCAGCCGCCCTGCTCCTCTCCCTCCAAAAAAACCCCAAGGCCGAACGCACCCTCAAACGCAAAGTCGATGTCCTTCGTTGTGATGAAGATGTCGTCGTCGGCGATAAAGACTGCTTCAGTTCGTAGCCCTCGGATCGGGTTGAACCGGTTACTGAGCGAGTCGGTGCTCTGGCGGAGGATGACGAGCTTGCCCGCCGCGACCATGGTTTTGAGCTTCTTCGGGACGACGAGGGAGGGGTTGTGCCAAGTGATGTAGACCATGTCAAGTCTGCAGAAATCACCTTAGTTAGTATGTAGCTCGATTAGAAAGAAGGCTAGGTCCAACTCACTTCTCGCTCGTCCAATAATGCCTAATCAACTCAGCGACATGGCCCAACCTCTCGGCATTATTCACCGAAATCGCGACCGAGTACTTGCCCACGACCGGAAAATTCCCACTCGTCTCCTTCTTCGCGTTATAGTCCTTACAGATCTCGTACTGTCTCCCTCTATTCGTCCAATCGTACGCCTCGAGTTCCTGTCGAAGGGGGGTCGGGTGTCGAGGGAGAGCGTAAGCGTCGAATTGGGGTTTAAGGAGTTGCGAGACTTCGTAGTCCATCTTGCGCCATGAGGCGAACATCCCCGCGTGGTAGTTCACTCGCCAGTCTTTGTGGTAGAAATGGTGGAAGGACCAGCTGATGGGTTTCGAGAGAAGGGTTAGGGAGGGTTAGAGGGGAGGAGGAACAGGGACGCAACGGCTTGGTTTCGGAGGTAAAGTGGTAGACGTAAGCGTCGGCGATTAGAGACTTGCCAACAGCGAAGCCCTGACAGTTTTTGGACCGGAATTAGCTTCTTCATTAATCCTCAGGCAGTAACCTGTCCGAGACGCACCTTGATCTTGGTTGCGACGTTGAACGTCGGCGCCAACGAGCCGACGCCGAGCGAGGTCCGATTCGAAAAGTACCAGTAGAGGAACCCTTGGTCGCCTCGGTTGTAGCTGGGAGCGTCGATGTAGGAGGACAGCATGTCTTCGAAGATCGTTTCAGAGGGCTTCATGACAAAGACTTGCGGAAGAACCACGTCAGCCTTCCCCCTTGCCTCCTCCCTCCGCTGAAGAAAGCTCACCACCAGTGTTGATCACGTCGCCCAAGTCTCGCACTCCGGCGAAAGCGTCTGAGCGTTCAAACAATACGTCCATGTTCTATCATCCACCGAACATCCCCCCTAAAATTAGCTACCTTGTCTCCGCTCCACCGGCATGAAAAGGACGGGGAGGGACGCACCTTCTGAACGGCCGTATCAGCGTCCAAGTAAATCATCTTGGTGTACTCCGTCTGGTTCCAAAGATGGAGCTTCGAGTACCGACACTGCTTGTTGATCCCGACCTCGAACTTGACTTTGCCTTCGTACGGGTACTCGAGTTGGTCCACCTCCTTCCAGTCCGCTCCGAGGGCCGTGATTTGCGCTCGGGTTTCTGAACCGACGGTAGGGAGGACGAGGACTTGGAACGGGTGGACAGTGGAAGTCATCTTGACGCTGTATAGTAGCACACGTAAGGCTGGGAGCTAAGGGCTGGGTATTAGCCTGTGGTCTTTGTTAGTAGAGTCAAAGAAAAGGTACAGACAAGTTCATCATCACACATGAGTGAGGCGTAGGCGCATTGGGATGGGTTTTCGGCGCAATAGGAGGAAGGGACCTCGCTGAGCGACCGAGTCCAGGGGAACAGTCTCGCGCCCGCTGCTTCCAGCTCTGTCTTGCCTGTCAGCCCCCTCAGAACTTATACTATTATTTGAAGGGGTACAGACCATTCATGCTGTGACCAATCAATCCGCCTAGGAGGAGGAGGGTCGCCCATAGGGAGGCCCGAGGGAGCCTGCCCGCTACGCCCGCGCGCCACGACTGCTGCTGCTGCTTGCCGAGCAACTTGTACGGCGTCCCGTAGATCGGACTGCTCGGAGGGCCCATGTCGTCCATGTGACGGAAATGGTGTAAAGTGTGAAAGTAGTGGAAGAAGAGAGAGGAGGGAAACACAATGCAGACTATAGAGAAAGAAACCAGGCCCGTGCGAGGGATCAGGTGGTTGGGCCGCCTCCTCGCGGAGCGTTCGCGAAAACTCCGACAAACCTTTCATTTTCAGCCGTAAAAATCACAATGTACTCTCGGTTCAGCCGAACTATAGTACGAAATTTCCCGTGATTCATGGAACTTTTTGAGCGTAGAAGAACCGCGGCGTAGCCACCTCGTCCGAGGGGGACACGCGGCCCATAAAAGCCTACAGGGTCTTTGTTTTGGATGCTGGCGGGCGGACGCGACCCGTGCGTTCTGGCGCAGTTTGGGTGTGTGCCCTCGTTGTCGTTGTTGTCGACAATCCCTCACGACAACGGTCATCTTGGGTTGGACCGTCTTGGCTGAGTAGCTGAGGCGAGTTGATCATCACTTGCGTTTCTAGCTTTTTCGGAAGCGTAGCGCAAGGCTGACCACGTCGGCCGAGATGATAATGGGTCTTGCGCCCGCTCCTCTTCTTTATCTGTTACCCTCCGCAAAGGCTGGCAGAAGCTGAGTGTTCTTTGCATTTTTTTTTGACTGCAGAAAGAGTTTCTTCGCGAACCCCCGTACACAGAGACTTTCGACGTGCGGTGTACCCCGCCACGTCACGCCAGTCTCACCCGACTTTTCGGATGACGTGGGCGTTCCCGCGTCGGTGCCCACTCTCGCCGCCCCGTGCTCTTTCACATTGCATACTAAGTCGAAACAGATTGTTCGACAGCTTTGTAAAAAAAAAATGGCACCGTTGCAGGTAAAGCTGAGCCTACTTCCTCGCTGATCGCGGTTTCCACACGTGACCACAAATCACCGTCGGCCGGCGCAGTTGGCCGCCAGGGACGTGTTCAACGACCCAGTGCACTCGTAGGCACAGAATAAACACTATCTAGTTCCTGTGTGTAGCTCATGACTATACATCAACACCTCACCTGACCCGGCGGAGTGCACATCGGCGCAAGTTCCGCTCCTTCGCTTACGCGCCCCAGTACGCGTCGGGTAACCGCGTCTCGCCCTTGGCTTCCCCTCATTTCCCGTGCTTGTTCATCGCCTATCGTCGGCCAACCCTCCACACCTCTCTCTCCTTCTCCTTATCTTCATCTCTTTCGCTTCCCTCCCCCCTCTTCCTGTCTCCCAGCACCACACGTTCAACCATGGCCACCAAGTCATACTCTGATGAGCAGCTCGCTGTCGCCAAGGTCAGCGCAGACCTAGTTCACTCCTCTCCTCCATATTCACCCACTCACATCACTCTTCCCCGTCAGGCCTCCATCCGCCCGAACCTGGTGATGGACAAGATCCGCGCCGGCGAACGCTCCTTCTCGGCCGGGATGCAAACCTACTACACCTCCGAAGTCGTGCACATCATGAAGCGCTCCGGCTTCGAATCGATCCACATCAACCTCGAGCACTCCCAAATGAGCATGGAGACCCTCAACACGATCTGTTGCGCGGCTCTGGCGCACGAGATTACGCCGATCGTCGTCGTGCCCAAGTTGAGCAACGATTGGTGTTCGAGGTGTTTGGATATCGGAGTGCAGGGGATCGTGGCGCCGCGGATTTCGACAAAGGAGCAGGCGGAGGAGTTGGTCAAGTACACCAAGTACCGTCCCATCGTGCGTGTTTCTCCTCTTCTGGCTTCTTAACCACGTGTGCTGATACTCTGCGAACACGTAGGGAGAACGCCCTTACATGGTACGCCTTTAGACGAATTCTACGCACTTGTCGTTCAAGCACTCACTAGAACCCTTTCTTCTTACTTAGGTCCAACCCCAAATGCAGTACGAAGCCGGCATCCAGTTCAACGCCGCGATGGACACGCTCAACTCCAACACCCTCACGATGGCCATGATCGAGACCCTCGACGGCCTCGAGAACATCGAGGAGATCGCCAAAGTCCCCGGCCTTGACGTCCTCTTCATTGGTTCGCCATCCTCCTCCCTCCCCCGCTTTTTCTCAGCCTAATCTTGCCTCCCCCCTTCTTTTTTGCAGGAACGTTCGACCTCTCTGACGAGATGGGCATCACAGGACAATGGCAGCACCCCAAGATGGAGGCCGCCGTCGAGAGGATCTGCGCCGCCGCGAAGGCCGCTTCGGTCGACGGCAACCTCGTCACCGTTGGCGCCGGTGGACTTTATTTGGACCCAGTGGCGTTCAAGAAGTACGCGGCCAAGCATGACAACCTTTTGTGAGTTGGCCCCTTTTTGAGAAATTTTTTGTGGTTGGACGAGGACTGATGAAGTGCTCTTTTTTTTTTTTTTGGCTGGAACAGGACATTCATGGTCGGTCGTGACAGGGAGTAAGTTTCTGCTCCTGGTTCTACACTCTCGAAACTATCATTCTAATGGTGCGCCTTTTCCCACCAGCTTGCTCTACAGCACCTTCAAGGATCACTACAAGTTCGTCAGCAACGTCGACTAAATCTCTTTCCCCCGCCCCGTCCCTTGAAGTTAGACGCTGTCTGAAAAATGAAATCCCAATGTTCCTCTGTATCCCCTATTCCTGCCAGACTCTGGAATCTTACTCTATCACTGTTCACACCTTCGGCGACACCAGCCTGCTCGAGACCGAGCCATGGCGAGGGCGACGACGTGATGCACACAAAGCTGCACCGCCTCTGCGGACCTCCGTCCTTCGGCTCTCGCGACCCCAACGTGGCGCAACTTGATCCACGCTTCTGGACTCGGGAAGCTCAACTTTAGCGAGAAAGAACGCCATTCTCAGATTCCAGCAAAATTTGCCTATTCAGTGTTTAGTATGCTTGTACAGAACCATTCCACAAAGACCCGTTTTCCATCCTTTCAGTCGGGTGCTGTTTTCACTGAGGCACACAACGTCCGTTCCTGAGCTTGTATCCCATGGTGCACGATTCTGCGAAACATAGAAATGGTGGATAAGTATGGTATTCGAGCGTGTAGACTCTTGAAAGAAAGGCTCACGAGCCGCGCAACGGTTGTCGAGACATTGGACGCCTTGCACGCCGGGGAGTTGGAGGCAGTCGACGCCCGACCCGTCGCTGACGCAGCCGCCACAGCTGGTGAGCTCGTCGAAATCAATGCACTAGAAAACGTGTATTTGTTAGTACGAAGTCCTGGAAAGTATGTTGAGGAGGGCAACGTGGTGGCTCACCTCAAAGTTCCCCGAAGGCAAGGCGCAGGCACGCAAAGTGGGAGGGCATGCAGGGTTGAGCGCAAGGAACTGTTGCTGCAGCTCGATCGCGTTTCTCTTACGCCAGGTGACGGAATGACCACTGGGCTGGATGGGAGGAGTGCACGAGTTGTCGTCCGAGTAGACTGAGAACAGGCTGGTGGGGCGTTGGAAGAGACGTCGTCAGTGTGAGAACAAGAAAAATTTGTGGAGAAAAAGAAGCTGAAGTCGTACGAGATGGTGATTTGAGCTGAGGCCTTGTAGGTGCTCACACCGCTGTACGTCCATCCGGAGGGTTGGAGGGACGAGCCGGCTCCTCCGCCGTCTTGGTGCTCGCCGCGGTTACGTCCTCCCCAGCTGTATCAGTCGTTGTTAGCGAGCTGCTACTAAAGCATTGAGGCGAAGGGACGACTTACCCTCCTCCACCTCCTCCGCTAGTTGAGAAACAACAAGACCAAGATCAGCTGGGAAAACGAATAGACAAGCCACGTGTACTTACGCGTAACCTCCACCTCCACTGCTCGGCGCAAAGACGAGCAAATCAAATACGTCAGATTCGAATAAGACTTATCAGTTAAAGCAAATTTAGCCTACCCTCCTCCACCGACATGGTTCGAGTGCGTACTGCCCGATCCTCCGAACCCGTTCGACGCTGATCCGGAATTGCCCTTGCGATTGCCAGTTCCGCCGCCCGCACCAGGCGTAGACCCGGACGCTGCTTTCCCACCATACCTCCCACCACCATTAGCGGGGGATGGAGCAGCATCACCTCCGTTACCTCCCGTGTCTTGTCCCTGAACGTCCGCACGAGGGGAAAGTCAGCGACCACGTCGGCCTGAGTGGGAAGGAGAATAGGGAGGGCTTACGCCACCACCACCACCTCCAGCGATAGCGGTTTGGGCCGAGAAAGTGCTGGATGGACCAATGGAAGTGTATCCTCCTCCGTCACCGCTTCCGCCTTTGCCGGCTCCTCCACCGACGTCGACCTAACAACGTCTACGTGTCAGCTCCTAACCCCGCCATAGCTTCGAAGAAGGAATGGAAAACGGGTGCTCACAGAGAGGTAGGCTCGATTGTTCCCGTAAGTAGCAGCATCGACGTTGGCCTGCATGGAGTAACCGGCTCCTCCGGGGACGTCGTTCTTGGACGAGTCGCCAGGCGCTCCCCTCAGAGTGATCGCCGCGTAGCTGCCGGAATAGGGAGCGGGGAATTTGAAGACCCCACTACTGTAGTCTTTGGATCCGGATGATTAGTTAGCAATGTGAGACATGAGGTGGTGGGAGAAGCGGGCTCACAGACACACGAGTAGCCCGTCGCCGACCCGCCGTTGTCGTCGGCGTAGCAGTTCTTCTGGTGCTCGTAGTCCTGCATCGCGGGCTGGACGAAGTTGGCCGTGCAGCAGTACGTCGTGGGTTTCCCTGAATTGTGAATAGTTTGTGGGGTCTTCCCGGAAGGACAGGTGACGGGGGGAGGAGGGTTGTGCATTCCTGCGGACGTGAGCGAGCACAAACTCGCCAGCGCGAGGAGCAGGGCCGCGTTGGGGGCGAACATGGTTGTTCAGGGAAGGTAGTGAATGGTGGGAAGAAGAGAAGAGGAACAGAAAAGAGATTCACACAGGCCAAGTGGACCAAGTCCCTGAACGTTCCCACCAGCAGCGCAAAGGCACCGGACGGGAGGATCGGACACCCCGCCGACGTGTCTCGCGAGGTGAGACCGGGGTGAGACACGCGATGAGTGGTCACCCAGTTCTTTCGCAGGGGGGTTCCAGAGGGGCTCCTGAACCCCATCGTGTGAAGAATTGATGGGGTCCCGCGAGAGCTGGTACGGGGAAGCAGCGAAGAGCAGGAACGCAGGCCGTGAGAACCGCCCGTAGATCCGTCGGGTTTACGTGGAGTCCCTTCCCCTTTCCCCATGCCACCACAGCGATTGTTTTGATTGATATAAAGCATTTGAAGAGTGATAGGTAATGGAGCGTTCCTCGCATGGTGGTGAACCCACGGTTGTCGCCGTTTTTTGTTCGACACAGGGCCAAGGGGCCGCGACGACGCGGCGCTCAAAGTGACGTGGCTTTCACAGGCTGCCGGGACGACAGTCGGAAGCGAACAAGACTGAATCAAGAGTTCTATAAAGTGGAAGCGACGATCACTTCGTAAATAGCTCAATTGCAGGGGGATGGAAGGACGAAGCACCTCCCGACGTGGCCCTGGAGACCCCACCGAAGCCGAGTGTCTTACGCGGGATGTCGAAGCTGTGTCTGGATCCAGAGATCGGCGAGATTTGATGTGAGAAAGTGGTTGCAGTGATTTCATCCTTGTTGTTGCAACTTGACGCTTGTCACCGCTTGGCATCGAGGAAGAACTTGTGGGTCTGTGTCAAGTGCATGAGCCGTCCGGAGACCCGAAGAGGCTTACTATTTTGTTTTGAAGTACAGAAGATTGTGATGTTTCAGGACCCACAGTCTGTCTCGGACTGCGAGGTTGGCTCGGGTCGAGCTCGACGCGAGATGAAGAGGAAGGTGGGAGGAAACGCGGCGCGGGAGTGGCTCCACAGACCACGTGTTCTGTTTTCGGCGGTTTCGCCGACAGCTGAGCGCAGTTCGAGGTTGTCTCCCATAGCTTGGGCAATGGATGACTCAACGTTTCACGGCTGGGGAGCAAGTCCCAGCAAGTTACGCGGGCAACTCTCGGCAGCTTTCGCAAAACCTGCCATCAGCCCCAGCACCACCAGTATTCAGCGGTTGAGATCGATGCTGTCAACAATCGATGTTTTCTCAGTGACTCGCGTAAACAAAATTGAACGCCGCCGCTCAGCAGGTCTAGAAGTTTGCGCCGTTTTGGGGGCGAGAAGACGGGCGCCACGTAAGCCGCAAAACAAACGATCCACATCGATTCCGAGCCGAAAGCGTGGACAAAACGCCGGCGCCGGGCGGGCGGAGCGGGCCCCGCTCCCCGCTGGAATCTGGGGCCCGTGTGGTGTGTGTGCCGCCCGCCGGAGCTCGCAACAGCCGTGCCAGTTGTTGCATCGATTTCCGGACAACGGCCCTTTATCTCTCCTTTGCCTTCTACCACCAACAGCTACGACCTGCTCCTCGCTCCTGGCCTCAGATCTCGCACTACTGTATCTTCTGCTCTGCCTCATTCCCGTGACCTGCTTCTGGAATCCGCCCAGCGGCCCGCCTCGCCCGTCGCTGCCCGCCGCTGCCCACCCGCCCTGTGTCCTCGCCAAGTCTGGCCCCAGCGAACCCCATAAACTGCTGCTAAGTTTAGCTACACATCCCGCTTGGCACCTCGTGATTCGCCTGCGGAGCGGCGGAGCCCTGCCCCAATGGCAGCGAGCGGGATTTCGCGAGGCGTGCTCGCTGGGGTTGGTTCAGAGGTTTAGTCGATCGGTGTATATTTGGTGCCCCTGGAGTGCCCCCACCCTGCGGGGCCAGCTGTCCGTCCTGCCTCTTCGTATTTCTTCCCTCCCCTCTTTTGCTTCTGCTTCTGCTTCTGCCTCATCTTCCTCCCTCCCTTTCTTTTATCTTTCTCCTCCACCACTCGGCCACACTTTTCCACTACATCGAACCATGTCCAACGAGGCAGAGAACAAGGCGACCAGGTTCGCTGGCCTGAGCGAGCACGAGGAGCTCGCGCGCCCCTACACCCAGGACACGGAGAAGGGCTCGACGACGTACGCCGGCAGCGAGTCTGGCCTCACTCACAAGAAGGAGAACGAGAAGGCCGTCAGGCGTCTCCTTCGCAAGCAGGGTGCGTTTTTTTCCCTGTCACTGCTCGTGGCCCGCGTTGCCATCGATCGTCTGGAGCGCCCCGCCCAATTTTCGCGTTGGGTCGAGCCCGTTCTGAATGGATTGGACGGCGATATGGCGACAAGAGTACCTCCTGACATCTTTCTATTCATATCTCTAGATGTTCTCATCATGCCCCTCGCGGCTTTGCTCTACCTCTCCGCCTACCTTGATCGAGGTCCGTCCCGCTCGTCCAGACCACACGCGGGGGCCCTCCGTTGCTGACCCGTTCGCTCCGTCTGTTCGCCACAGGAAACTTGGGTAACGCCCGTCTCCAGGGCTTGCAGTCGACTGTCCTTGATGGCAGCGACACCAAGTACAGCATCGCGCTCTCGTGCTTCTTCATCACCTACATCGTCCTCTCCATCCCCGGTACCCTCCTCGCCAAGGTGCGCCCCCCGTGTGTTCAGGCCGACGTGATGTCGCCAGAAAGCTGACCTTCCATCAATTCATCTACAGCAAATCCTTCCCAGCACTTCCATCGCCTGTGGAGCCCTCATCTGGTCCATCGCTGCGACGTGCCAGGCCGCCGCCATGAACCCCGCCGCGCTCTACGTCTGCCGTCTGTGAGTCGTCTTCGCGATAGTGACGGGTCTGTGGGCCAAGCTGACTTTCTTTCACACACAGCTTCGTTGGTGGTGAGCCTTCAAGTGCCGCTGCAAGTCGTTCACGAAGCAATACTCACCTTTGTCTGTCGTGTTTGCAGTTGGCGAAGCCATGTTTGGTCAATCTATGGCGTAGGTCTTCTAGAACTGTCGTTACCTCACAATGAAGGGCCCTGAGCTCACCCAGCCACCCCTATGCAGATTGTACTTTACCTATTGGTACCGCAGCTCGGAGTTGTCGAAGAGGATTGGACTCTTCATCTCTGCGGGCGCGTTGGCCGGCGCGTAAGTCCGCAACACGTGTTTCCAGCCCGAGAGCAGCTTGCTCACAGTGTTTCACGGTCAACAGGTTCGGTGGTCTTATCTCTTTTGGAGTTTCCAGTATCAAGCACTCGAGCATCGTTCAGTGGTACGTCATTGGTTCCCCTCAAACGACCAATCACTTCCGACAGCAGCTGACGCCCCGAAACATCAGGCGCATCCTGTTCCTCATCGAGGGCTGCCCGTCCTTTGTCCTCGCCATCGTCGTCTACTTCTGCCTTCCCTCCCGTCCCGACACCTCCCGCTACCTCAGCGAGGATGAGAGGACTTTGGCCATCACCCGTCTCAACGCCGACTCGCTCGCCGAGGGCCACACTGGAATCGACTGGAAGGGCGTCAAGCGTGCTTTCACTGACTGGAAGACTTACGTCGTTGCTGTTGCTTGTGAGTAGTTTCAAGTGAAGTATGCGTATACCTATTATTAACGTTTCCATCGCTACAGACTCGTGCATGAACCTCGGTCTCGGAAGTGTCGGAGGATTCTTGCCCACCATCATCAAGTGCGTTCCTCACCTTCCCGTCGCCGTGTATACATTAGACTAATTTGCGTTCAATTTTCAGGGGTCTCGGCTACACCAACGCCAAGAGTCAGCTCATGACCGTCCCTCCGTACGCGCCTCTTTCCTTCACACCACACCACGTGCCCTCGTCTAACGCACTTCCTCCCATGATCACAGCTACGTCGTTGCCCTCGTATTCATGCTCTTGATGACCTCGTGGTCGGACCGCACCCGTTCGCGTGGCATCCCCGCCGCGATCGTCTTCCTCGTCGGCCTCGTCGGCTGGGTCCTCCTCTACACCGTCTCGCCCGTCCACTCGACCAAGGGCCAGCTCTCGGCGCGCTACTTTGGATGTTTCTGCGTCGTTGCGGCCGGTTACACCAACATTCCCATCATTATGGCCTGGCAGAGTAACAACACGGGCAGTCAGAGTCAGCGTGCCGTCTCGTTGGGTATGCTCAACAGTGCGTTTCTTCTGTTCCTTCTTTCAGTGTGAGAAGTACTTGTAGCTGACGTGCCTGTGCTCCCTGCAGGTGTCGGCCAGTGCCTCAGCATCCTCGCCGCCTTCTCCTTCCCTTCGACCCAGGGACCTCACTACACCAAGGGCCTCCTCCTCAACATCGCCTTCAGCTGCCTCGGATTCTGCATCATCGTCGCTATGACCTGCTACTACAGGTTCGAGAACGCTCGTCGCGACAGGGTCGAGGGTGGTAAGCCCGTCAAGGGCACGCCGATTAATGTGTTCGAGGAGTTCGACCTCGCGCCTGGATTCCGTTACACCCCGTGAATGGCTCAAGTGGCGGGCTTTTGATATATGTACGATTTGAAGATTAGGATATTGGAAATTCAAGCTATCAGTCTTGGGCTTAGAGCCATTCTGTCGTTATGCTCAGCGTTGAACGTCTCTCGTCAAGTGAGCTTGGCACGGACTGTCCCGTCATTTTGAGAAGAATTGCAAAACGCTCAGCCGACTCAAACCAGAAACTTCGCTCTCTCTTGATCCAACTTGACCCCCCTCTGGCCCTTTTTCAGACAGTCACGACCACCGCCGTGGTGTCTGCAGCTTTCCCCTCCTTCAACGAGCTCGACGTGTCGTCTTCCGTCGCCTCAGGGTGCTCGGGGTTGACAACGTGACGTGCGGCCTCTTGACGCATCTGTCGCTTGTGGAAGAGATGCATGATATAAAACAGCGGCACACTGGATAGTGGAGGTTTCAGTCAGCCACGTGGCTTATGGCGTTGACGAGGAGAACGGAGCAGACGAGTCGCTTACCTCGCGATGCAGAAGCCCCACGTGGTCCAGAAACCTTTGCGAAATCTTGGGGCATCCACTTGGGGAAAGATGAGGATTGGGAGCTAGGTCAGGGCGAGAAAGGGGGTCAGCTGGAACGACGGGGTCAGCTAGTGATCCTTTTTCTCACCCATGTGTTGACCATGTCTATTAGTTGGAGGGGAAGCAGTTAGTGTGATCAAATTTTGATGCTTGCTGGGAGAGAACAGCTCACAAAACATCGCGTTGACGGCTCCAACGATGAAAGCGCGCCTGTCCAACGCAAAACCCCACGTGTCAGCCGCCTCCGCCTTGACAATCAAAGTGAGAGCGAACTGACTCTTGAGCATCCTCATGACAGATCTCATTGATCCACGCAAAGAAGACTGGCGTGATGAGGCAAATCTCAGCGAAGAGGAACGCGACTTCCATTAGTCGGCGGTGGGCGGGGTAGAAGGCGATGATGCCGAGCTACGAAGATTGGACGTAAGCTGTTTGGAAGAGGAGAGAAGCTGTTTTTGGGGAGGGTTACGGACAGGAATGATGGACACAGCTTCGGGGATGGCCATCCAGGTCCACCTCGATCCTGTCCAGTCCGCTAACAGACCATAACCGAAAGAGAAAGGGATGGAAATCACGCTGTTCAATAAAAAAGCAGATCAGTCCAGTAGAATAGTAGTAATGGGCCCAAACTCACTCCATCAGGGCGGGAAGAAGGTTCCTGTTCTCTTCGGAGAAGCCGTTCTGGGCCAGCCACGTTCCACTAAACGGAGGACAAATTGGTCAGTGTTGTCCAGGAAAAACCGCTCTGTTAGATGAAGCTCACTAGTAGCCGTTGATTTGACTGCCCAAGAAAGAGACACGTCAGCTAAGCACAATTATATTCGTTGACCGGAATGGACTTACACAGAGTTGGCGAAGACGAGGTACGTCGGAACGATGACCCTGTGAAGCTTGAGTCAGAGGATGCCTCAGGAACAAAACTTACCACTCACCAAACCCGCCAGCTTGTAAAGATCCTCTTGACAAGCGCCAGATCCACCTTACCCGTCACCTCCGCCATTCCCGCCCTCGCACACCTCTCCCTCGCCATCTCCGCCTCTTCTTCCGAAATGAACCACGAGCGGGTGTTGGAAGGAAAGTCAGGGAGTATGAAGCCGATGAGGACGGCGGTGGGGACAGTGAGGAGGCCGCAGATGATGTACAGCCTTTGGTGAGAGGTCGCGGGAGGAGGGTTAGCTTAGGAGAGTGCTTGGCGTAGAGGAGTTGTACGTACCATCTCCACCCAGCTAAGCCTAGATGGCCATCAAGAGACTTGTAGATGGCCGCTTGTAGGAAGCCAGAGGAGGCTGAACCGACTTGGCCCGCCACGTACCTGGAAAAGGGACGTCAGCGTGAGATTGCGTGGGATCGGGAGGAGCGGAAGAGCGGACCAGAGGCAAACACGCTTGCCGAGCTCAGTTGAGGTGTACCATGATCCCACTAGCAAGCCAGTTTGAAGAGTTAAAAGCTGCTAGGTGAAAGGGAGCAGGGCGGGACTGACTGAGGTGGACGGCGACAGGCGCGAACGACGCTTCAAAGGCACCAACCATGAACCTTGTTGTGTGGTTATGCCTCAAAAATATGATCTTAGTAGACGTCGAACAAAAGCTCACCGGAAAAAGTACATCTGCTGAGCGTTCTTCGCGCCCGCTTGAGCGAATCTGTGCATTGTGAGCAGCGTCAGAGCAGGTTGGACCAGACCTTTGGAGAGTGACACACGTGAATGCCATCCAACCAATCTCACACCCAGCGAGCCATACACTCGGTCGAAAGTACGTGGCGCACATGACGCCGGGGATCGTGAGCACGCAGAGCGCCGCATTGTAGAGGCCTGCCGAGCCACGTCAGCTTGCGGGCCTCTTAACAAGCGGGAGCAAGGACTCACTCTGCATGTAGGTGTACTGGTTCCCATTCAGGTTCAAGTCTTCTTTCATTCCCGTGTTGTAAGCGTTCGTGATGTTTGTCTGGTCGATGTATTTGATCCACCTGGAACCCTCGTCCCGCGTGTTAGCCGCTTCTGCCGTGCCGTGCCGTGCCGCAAGTAGGACGAGACGACTCACGCGCCAAACATGATAGTAGAAAGGATGGCAGCGTCAAGCTTGTTGATCAGCTTGTTTTCTTCCGGAGACTTGAGGTGTCGGTCGGTGCTGGTCGTTCACGGCTCGTTAGCACTGAGTCTTGGGGAGCTGAGAAGGAAAAAAGCCGCTCACTCCCAAACATAATCAAGCAAGTTTCGACTCCTGGGAGGGACAGCATCGTGCGTAGTGTGCATCCCGGTGAACAGGCACTGGAGGTTGAATCAAAGACACGTGGGCGAGCAGGGGACGAGCGACAAGCGATGTCCAAAGTCTTTTGGGAGCGGAGAGAGCAACAGAGGCAAAGGAAGCGAATGTTGATACTGAGCTGGAGTTTCGGCAGATAGGAAGACTTATCCGCAGAACGAGCGGTGTGCAACGGTGACAATCATGCCCTGCTCGCACTAGTTGCCGCCGGGTATTAGCGCTCGCGCGAGGATTAGCTCTTTCCGATTCCCTGCACCTTTGTCGGAGGCCCTTCCAAACAAAAGGCGACTCGTTTCAGCGCGGCAACCGGAACTGCGTGAGCTGAAACCACGTGGTACCGCTCAGAGCCATCGGTCGATACCGGTAGTCAATCAAGAGTCTTCTCTTGCTAAAGGCTGTAGAACCGAAGCTGGAGTGTACCATGGTGTTGATTTGAGATGCATGAAGACGCATACGTATCTCAACCACACTACCTACCGAAACCTATGGCCAACGTGGCGACAACAGAATCGAATCTGGAAGCTGTTGCTCGGCTTTGTACAAGTGGAAGAGAGGAATGAAAGTGAAAGTCTTTATTCCGAATGGGAAGGGCTGCAGGAACTTGTGCTTAAAGAGTGTGGGACATGCGATACTGGTGCTGCTGACGACTCGAGAGCTCCCTACGATGACCCAGAGACCTTGCTGGACGCCCTATGGGCTGACCGCCTAGAGAACGGTGGGCAATCGCAAGCGCTTCACTCGTGACGTAGAAGATGGTGAGGATCTGGATGTTACGTCAGCTTGCTGTCTCGAGTCCGGATGGACACCAAAACTCACCTGCGCTCGTGCGTACCGCACAGAGTCCTCGTGCTCGGTCAGATCCTTTTTGAGCTGCTCGAAAGCTGCATGTTGGTGCCACGCTGTATTGTCCTGAGCGAATTTGATGCATTTGGCCGTCTGTCCTTGTCAAGTGGTTAGATGTACGGCAGCAAAGTAGTGACAGGAAACACGCACAGCAGCGAAATACTTTGACAAAAGCTGCTGCTCCCCAAGGAATAACACCCTCTGTTGAAGCGTCTGATGGAGCTGAGCCAGCTGCTTCCAGCCGCTCGGGGACTGGCCGGGGCCAAGAGCCAACTCGTATTGATCCTTTGCCTTGCGAAGGAGGGTGTCCCTCGTGATCACCACGTCCCAGGAAGACCCGAAGAGCTGTTTGGGTGACTTGCTACGAGCGTACGCCTGGAAAGAAGGAGGAGCCGCGGGTCCGCTGAGCAGCGTCGGCATCATCTCTCTGAACATGAGGTCCCACTGGGGGCACGCTAGGTAAAAGTTGTGTTGCACTGCTCGCGACCGTGTCAGCCTCCCACCGGGCCAGAAAAGATGAAACGCGACTCACAGATTGCGCCGACGTGGGCCGGGTCCAAAGTCCGAGCTGCGGTCTGGAACGCCTGGTGGGCTTGATGGAAGTTGTGGCTGGCCTGTACAAAGCGACCACGCAGCTGTACGCGACGGCAGCTTTTTAGCTCCCCAAAAATCAAGCACGTGGAGACAGTACTGACCGGACTGCCGGCCGGTTCGAAGATGGTCCAAACCATGTGGGCCATGTTGTCTCCGTAGCTAATCTAACGACTCTACTCTCAGCTTTGTAGTCCCCAGTGCGGAAAATAAAGTATGCTCACATTGCTCAAAAATGTGCTCAATGGCCCATTGCCCGTTGTGTTGAGCATCTCCGTTAACGTCAAGAGACAGGCGAGGTCGCGAGAAGTCGTGGTCCACATGTCGGGCTCGGGAAAACGATCCTGCAAGGCTGACAAAGCACGCTCGGAATGTTGACGGGAGCTGTCAAACCAAGCGATGAAGCCTTGAACTTGAGAGTTCCGGCTAAACCAGCCGGGAAGCTGTGCTTTGCTCCGCCTCCATTCATCGTGAGCCTGCTCGAGACTGTGCACCACTGCAAATCCTCCTCTTCTTCAGTCAAAAAGGGGCTGGCATATTCATTGTCGTCTTCCACTCACACTATGCTCGAGCCTGGATGTAGGCTCCTGGGAAGTCGTTCATTAGGTGGTGTAGCTGAAGGACGGTGAACCACGGCGCGAATGGAACGTTGTGAACAGCAGACAAGAGGCAAGCGAGCGGGGATCACAGGGTATAGCTACATCAAGATAGGAGATTTTTGCACCACAGCCCTTCCGTGGGAATCCGCGCTACTTTTGACCGGCGTCCGGGGTGAAGCGACGCGACGCCCAGACGCGTTGCACAAATCAGTGGGGCCTCAATGCACCGGACTAGATCGGACTTTTGCAGTCAATCAGAGAGCCTTCTAATGAGGCTATAGATGCTTGGACAATGAAGCTGGTCGACCTACAAGTCGTGATACACCGTTTAGGAGGGCAGAGCTTCTACACCGGCGCCCGCGCACGCGGTGACCGACCAAAAGCCACCGAAAGTTCCATGCCTCCTTCGAATGTAGGCGGAGGCCGTGTACATAGAAAAAAGGTTGGCCTTCCGTTCCCACGGAAAGGGGCTCGCAAGCAAACATGATCCTTATCTTCAAGCGACGAGCCCCGGAGTGAGCCGGACCTTAATGGGAGTCGCCGGAGTGGACGTCTTGCTTTCACTTGGTGTGTTGACTTTATTTTTAGCTGAAAGCGTTCTGTAAGACGCCAAGTAGAGTATCTATGTACGCCCTACGCCGGACGCCGGACGCTGGACGCCGGACGCCAGGCGCCGAGGGACCACAAGGTGACGCATCATTCACCTCCACCACTGCCGCCTCTGAATTGTCAGCCAGGTGTATAGCAGTTGAGGTGCTCAAGGAGGGTCTGTAATGTATCTGAATTGTTCTGAATTTACTGAGAGGTTGGAAGTTCAAAGCAACGTGTCGGCACTGCGGAACAAGGCGTTTTCTACGCACTAGCTTGCCCATCCAATCCCCACTCCTTTTTGTCTCCTAGTCTAGACTTCGACTCAAACTCAGCCCTCCATCTGCTTCCGTAGACGCTGACCGCGACGAGCCCAACCTCGCCAACAGCGAGGATCAACGCGATGCCGGTCCACAGCCACCCGTTGCCGATCCTTGCGACCAATGGATCTGCTGATTGAGAAGCCACAGCCTGCAAGAATTATGGTAAGCTTACATAGGTAGTGGCCAGGAGATGGAGCTCTGCTTACTGCCAGGACGCCTCGGAAGAGACTGTTGCATGCGACGGCGCTTGCTGATCTGCCCGGGTTGGCGTCGACGATGTAGACTAACGTAGCAGTGTCTGAAGATCAAAAATGTGTTTTTAAGCACTGGAAGTTTGCGGTTAAAGATCTTGCAGTTGACTTACAGATCCAGATCATTCCAGCTCCGAGGAAGAAAAGGAGGATGATTGGCGCGTACACCGTCACAGCCATCTGGACCGTCCAGCCATCTTGTCCGCATCAATGTCAGTAAACGTGAATCCCAGAAATCTTGATAAAACAGGTCAGCCTACATCCTACCATCAGAAACGGCGTGAACGCCAACGGCCACGTCACACTCTTAATCCGCATCTGAGAGCCATGTTTCCGTTATTTCGGTTGTCAAGGAGTGGTAAAGCAAGGCAGGTTTTACCTCTGCTTCACCAACTCCTCCATTCTTCTCCTTGAGTTGGGCTAGCACCATGTCGCTGTACTTTCCTCCACCCAGAGCGCCAACCTGAGGGCAGCGACTGGGTCAGTCATTGCAGCGACCGAAAAATTCTGGCTTACGTACCACGTTACCAGCTCCGAACGACAGCAAAACGAGTCCGACTTTGATGCTGCTGTAGTTCCACGGTGCAGCGGAGAACGTTCGAGAGACCTCGTAAGCGGTGGCGAATTGTGCGGCGAACAGACAGCCGGAGAACGCAATGGCGAGGAACGAGGCTTTCTGTCGGAGGACGGCGCCGACGGCTGAGAAAGGCTGTTGAATAATGCTTTAGTATGATGGATACAAAGAATGAGGAATTTTTGCACCTACGTTGACATCTCGAGGGTGCAGCCGGACCGCCTGAGTCGAGCTTTGCTGGCGCTTCGCCGCTTGCTGCCACGCCAGCGACCTCTCCTTCCGGAGCGTCTCGGGGAAAGCCAAAAACAAAGCAATACACAAAACTCCAAGCTATATAGTCATTGTAGCTATGAGCATACTTGTAGCAGAAAAGAACGACGGCAACGCACCCCGATCATGAAGTAGAACGTGGCCCTCCACCCGCCAGCATTACTGATCGCGCCGCCGAGCAAAGGGCCCAGACTCGGACCCAGAAGCGGAGCAGCATAGTAGACTGCAAGGCGGGTCCCACGTTCATGTGAGTCGTAGATGTCTGCGAGGGTGCCAGCTCCGACGGCCATGACGGAGGAGATGCCCGAGGCTTGAAGGATGCGGAAGGCGATGAAAACGCCGACGTTGGGCGCTCGGGAGCAGACTGCTGTGGCGGCTACGTACATAGCTGGAGAAAACATGTTTATCTCAGCTTTCAACGCTCTTCTCCTTTGACGTCGGAAAGAAACTCACCAAGCGACCCCAAGTAGCACATTTTCCGCCCAACAATCTCGGACACCGCGGTCCAGAACATCGGCACAATGCCAAGAGAGAGAATGAACAGAGATGCTGAAGCCGCAACGAGGTCGTCGGAGGCGCGCAAGTCGTGTTGCAGGCTCGACAGCGCCGGCCAGAAGAGGCTGGAGCTGATCGTGGTGACCATGGACGCGAAGGACACGACGCTGTGATGAATTGTCAGTATGATGTCGTGATCAGAGAGTATGTAGAAAGAATTACGCAAGTACCATCAGCTTCTTGTTCCCACTCCATGACCGGGGATCATCCTCAACCGGCGCGTGCTCGATGTCCTGCTCGGCCGCCCGTCGCGACAAAAGTGAGCTTCTCTGCCGGCGAAGCGACTCAAAAGACGTACGAACGAGGTCGGAGTCATGGGGTCCTTGAGGTCTGACTCTATGTCACTCATGTCGAGTTTTTGGCGAAGTGTGCGTGGAATGAACGGAAGAAAGAGAGAGGCTCGGGAGCTGTCGCGCGACCAGAGCGTGACCGGGAACTACGCCCGGGAAGTTGGCTGAGCGATGCTCGGCCGGCCTCGCAGACAGGTGGCCGGAGGGCTTGAGTCAACCTGAAAGGTCTTCTAGCCCTCAAAAAACCGTGGGACCGGAGCAGCAGTTTGGCGTGGCTTGCCAAAAAGGAAGAAGACACGTGGCTTCTGGCTTTGAGTGTTGTCGCTCCCACAACAGACTGAAAGGGGGCAAATCAAGGGAAGTGGCACATCATCGAGACTGAACTGTCTCAATATTCTCAACGGCTAAGTCGCACAGTATAAAAGTCATCAAAACGACGACCCTTCAAAACTCGTCAACCCCGGAAACGACAAGTCGTCCAAAGGCTGCGACACGCCATCCCAGCTCCACTGATCCATCACGCCCTCGCACCACCCTTGCCATTCCGTCTGCATCCAGTCCGGAAGCGAAGCGCCTCCCAGCTCGTCCGCCTGTCCAGCAGCCGAAGGCTCTGCGCTGACTTCCGAGAGCATCGAGAATTCGGCGGAGGTAAAACCCCAGTCCATGAGGACTCCGCCGTGATTCACCATCCAGTCGATGTACTGCTGGGACCTCGTCACAGCAGAATACCATCTCGCGTTCGATGGCTTGAACGTAATCGTCGAAGGTCTCCGGGCGTCGGGCTTCATCAGCGGGCGCAGGAGGAGGCTCTGCGAGATTGCGGTGGTTAACCATTGAAGAGCTCCCGTGTGAGACTGAGGCGTACCTCAATGGCGATAAGCATCATATGTAGGAAACCTCCTGGGACGTTCGTCTCGCTTCCGCAGAACTGGAAATCCTCTGGCAGGTCTGCCGCCCACCGATCAATGTCCTTGACCAGAGTGCGGAGCTGGTCGTCGGTCGTATTGGCCAGCGAAGGTCGGTACAAGGCCCTCACTTCACGTAAAAATCATTAGTGGGCAGTAAGAAGCAAATTTAATGAGGAGACTGACATGTTCGAGCCACAAATTCGCTGAGCTGGAACATCAGCGTCAGGTAAGGCCCGACGTCGAGGCCGTCGTCGTCGGAGAAGTAGTCCCAGCAATCCTCCGGATTGATGACCATTGGTTGACCAAATGAGAGAGAAATCCTGGTCCTCTAAGGTCAGTGATCTGGGTGTCGCAGGACAGCAGAACGCTGACGCACCATCGATCCAGGACCACGCAACACAGCCACGCGCGCATCCTCGCTTCCTTCTCCTGCTCAGGCAACCTCGACGGAGGGCGACGATGAAGGCCCTGTAATAAGAAGTCAGGTTTGATTCCCATAGTTTCACAGCTGGGATCAACATACCAAGTCTTGCGCCATGCGGATGGCCTGCCCGGTTCGGAGGTACATGAGCGACCCGCTCCCGGAGTTGGTGGCGCCGTGAATCTCGGTCCATTGTCATGATCAGGATGGTTTATGAGTCATATAGGAGTATTGATGAGCCTGTAAGTCCGGATGGAGCAAAAGCCACCCAGGAAGCGTGCCTACTTGGAGGTTGGCCAGGGAAGAGACAGTGAGGACATCACTGCTCCTCAAGGCGTTATGGAAAAGCGCCCTGACGCTTGCGAAAGTGTCGTAGGTGTACTTCCGAGAGCAAGCAGCGATCGCCGCGCTGGCCATGATGCCGACGGACGACGCTTTGTCAAACTCGGGAAAGTCGCTTGCGTTGAGGATCGGAAAGATGGGAAGGACGGTCGTGGAGAAGTGATTGACCACTAGTTGACAGAAGAAAAGGTGTCAGTTGATAATCAGTAGTAAGAATATGAGCCACACCTACACTCCAGAATGAGCTCGCTGGACACCGCCACGGTCTTTTCCTCCGACCCATCCATCACGTCCGGCTCCGTCGTCATACGAATCGACCCGTCGCCCATCCGCTCGTGCCCGTACGCGCTGTCGACACTCCCGAGCTCTGGATCGTTCGGCTGGATCTCGAGCAGGAGCTGTGTGATGGACGTCATGCCGATGCTTCGTGCGTCTGGGCGACTGGGGATGGGGAATGGCGTGGGAGAGGCGGAGGAGGAGGAGAACGGGGTGCTGTCGATGGCTCTGCTACTATAAAATAAAACCGAGAGAGGTTGTGTCGGCAGTGAACATAGATTACTTTTGAAGCAGTACGCCGACTCACCAGTGCGCCAGCACATCGAGCGCCGTCACGGGCGAAGCAGAGGTTGGCACTGTCAACCGCGCCCTGTCGTGCCGCACATTCTCACCAGATGTTGCTGAAGGAGCCGGCTCCGTTGCTCCCCTCGTATCCCGAGCCCTTGATCGAGGTATACGTGGCAAAGACCCGTCGTCGTGGAGAGGCAGGACGATGCCCTCCGCTTCCATTCGGGCGAGCTTGCGGGGGTCCTGGGAAATGGTCGGAGACAGAATTTAGGCTCGAGGAAATATGGGTGAATAGATAAATGTTTGTCAAAGCGTACGGGCGCTGGCCGAGAGTTGGTCTCGCAGATGACTTGTCGCTAACAATGAAGGGGGCAATCAGCGCGTATAGAGAAACAGATATGATGAATTGAGCTCACTTTCTCACATTCAGTACACACTACCGGGTGTACCCCTTCAATGTATTCACATCGCTGTAGCACAAAATAGCGAGCTCAGCAGACCTCCCAAAAGGAAAAGTGACGGCTGTCGGCGGACGCACCAGCTTCTTGCTCCGACAATGATCACATCTGGAATATCCGCATGTTGTCAGTAATCCTTGGGTGTGACAATAGAACAGGTCAGAGACTCACGCCCTCGCTGCCTTCCTCCGCTTCTTGTCACTCCCAGTGGCAACGCCTCCGGCTTCCACGACCGCCTCGCCAGACCTCGATGGTTCAGCCTCAGCCCGTGAGACAAGAGTGTCTGCTTCTTCGGGATCGTGTTGAGTTGGCATGAGGAGGGAATGGTGCAGGAGAGAGCCCCCGGGATCGAGTCTCGGGAGTGAACGCCGAGCGGCGCGCCGGGAAAATTCTGCCACACAAAGATCCCGAGCCGGTGGACACGCGACGTGTGGACGGAAGTCACTGAAGTGGATTGGCATGGTGTGTCATTTGATTGTTGGTTCATCCATTAATCTGCTTTTGGGCCCACTTTTGGGGCCTCAAGGTAATCGCTCGAGCCTAGTCTCTTGAACACGTGGTATTTCGGCGCCCGGTCGACTTTGGCTCCATCTTGGACCTCATGAACTTCTATGGTGCTTGAGTGCTCGCACACTACCACGACTACTTCCCCAACCCATCCACAGGCACCCCCGTGTGTTCAAACCCCTCAAGAAAACCATCCCATCCCGTCGTCCCATCCAACAGGTGCATCGAGGCCAGCGGCAAAGGCCAATCCCGACTATCCCATTCTTCACCAGTAGCTAAGCCTGACAGATCGAAGCCGAATCCCGACGTTGCTGAGTCCGCGCGTGCGTCGAGCGAACCGGGCGGGGCGTAAGGCGACGGGAGTGGCGCAGCAGACGGATCCACCGCTGCACCGAGGTAAGGGATCGGAGTCGTTGCGGACTCGTCGCGGGGCAAAATGAGGCCGAGTCGAGTTTCCGGCGGCGCAGCGGCAGCGATCTTTCGACGGAGCGCGTCGATGCAACGTGTCGCTTCGACCGCAACGACGTTGTCCGATCCCATCGCTGCGAGGAGCGAGCGAGCTTCGAGGATCCAAAGGTCTAAGGCTTCTGCTTGAGCGACATTCTCCGGGTTCTGTAGGATCGCCATGGCTGGAGTGCAGGAACGGTCAGTCACGACGTGCGCCCCCTAAACGAACTGGCAGGAGACAGGACATACCCAAGTTGCAAGCCGGATCAAAACATTGGAAGGGGATGAAGTAGAAGAGTTTTTGTTGTCTCATCAGTGAGCTCTGGTACTCTTTCTGCAGACTGATGATCTTCTGCGAGACTGGTTTGCTTTCCCCGCCGTCAAGACTGAGTCCAGCAGGAGCGGGAAGGTAGAATTCGCTCACGGTTGATGACAGTTGCGCGGTTGTAGATGAGGTAGTCCGGGGTTGATATAGGTTGGAGGAGGTAACTTCGGTGAAGCAGGCTTCGCATCCAGTGGACTCCTGGGAAAAGGATGACGTGGAGGGTCAGCAAAGGCGCAGTGGCCCCGAAGACCACGAATCCTCCTTACGCATGATGAGAATCTGCCTTTGACTGTTGATCTCTGGCACACGCTCACACGTCCGAGGAGACGGCGACCGAAACTCGGCGGGCCACGACCCTTCCACCGCGAGCAACTCGGCGTCGAGCTCAATGATGTCCCGATGCGTGTGCTTTGCAACTGAGAAAAGGCGATCACTGATTTTGCCTGCTATACGAGAGAGTTCAATCTCAAGTATCATCCAGGCTGGTAATGAAGTCAGTGGATTCAGCCTGCGTTCAAAAGCAAAGAAAATTGTGCCTCACTATAGGACGAGATCTCATCCAGCGGGGGACTTGAGACTAGGCTCAAATTCGTGCTTTCAGTTGAATCCAAGTCTAGGTTGGCTGGTAGAGGCTGATCATGATATAGATCGTGGATGACTGTGGGACGAAACATGGAGAGGTGAGCAGGTCCCCCAGGCCGCGGGAAAGGTCCTTACGGTAGGGTCGACCAAAAGCCAGACTGCTACCGCGATCGTAGCAGTAAAGAATATACCTGTAAGGCAAGCATCGAGTGTGAGCATGTAGATGCTCAACAATGGCCTAGCGCAGAAAAGTTACCACACTGCAGGACGAGGACGTTTGCCACGTAGCCATCAGCCCCACACGAATGGACAGTCAAGATCGACGGAGAAAACTCACGGCGACAACGTAGCTCGTTTTCATGTTGAGAGAAGCTGGACAATCCATTTCGATGCATTCCGAGAGACTGAGCCGTTCGCACAGCGCGACCAAACAGATTGAAGCTGAAGAGGAATGAAGCTCGTCAACGGTCACACCAGGAATAGCAGAGCAGTGAAAGGAATGAAAGTGTTTTTACTTCATCTGCGGTTGACCACGAGTCTTGTAGTAAAGACCTTGGAGTAGCGTCGCTTCGACTCGGTAGATGTCCGCTGGTTCAGTCTGGGCCGTGTGACATGTCAGCAGGACATCCCTTTCCCAGTAAAAAATAGTTCACATTTTCGCTGCGCTCAAGAGAGGACCTGGCCTGAGCAATCAGGCTCGCTTCAAGCTGTTCCCGGTCAGGGTAGTGCTCGAAGATGCAAGGCGCAAGCGCATCGGGAAGGAACTGGAGCGCGGAGGCGAGTACGGCGGAGGCGAGTGAAATGAATGAAAGTGATGTCGGCAGGGGTAAAGACAGGTCGGGAGTGTTGAGCACCGCTTGCTGGTACTCGAGGAGGGAGGAAACCGATGTCTCGAAGGACTTCTGCGGCGAGACCACGTACTTGCGGTTCATGCACGCGTCGGAATAAAAGACGGAAACGAGGAGCTCGGTCACAGGTCTGTAGGGAAAGGGACTGATGATGTCCTTGTACGAAGGGCCAAACCGAAGGCCAGGCTGTGCTGCATCGCCACGTTCTCCTGCGCCCAACGTCGTCGAAAGGAAATGGGCAACGCTTGAAGGAACGGGAGGTTAGCCGGGTTGCGAGCGGGTTGGAGAAGGAGGTCTCACGTGGAGGGACCATGCCATTGGCCAGATGGAAGGACTGCAGCCTCTGTCCCCGCTGCTCCGTCAGCCGCTTCGCGAGGTGCCAGGACGTCGGGGGCGTTCCACAGATGCCTGGCTTCTGTGCCGCTTGGCACCGTTGCTGCAGGGGGCTCACAGAATTCGTTCTGAAGCCGAGCTTCTGCTGCTCGTAACTGGTCCGTAAGCGAAGCTACGCGAGCGTGAGCTTCGGCGAGAGCATCTGCCTCGTGAGCGGTTTCGCGCTCCTCAACCGAGGTTCGGTGGCACTTGTCCCCTACTCCTCGCTGTAGACAATACTTTCAGTTTAGGATTGCCTGACTGTGCACCCGACTTTGACCAACTTTGACGCAGCGGCCACAGGGGACCTGCGCGTTGAGAATGAGCGCGTCAGCCAGCTGAAAGGAAACCGCCTTGAAGCATGACCAAAGAACTGTACCTTTTTGTCACAAGACTGCTTCCTGATGTGACAAGCATCGCAACTCAACTGCAAGTTAGTCGATTAGCTCCGCCTTCTGCGCCCGCATCGGCATTTCGGGCAGCGCGCTGCCGCTCCTTGCACGCACCTGTTCACGCCGGTTCCTGATCCTTTTGGAGGGAGGTGGAACTTCCAGATCTCTATGGTCCATAATGTACCATGTAGTGCAGTAAAAAGCGAAGCGCCGGTTTGTGCCGAAGAAGCGGAGGCCGACCCGCGCGCCACTTTTGATGACAGTGGCGTCGGCGAGCCAATTCGGAACTAACGGAGTTGTGCGATGGAACTCTTTGCCTTGCTCGTTGCGATAACAGTTATTTGAATTGGAGAAGAATGCCTTTGTGTTTACGCGGGCAGACAGGAATTAAGGGTATCATTGCTATCATGCCTACTGTCACACACCACACCACGTCACTCAATGCTTCTTCTTCGACCCATTATCCCACCGCTCAAACCCGTCCCACTCAAACCCAAACATATCCAACATCCTTCCAACACTCTGATCCACCATGTCGTCTATCGTCTCGGGCTTGGTGTAGAACGCTGGCACGGGAGGGAAGATGATGGCTCCCGAGCGTGTCAGAGAAAGCATGTTGTCGAGGTGGATGTCGCTCAGAGGCGTTTCTCGCACAACCATGACTAGCTTTCTACGCTCTTTGAGGGTCACGTCGGCTGCTCGGGCGATGAGGTCGTCCGCGTAGCTGTGAACGTGGCATAGAGTGAACGTAAAGTCAGCAATGGTGTCCAGGCACGAAACCCGGAAACTAACCCTGTGCGGACAGCAGCCAAAGTCTTCATACTGCATGGCACAATAATCATGCCGTTGTGCTGGAACGAGCCGCTCGAGATGGCGGCGTATTGATCGCGGAGGTTGTACGAAAAGTCGGCCATCGCGCGAAGCTCGGCCGGCTTGTAGTCTGTCTCATACCTGCACAGATGAGCACATGTCAGCTCAGTTACGACTGAACGAGCTGGATCCAAAAAATCTACTTTATCGTCTCCTCGGCCCATTGCGAGAGAACGAGGTGTGTTTCGACTTCGAGCTCCCTCAGGATTTGCATCAAGCGGATGGCGTAGACTGCGCCGGTGGCGCCGGTCATGGCGATGACGATACGCTTTGGACGAGTAGAGGAGCTTCCAAATCCAAGCGTGTCAGCTCAGCTGCTCAATATCTTGGTGAGGGCCGGACAGGCTCACGGCATGGTTGGGTGTGGCATCGGCGGGAAGTGGTGTGTCAACGGTGGAAGAGGAGGTGAAGAAAGTAAACAAGGGAAAGAGAAAGAGCTGTTCAAAATTTAAAGCCACCTCGCACAGAGAGTGACGATTCTAGGCACTCCGTTCGGTTTTTACTTCGGTCTAGCCGCACCACGTGTTCGCCGACCAGCGCCGACTGGGCCGCGCACCGTCGGCGATCGTCGGCGATGATGAGGGTTTTCGGTCCTCACGCGCGGGTCGGAAGGAGCGAGCCGTTTTAGCCTGGAATGCTTGGTCGGATTGATACACCGAACAGGTCCGAAATGAGGTGGGCTTCGGTACTATTCGTAAGTCGCTCAGCGTGTGCCCGACAGTATTTCTTCGTCTGTCGGATCTCGTCTCCCTCTCTCTCTCCTTCTCATCCTTCCATCACACAATCACACATTTTTCTACACACTTATTTCATCATGTCCATCAACTCTCACCTCCCTCGTGTGTTCCCTTATTCGCCGCCCTGATCGGCCTGCCAGCTGACAGCCACGTTTGCTTGTTGTCTGCAGACATGGAGTTCCGCTCCTTCGTCGACGCCCTTGAAGCCGATAACGACCTCGTCAAAATCACTCGAGAGGTAGACCCCCACCTCGAAGTCGGAGCCATTACTCGCCTCGTGTACGGGAACGACCTCCCGGCGCCGCTATTCGAGAACGTCAAGGGCGCGAAGAACGGGCTGTTCAGGGTCTTGGGAGCGCCGAATGCTCTTCGCAAGGACCCAAAGACAAGGTTTGGACGTCTGGCCCGTCATTTGGCACTACCGCCCACTGCGCCGCTCAAGGAGATTCTCGACAAGATGACCTCCGCTGCGACACTTCCTCCCATCGAGCCCACCGAGGTGCTCACCGGTGCTTGCAAGGAGAACAAAGTATGGCCGCTTTAGTTTGACTTATATATAGCTGGCTCTGAATGCTAAAAGCTTTAATGTAGATCTTCGGCGACAACATTGACCTGACGGCGCTCCCAACCCCGCTCATCCACAAAGACGACGGAGGCAAGTACATCCAAACGTACGGCATGCACGTCATTACGTCTCCCGACGGCAAGTGGACCAACTGGTCGTGAGCCTTATTCTTTGTGCACCAACTTCGTAAGCACACAGCTGAGCTGACTCTTGGTTTCAGAATTGCCCGCGCAATGATCTACGACAAGCGACACCTCGTTGGCCTCGTCATTGAGCCTCAACACATCTGGCAGATCCATCAGAAGTGGAAGGCGGTGGGAAAAGACGCCAAGTGGGCTTTGTGTTTGGGTGTGAGTTCATCTGTCATTTGTGCACTCGTGGCAGAGCTGGGAGGGACGAGCTGACACGTTTGTGAACCTCGTGCAGGTTCCCCCTGCCGCAATCATGGCCGCTTCCATGCCCATCCGTGAGCTTTGCCTGTGATCCATACTATCTTCACCTAGTGATCTGACCTCCGTCCCCTTCCTCAGCCGACGGTGTCTCCGAAGCCGGCTACATCGGAGCGTTCACGGGCCGGTCGCTCGAGGTCGTCAAGTGCGAGACTAGTGACTTGATGGTCCCCGCGAGCAGCGAGATCGTGCTCGAGGGCACGTTGTCCATCACTGAGACTGGTGCTGAGGGACCATTCGGGGAGATGCATGGATACGGTGCGTTTTGCTTGCGTGGTGTCGTCCTCTCCAGCGGGTGCTAAATAGTCCTCTACGTAGTGTTCCCTGGCGACACTCATGCTTGGCCCAAGTATCACGTTGATTGCATTAGTGAGTAGACTCCTATGCTTTGCCATATGATCTCCATCAAGCTCATCGAGATGGATACGTCCAGCCCACCGCGACAATGCCATCCTCCCCATGTCGGCATGCGGAAGGCTGACGGACGAGACGGTGAGTGAATTGCGACCAGAAGAGGCAGGCTCAAAGCTGAGTAACTACTGTAGCACACCATGATTGGAGCGCTGGCCGCTGCCGAAATGGGCGTCCTTTGTCGCAACGCCGGACTCCCCGTCAAGGAGGCCGCATCGCCCTTCATCTCGCAAGTCACTTGGGTTGCGCTCCAGGCAAGTGACTGATCTCAATCCCACAAGAGGCTCTACTGACTCTTACTCCCTCATTTTTCAGTTTGACACCATCAAGCTCGCGGCGATGAACATCACGCCCGAAGACCTTCGCAAGCGAGTCGGTGACCTCGTCTTTAACCACAAAGTCGGCTACACCATCCACCGTCTCGTCCTAGTCGGTGACGACATCGATGTCTACGATGACAAGGACGTGATGTGGGCTTTCACGACTCGTTGTAGGCCAGGCGATGATGAGGTCCGTCTGCCTCCCGTTATCTTTCGCTGTGCCACGAGCTGACTCGCTCTGACGGTACAGACGTTCTATTCGGAGTGCAAGGGCTTCCCGCTCATCCCTTATATGTCGCATGGCAACTTCTCGCCCGTCAAGGGCGGCAAAGTCGTCTCGGACGCGCTCATGCCGGCCGAGTACAAGACCGGCAAACCGGATTGGGTCGCTGCTGATTTCAAGAGGTGCGTGGTGCTTTAATGGCTTTGGACATCTCGTTGAACACCATGTTGACTTGCTTTTCACAGCTCGTACACGCCCGAAGTCCAGGAAAAGGTTCTTGCCAACTGGGCTACAGATGGGTTCGCTCCACTTTAGATAGCAAACGTAGACATGTGCCTCCGCAACGCATCCCAATACCTTTCAGTTGAGCAGGCAAAGAAAAGAAGCACGCAGAAAAAGTGATAAAACAAACGTCAGAAATCCCCTACAATCACTCGTACTTCAACTGCTCGTTGGACGGACGTAAGTCAGGCCACTTCGCGCTGACGTGTCCACCAAAAACCGCAGCGAAAGCCCCGAGCCCTCTCAAACCTCCTCCCAAATGCTTTCGAAACAAACTTCCTTCCCTACGCCACCGATCCCACCCCTACGCAACTACCTAGCGACCCCCAATCCACCAACCCCCCTCGTCACGCCGTCCACGCCGTTTGATCCACTTCCCGCCAGCCTAAACGGATCCACCACGCTTCCCGTTTTGGCGCGCCAGATGAGTCGGTAGTCGTCTTTCACTCTCTCGAGTTCGGAAGTGAGAGTCGCGATGAGGGAGGCGAGGGACATGAAGGACGCGTGTTGGGCTCGGAGGGTTGGGAGGATCGCTGAGTGGGGTATGGGGCGTTAGGAAAGAAAGGGGGAGGAAAGGGGAAGGACCGACCAGCAGGTGATGAAGCAGAGTGTGAAGATTCGAGCAACTGTTGGATTTGCTGTTTTGTGCCTCACGTCAGTGCCCGAGCGTCAATGATGTAGGAGCACGCACATCCATGACTCCTCGGTACCTCGCCAACTTCTCCTTGAACTCCTTGAGTTTCCTCTCGAAGTATCTGTTTCCACTAATAAGCATCTCTATCCTCTCTCAAACAAAACTTTCAGCTTACTCGAAAGGAAATCCAGCGACGCTCTTAGCTGCCGCTCCCGCACCATCCTTATTCGGGTTCTTGTACCCCTCAACGATCTTAACAAACTTGTTGACGTCCTCGAGGTCGACTTCGAGGGACTGCTTGAGGTCCGCCACGGTGCGGGAGTCAGTCGTGAGGAGGGTCGTGGTCGTTGTTGATTCCTGTGGTCCGTGCGAGGGGAAAGGGGAGGGGAAAGAAAGTCAGAGAAGGGTCATAAGATAAAATAGAGGTGAAAAGGAGACGAACGGAAAGCACAGCAAGGTACTTGTCTCCCGTCGCCGTGATCCCAGCACCCAAATCCCTCCCCTTCAGCTCCTCGCACATTCCGACCTGCGCTCTGATTCCCGCACTGTCACCCCAAACCCCAATCAGCACCTCTTACGCCACTCTTTGCTTTCCGAAAGAAAAGAAATTGGACGCACTCGATCTGCTCAATCAAGCTCTTCGCCGCGGCAGGCAACTCCTCCAACTTCGTGCGCTTCGTGATCGCCGCTGGCTGGCCTGGTGTAGCTCCGGTGGCGGTCGAAGCTCCTAGCGGTGCTGCTGTCGTCGCCAATCCTGGTGCTGGCGCGGCAGCTGGTGCGCTGCTGTGACGACAAGTGACCGTCAGCGCCCCTGCCTTCCGCCCTCGTCGCACCACCCCATGCAACCGCGCTCGGGCAACAGAAGCTCCAGCTCACCCAAAAAGACTCTTCCCCGCCGTCCCCACTCCAGCACCAAACAATCCTCCGCCAGCAGCCGGTGCAGGCGTCGCCGCTGCTCCCGCGCCAAACAATCCTCCTCCCCCAGCCGCTGGCGCCGCGCTCCCTGCCGCACTCGCGCCAAACAGTCCTCCACCAGCCGGTGCAGCCGGAGTAGGAGCAGCACCAAACAGTCCTCCTCCCGCTGCGGGCGCTGATCCCGCTGCTGGAGCTGGGGGAGCACCAAAGCTGAACGCGGGTTTCGGGGCTGCTGCTCCGGGCGTCGAAGCGGCGGGAGCGCCGAAGAGGGATGTCGTGGGTGCTGCTGGGGTTGGAGTGGCGGTTGAGGCTGGCGTAGTGCCAAAGAGGGAGGGAGCGGAGGAGGTGGGAGCGGCGGGCGTGGGAGCGCCGAAGAGAGAGGTCGGGGCGGCGGCGGGGGCTGGAGCGCCAAAGAGAGATCCGCTGGAGGAGGAGACAAGTTAGTGAAAGAAGTGAGACGTTGGGCGAGGGGACGAACGAAGCGGCGGGCTGGCCGAAGAGCGACATCGTTTGAGGTCGTTCAACCGCGAGGTGACGAGCGTCGATGGGACGATTGGTGATGCTAGATGATAGAGCATGATGGAAAATGGGGGTAGCGTGAGTGATGGAGCAACTATGGTGAGATTTGCAGGGACTTACGAGGATCAGACGAAGGGCGAACGACGGCGCAAAGTTGAGCGAAACGGGCACCGCGAGAGTTCGTTCAAACGCGACGGTCCGGAGTAGACGTCAGGCGGTACGAATAGATATAGCTAGAAGTGGATCGTGATCCTTTTTGGTGCGGAAAGTGGGAAGTCGTGCGAGTTGTGCAGAGCGGAGCAACGAAGAGCAAGGCCAGGCGGACTTGAGGAAAACAACGACTTTTGGCCGAAAATTCAAGGAAGTGACGTGGCGTATCTGAACGCGACGAACGCGAGTTTAACATAACGAAGTTTCAAATTTTACAAGATGAGCTATTGCAGTACTTCAAGCTACCGACAGTATCTACGGGTGATTCAATCTACCCATTATAGTCAGTCGCCCTGCTCAGCCAAAATCCCACCGGGACGACCACTTTCCCATCAATTCTATCCGGAACATCCTCAGAGCATCACAAGTACTATCGAGGTCACACAAAAAATCGACAGTTTTGCAACACCGAAGCGCGCCGTCGCGGCGGACGCCAGTTGCGTGGCCGAAGGCGTCGTCGTGAGGGCCGTTGCGACTGCCGTAGGGGAGGAAGTCGGACGAGAGCCAGACGTGGTGGACGAGGTAGCTACGAAATAGAATAAACGTCAATTGGGTTAGTGTTCACGAGATGTGGAGACGCACCAACGGTGCGGCCAGCTGAAGCAGTGGGTGCAGCAGAGCTCAGGGACGACGTGGTCGTTCCAGCGCTCCCGATCGGGGTGGGTGCAGCCGTAGAGGACATGGTTGGGGAAAAGGAAGTGGAGCTTTGCTCACTCTGTGAAGAGGAGGTGCTGAGTGCCCCTCCGGCAGGAACTTCCGACGAGGACGAAAGGCCGCCGCCGGCGTCGCTGGTGCTGCTGGACGGGCCGCCGTTCATCTCGCCGTTGTCCGACTGGCGAGTCATCGTTCAAATGTGAGTAGTCAGTAGCCATAGATCCCTTTGCTTATGAGATCGAAACCTCACCGAACTCGTGGTTCCCCCAGTCCCTTCGCCCGCCGCACTCGAGCTCTCAGCCGGTGGGGTTTGCGCCGCCGCGACTGAAGTCGTAGTCGTGATGGTTGTGCTCGTGCTCGTGGTGGTCGTAGTCGTGATGGACGACGAAGAGGAATCTCCACAGCCTGCACCACTGATTGCTTCCCCGGTCTCAGGGTTTGTACAGAAATTGGTCCTTGTAGGTCGTCAGCGACATCGTGACCTGCCTCGCCACGGCGGGAACTCACTGGCACGTGGTCTTCCAAGATGTTTCGAGATTGTTCCTGTCGGAGCTTTTGTCAAAGAGAGGTTTGTTTTTAGTTGGGAAAAATACCGCCTACATGCTGATTTTAGCGTATTGATCGATCGGGCGCGATTCGCCCTGATTGTTCTTTAAACAGAGAAGACATCTGAGCAGAAGGAATGATTAGCTGTCCGCAATCCGTTGATGGAGCGGTCACTTCGTACTTCTGGTAGAGCTTGTAGGTAGAAGGCGCGCAGTTTGAGGCAGAGGGGGCGGACCCGGCGTCTGAGAACTACGCCGGAACAGCGTCAACATAAGCGCAGCCGAAAACGCGCATCATGAAGAAGCGTACAAAACTGCAGCCAAATTGACCGCAGTTCCTAAATCAAGCTTCTTATGAGCTTTCTTTCGCCTAAAAAAACCATCGTACGAAAGCAACTCACAAATCCGACGGCGGCGCGGCTCCACAAGTCCACGAATCGGCGGGATAAATCACCGTCGACGTCGGCGTCCGGCAACCAAACCCACTCCCGCCGGCCTCCGTCCAGCAATCCGAATCGTCGTTACAGTATCTGTACACCTTTGAGACGCAACCTGATTGCTGTTGCCCTTGAAAAGCGTGCAGTTGGCAGACACTGTCCGAGGGGCAGTCGGCGGTGCTGGTGCATGGGGCGCCTTGGGGGAAGGGAGCGCAGATGCTTTCGGGGACGTATGGTTCGGATATCCCGTCGTGATAGTGATACAGGGTGATGTTGCCCGTGTTGGGGAGGCAGCTCCCTGTGACGAGCTGTGAGCAGCGGAACTCTGCCTGGATGAAAAGGGTGCGAGAGCCTACCAGTCGTGCATTGGACGGCTCCGAAGCATTCAGCTTGAATGCATTTTCAGCGACGTTGCGGTCAGGGTAAAGAGAAGGATAGCTTACTCTGACCTTGTACGAGCCGAAAGAGTGGAAGTACTGCTCGCACAAGTCAGAATCAGCGTGCACCTCGCTTCCGCTAAGGTGGCCTGGCTCTCACCCGCGATAATCCAAAGCGCGTGCATTTCCACTATGTCTGTTTACGAACGCACAGAAGTGGTGGTAGGAGAAGAAGAGGACAGCAGTGGAAAGTCTCTTATTGACTCTTGACTGGCGTACCTATGTACGGCGGAACCCAGCCCAAGAGTCTCCTGAGACCGCCCCACATGAGGAACCTTTGAGAGGATATGCGGGCCCAGCCAGGAACATTTGATCCGCAGTTACTCTTGTAGCTACAACCTACCCTGTGAGAGCTAGAGCACTCCGGAAAAGAGAGTCACACTCTAGTCGCTGATGAGCGGACGTGGCAACACGTCAACCGGAGTCCGACGAGCAGTCTACGCAGAACAGTACCTACCTGGGCAGCTTTTCTTCTCTACAGTCAATTAAAAGCAGAAGTTGATCCCCGGTAGTACGCTGCCTCCGTCTTGTGTACCTTCACGGGACCGGGCGACTACTGGCTTGGCAGCTGAGTCTCTGGGTCAGCGTGAGACACGGCGGAGTTCAACGGGCGTAAAAATGGCTTTTGAAGCTGTTTTGTGAAAAGGGACGTACTTTGCCTTGGTTTGATATGTCTGTCGGGTGACCGCGTCCCTTGCGGCCAACTCTTGAGTTCATCGCAAGCTCTCGTGGCATTACGCGGCTCGGCACGGCACGTCGTTTTGACTCTCGGCAGACAAGGTTTGCTGCCGCAACAAACGAAAAAAAAAAGAAAAGAAAAAAAACGTCGAGTTCCACTTCACGCGAGGATCGTTGTGACGGAGCTGACGTTCTCAAGTCAAAAAAGAACATAATGAGGTCCGCCCCGGAATCGAACCGGGCTCACTCGGACTTGAAATGGATCAGGAAATCAAAACCGAGCGTACTAACCGATATACTAGCGGACCATTTTTTTTGCTTTTTGACACCGCAAACCAAATGTCAGCTATATAGAGCACAAACAAGGCTTTACACAGTTCCCTTGTTTTCGCGTTCTTGATATCACCCCCTTCTTTCAGACCTTAGTGCTGACGTATTGTGAAGACTGTGATTTGTGAGAAGCGTGAACCCGCCCTAACCTTATCGCACGACGCGCGCTCGCTAGACAGCCAAAAAGGGAGCGATAACTTGTTTGCCCTGACCGCGAATCGAACGGCCGATGACCACGTGGTCACGCGCCAGGAGCGTTCGCGCCGCTGTTCTCCGACAAAGGGGGCTGGTGTGGCAGGAGTAGAGGGTGCAGCAAAAACGAGTAACGAAGAGCGAGTAAAAGGGGATCCATCCATGGATCCTGTTTGTACACGGGCCGCGTGTCGGAGACGCAGAAGTCAGTGCAAGTGACATGAAGTGAAGGTGAGTACATAGAGACACCCGGCGAATGTGACGGTGGGATGAACTCTGAATTTGCCGTCGACCCTCAGATGGTGAAGTGGTGACTTTGGCAGCCTATCTCTCCTGGTGACTCTCTGACGTCAAATAAAAGAGAATCCCTGGTGCTCTGGGCCGCTCGTATCCCTGCCTTAATCTATACTTGTTCAGATAACAGAATCTACAGGCCAAAAATGTGATCCCCCAACGTCCAAACTGAAGTCGTAGCTGAATGGAATTGCTCCCAGCGCGTCCCATGCGGGGTCTAACGACGGATCGACAGGTTGGGGAATAGGTTCCGCTGAGGCTGACGAGGGTTCGGCATGACTGGACTGAAAGAGTACAGGGAGGGTTGGTAATGTGGATATACCTGAGGTTGTCCGAGTCCTTCTATTAGCAATAGTGCTTCAGTGGATCTGCAGGCGGACTCACCTAGTGCCGTAGCGACGGTGGAAATGGACTGGTAGAGCGGTCGTGCCTGTTGCCAACGAGTCTGAAGGACCGCCAACAACTGACAGACGGTCTGGAGGAGCTCGCATGCCTCTGAAAGAGAGAAAAAAGAAGACCGATCAAAAAAGTGGACACGGGACAGTATTCGACTGGGTACAGCTCACCGAAGTATGCAATCTCACCAAGCGTGAAGCAGATGATGATGAGATGGGCGCAGGTGGTAACGCGTCTTAGCTGATGCCAAGAAAGGTTGAAGTGTCCATTCGAAAAGATGAGGTGGTACGACGCGATGATCTGCGACGCCGATCGCGCGAGAACGGCGGTGGTTCCCATGTTGGCACGTCCGGCGATGCGGCGGGCGGAGTAGAAGATCAAGATCCGAGTCCTGCAGTTGAAGCAAAGAGGGATAGAAGCGAGAAACAAGTAGAGAAAAATGATAGGACGGACCAGTTAAGGTGGATCGAGTAGATCGCAGCGTTGGCTTTTGCGGCTGTGCTGACGAGGCCCGTCGTTGTAAGGCTCGAGGACGCCATCTCCTCCGCCAGCCGCTTTGCCCACCCATCAAGCTTGGATCCAATGGACTGGAAGATGCAGCCATCAGTCTGACCAAGGAAATCCAACGCTTCGCTCTGGATGAGCATGATCCTCGCTAACGCCGGAAGGCATTGCGAGCCCGTTACCGTATCGTCGACGTTGATCCCCGAGAGGAGGATAGGAGCGCCGAGCACCAAAGTGTCGAGCTCCGATAGCTTGATGAGAGGTGAGAGACCGCAGAGAGATGAGTGTTGGCTGCGAGTTGTGTCACAAAAATCAGATCAGCACAGGAACCCCGTAGAAAAGATGACAGCGCCGCGCCACGGACGGTGTGTGAGCTAGACAAAACAGGACAGACCAGTCGGCAAAGAATGTGTAAAAGTACAGCATCGCCGCACGACCGTCCAGAGCGGCATGCGAATACGTTGCCCGTCGGTTGAGCATCAGATCGTCGTGCGCCATCCTGACCGCTCGACCGAGAATGCGGCGAGCTTTTTTGCCGGGAGATGTGGAAGATACGTAGATGTACTGAAGAAATAGTGCTTCTGTGAGAAAAAATAAGAGCGTGAAAAATTTATTGCAAGGTGGAAAGGACTGACGTAAAGCTTCCAACGACGCGCCGCCCCAAACCTCCAGTGTCGCACTCGCCCGCTGAAAGAATGCCACATCGATCCGTGATGCTTCTTGCAGCGTAATATACGTGGCCGAGTTGGTGTCGAAGGTGAGTGCTCGGAAGGAGCCGAGGCACCCGACCATGTCGAGCAGAGCAGCGCGACCAGGCTCCAGCTGCACCGCCCCTTGGCACGAGTCGGCAAAGACTGACCAGATAATGCTGGCGGTCAAGAAAGGTGCAACGTGCTGCATAGTGCGGAGGAAGGTCTCAACATGCGTTGACGTGACCGTGACGAAAGCATCGTCGGGGCCGGTCGTCGGGAGACGGCTTTCGAACGGAGGATCGAAATCTTCTCCTTCAGAAAAGACCGCGTCTGCTCCACCTGTACGCCGAGCAAAAATAGCCTCGAGCTCCTCGCTGATGGCTACGTCCAGCCGAGCAGGCGGTGCTGATCCACACGCGACGCCAGCCGGCTCGGAGCCTGCGGCCTGCTCCAACACCGCCGAGACAGGCGGAATATCGGATCCATCTGCACAGATCCAGAGATGAGCTTAAGTCTTTGTGTACTGAGGTATAAGTGGACGTTCCTGGAGATGCTACTCGAGCTGTGGAGGACACTCGCGTCCGTGCCCGACCCCTAAAGGTTCTGTCGTTTAGCAGGAGACTTTGCGGGCAGCTGGCGGGCGGAAACAAGGCATACCTATTGGGCCTAGCACGATCTCTGAAAGTACATGACTCTGATAGGCCAGCTTGAACACACAAGGTGCAGGCGGGCGTCTCATCACCATCCACACCGGGAGCGAGTCGGCATTTGCGGCGCAACGAGCGGCAGCGGTTGCACGCTTTGGAGGTGCGTAGCCGGATGGAGGAGCTCGAGGGCTCTGCGTATGAAGCGGACTGATCCTCAGAAGCGAAGTCCGACATGTCGTTCTGACCAGAAAAGGCGGAGGCAGAGCCAGAAGGCGGGGGCGGGGCGGAGCTGCGGGCCGCGGCTGCCGGCGTCCCCGCTCTTCGACAAGAGGCTGGACATGACTTCGTGTTTTTGGTTTCCCCAATTTGAAAGTCTGACATAAATTGGGGCATGATGTAGTTTAGATTTTTTTGCGCTAGATTCAAACTGTGATTTGCTCGAGGCTCTTCAAACGGCAAGCTAATTGAAGCTGCCGGCGGAATGAATTTCTTTCGTAGCT
The DNA here is from genome assembly GCA_024364755.1 of Pseudohyphozyma bogoriensis. NCBI lineage: Eukaryota > Fungi > Basidiomycota > Microbotryomycetes > Chrysozymaceae > Pseudohyphozyma > Pseudohyphozyma bogoriensis. The sequence continues at coordinate 175,830 of JALBUQ010000029.1, forward strand.
TAGAGTACATCACTTCAAATCTCGTATAGATATCCCCCTTCTTTGCTTCTGGCTCACAGCAAGTATCTGACATTTTAAAATCGTCAGAAGAATATCTTTGAAAGCACTTAAGAGATCAAACGGACCGGAAGTTCTTGTTTTGAAAATCGGACTGATCCTCCAGGCCCATGTCAGAGCAGGGAGGGCCATACAACGCGTCTCGCTTGGCGTTCCGGTGCTTCATGAGGAGGCGGAGAAGCTGGCCGATGACGATGCCGGCCGCGACGGTGCCGACGGTGCTGGAGAACCCTTTGGGAAACTTGGGAGCCTCGGCGGCGTCGAACGTGAGAGGAGCGCCGATGTTGGCGACGCAGTACCCGACAAAGATGATGACGCCCGTCGTGAGGCGTTTGGTGTATCCGCCGACTGGAAGTGGTTTTAGTGAGTATGCATGGGAATTTCGGAGTGAAGTGGGCACGCACCGTTGGTAGCGGCCATGGCAATGAGCATGCTGGCCGCCAACGAGAACATCGCCATGAGGTAAAACCCAGCAAGAAGAGGCTTGCCCTCCGGACCGAGCCAGACGACGAGCGATCCCACGAGAGGAAGAACGAGACCCGAGGTGTGGAAGTGGTAGATCAAGCCTGAAGTAGGTTTATTAGCAGGATTGTGTTTGCCGGAGCGGTGGAAGAAGCCTCACCGTCGTGCTTGCGTGTCACCCACGCAGGCACCCAAACGACCATGCTTCCAAGGAAGCCTACACCGAGCTGGAGCAGCAGGGTCTGAAAGACGGTAAATCCCCTGCACAAATGTCACAATCAGGATCAAAGGTCTTGCAACGATAATAGCAAGGAAAGGGGCGCACAGTTGCTTGACCAGCAAAGATCCGAAAGACGAGACCGCCCCGTTGCTCCAATGCGTGCACACGGCAAGAAGGAAGAGACCGATCACATTGAGATCCTTGAAGCACTCGATAAACTGTGCCAGTCTGAAAGTACGACTGTCTCCACCGGCGTTGTTACGCTGAACGCAGTCCTGAAGCACCAGGCGCTGGCGCTCGGTGAGGAAACGGGCAGTGGCGCTGACGAAAGACCATCGGAGTTAGAAGTACGTTGGGTGGTGATGAGGGTAAGAAGACATACATGTCGGTAGGCCAAATGGCATAGATCAACACTGACCACACAATGGTCACCAAGCCGGCAAACAAGTACATGTTCTGTCCATGGAGGTCCGTCAGTTTTCTGGGCCAACGGCAGCGAGACAAAGAAAAATGCGGACCTTCCAGCCAGGGAGACTACCTTTGATTGAGCCCAGCCCATAGTTCACCAAAGGAGCGAAAAGCTGCGAGGCTGGCGAGCATCCGTACCACAGCGCCACGCGGAAGCTCTACGAAACAAAGAACACGTCAGCGCAGCTCAGAGCTCGGCGTCACGCCCACGCCACTCACTTGTTCCTTCTTCGGGTACCACACGCCGATCGCAGCGGTAAAAGTGGGAGCGACTGCTGCCTCGATAACACCAAGAGCAAACCTCTGGCAGAGAATCCCGGCGTAGTTGTGCGCGAAGATGGTGCACAGGTTGACGATGCCCCAGAAGAAGGTGAGCACCGCGCACGACTTGCCCGTCGGGAGCTTCTGGACGAGGTAGCTGATGGGAAAGCAGCCGGCTAGATATCCCATCTGTCATGCAAAGAGTCAGTAGAAATTTTTAGACCTGCAGATTGGGGCGTACGTAGAAAATGCTCGACACCAGGGAGTAGCGGCTCGCGGGGGTGAGGATGCCCAAGTCCTGGCGCATGTTGAAAAGGACGGCTTGCGACAGCATTGCTTTGTCGTAATAGCTTAGCGTGTACGTGAACATCATCTGATTCGGGAAAAAGTGTCAATGCTTGAAGGCAGTGTGGCTCTATGGTCATGGACAAAGACCTACGAGCGGCATGATGCGCCAGTCGACGGCACGAATCGCCTTGTTCACTTCCTCCTCAGTGTAGAAGGGAGGCTCCTCGACGCGCTCGCATTCTTGTACACTGCCCTTCTCGTTGGACGCCATAGCAGATGAGGCACGCGGGGTTCAAGGGTAGATAGTGGAAGGAAACGAAACGGACCCCAGCAGCATCGAGCCAGTCCAAGAAATAGATGTGGCCCCGCACCTAACGTGTCCTCCTCACCTGACGCCGTGGACCTCCAGCAGAAGCTCCAGCCAAATGGATATATTGCGGATGTGTGCCTTGCCCACGCCTGGGCGCAGGCGGAAGTATAACCGCATGGTGAGGCGGATATAAACCGGCGGAAGCGGATGTATGTGCCCGTGGGGAAGTCACGCGTACAGGGCACGGCTGTGTGGGCAATCTGCTGGCGAAGGATCCGGCACAATCTTTCTTGAACACCTTGCCAGAGCTTCAAGCTACCCTTTCTGCTCTGCTCAAAGTCGTCGTCCCAGCACTCAAGCGACAGCATGTCCGACGATCACGATAGCCTCGCCGAGATCGGGAACCTCCTCTCCACGGTCGATGCGTCACTCCAGACACCAGGAGTCACCAAAGTCGTTGTCACCGGAAAAGATCCTTTGGTTAAGAGGTACGTGTTCGACGTTCAGACGGAGACCTGGTGAGAGAGTTGACACGTGAGCCCCAGCTCGAGGATTCGCTTCGGAGCTACAGCGGTTTACCCTCCAATCGCGTGCGGCATCCTTGCTGCTCAGATCCACTACATGCGTACTGGAGTGTCACAGAGCGTTTCGGCCGACATGCGACGCGCGATTCACGGATTGTCGATCTATTGGAGGTTCAAGCCGACCGTCGGCGGCAAAATGCACAACAGGTCCATGCTGCACGGCAACCCTTTCTTGCATGACAATTACGAGACTAAAGATGGTGAGCTACCAGCTTTTGTCCATTACTTCTGAGTTGAGTGCTGAAGCTTATTCCAGGACGACGTGTCATGCTCTGTGCGGTGTACCCCGAGCTGCGCCTCAAGTGGTATTCCTTCCTCAAGGTAAGAGCGGCACTATCTTCTAACAGGGGAATCGGTGCTGATCACTTTGGTGATAGGTTCCTCCTTACCCGAAGGAGTCGGTGGCGCACGCCGTCAAGCAGTTCGACTCGGTCGAGCTCGAAACCGCCGCCGCCGAGGCAGGCTTGCCTTGCACCCTCGTCCGCACGCCTGACGAGTGGCTCGAGACGGAGCAAGGGAAGCACATTGCCAACAATCCTAGGCCTGCACCAGTCGAGAAGATCGGCGACGCGCCTCCTAAGCCGTTCCCGCCCAGCGAGAAAGGTGCACAGCCCCTCGCAGGCATCAAAGTCCTCATGGCGACGCACGCCATCGCTGGTCCGTCGGCTGGACGTACGCTGGCCGAATACGGAGCCGATGTTCTTCAAATCTTCCATACTTCGCTGGGATTCGAGCACGAAGGTGCGTCCTTGACTTTCGAGACTCCTGTCGTTGTTCGACAAACTAACCTCGGATTATTCGCAGAGGTGTACAACGAGGGTGAGCAGGCCCGTTTTGTGCTTGCTACCTTCAGCTCATAATCTAGTTTTTGTGTACTTTGACAGCCAATGTCGGCTGCAGGTCAACCCAGCTCGACTTTGCGGACGAAGCCGACCTCGCAACCTTCTACCGCCTCGTCAGCGAGGCCGACGTCTTCATCGACTCGTTCCGCCTTTCTTCATTCGACAAATTTGGCATCACCACTTCTTCTCTCCTCGCCGCGAACCCCTCCCTCGTCATCTGCAGCACCAAGCTGTACGGCCTCACTGGACCCTGGGCCGGGCGCGCCGGGTTCGACATGAACGCCGCGAGCGCGTCTGGTGTCCTCGCCGTCTGCGGTGGTTCAGCAACGAATCCGGTGTTCCCGGAGCTCAAGCTCATTAACGACTTTACGACGGGCTACTTTGGCGCGATGGGAATTCTTGCCGCGTTGCAGAGGCGCGCTACGATCGGCGGTGCGTGGCGGGTCGCGCCCGCGCTCGCGAGGACGGCGCATTATTATCTCTTTGGGTTGGGGTTGGTCCCGCAGGAGTTCTTTGACGCTGTTGATGTCGAGGCAGATCCGGAGCATGTGGTTGGAGAGCCGTACGTCCTTGAAGCGGATACGCCCAAGGGACGACTTCGCCGCCTCGGCCATGCCATCATCCTCAGCGAGACTCCCGCGCGGTGGAATGATCCGATCCTGGTGTGCCAGGGGTCAAACGAGCCGAAGTTCTTGGTGTAGATACTCTTTGTCTTTCAATCGAATCTGGTGCAGTTTGCGCTCTTCCCTGAATCTTCGTTCGATGCCGCCGAGGCACACGTGTGCTTGCTTCACCCCATGTGGGTGAAAGAAGAAAGAGGCACTACAAAACAATCAGCCGAGTTTACAAAAGCGGTCTTCAGCTCGATACGACGCGCCCGAGGTCAGTCCAGGTATAACAGAGTACAGCGCACCGACTTTCGGTGCACGCGTTTGCCGCTACCACCGAATTCCAACCAAAAAGCCCGCAGGATCTATTCCAACAACATTTCCTCTTTCCATCCATGTTTGTTCACCGAGCTAGGCTTATCAAAGTACGACCAGTACTCTGGGTCGTTGTCGATCTCCCTCCGAACCAACGCGAGGTAGTTCAGCCAGATCTGCAGCTTCTCCATGTTCCCGACGTACGAGAGGTGCACGCCGTCGTAGTGGTCTGCTCCGAGAGTGACCTACCACGTTCATAAAAAAGTTAGCGGGACTCCAAGCATTCAGAGCGGATCGACGGACGTTGAAGAAATCCAACGTGTTGGCGTACGGCGCCTTCTCCGGCAGCCGCTCCGTGAACCCCACGATATAGTCATGCACTCCTTTCGGCCCTTGTGTCGCCCTCAACCACCCCGGCTGCATGTCGTTTGGCGAGTGAGGGCCCGCCCACGTCGACACGAGGCGGTGCTTGGTGCGGGGGTTCGCGTCGAGGTAGTGCCCCAAAGTGCGGTGGTAGTGCGTGAGGAAGTCGACGTTGTAGTCGAAGTGCGCTCCGAAGCCCTGCAGAAGGAATAGAGATGGTTGGTGATTGGTGAGAGAAGTGAGGAGGGAGTGGACGGACCTGGATGATGGCGATCGGGGCGGTCTGGTTCCCGATCTTGGAGAAGCGGTCGAGGTCGACTCCGACGGCTCGTTGGCAGTTCCTTTAAAGTAAGGCACATCAATTAATAAACAAATCAATCTCACAATAGCAGAAGACCCACGAATCAGGATGGTACGAGAGGATGTAGCTCCCATCGACGGTGCCGCTGCACACGGGCGCCTGGCTCCGCTTGAGCTGGGATTCTACGACATCGCGGCAGTACTTTGCCGTATCGTTGAACGTCCGCTCCCCAGCACAAATGTTGGGATCGTCTGGCGGCTGGCGGTTGAGGTGGTCATTCGTAGCTCCCGCGAGGTTGTCTGTTTCGGCCGGAGATAAGATAAGATTGTGAGCTACCCCTTCCGCACAGCAGTCCACACCCGGGCAGCCATAATCCACAGACTCACCACGCAGGAGAATCAGCAACGCCGAGTAGATATGCCTCATGAAAGAGTCGCCAGTGACGATGACCGCCGCAAAGCCCGACAAGAGGTCGCACGCCTCGCCAGCGGTGAAGACATGCGGAGGCGGGCACGTCGAGCCTTCCGCCAGCCTGAACGAGTACTTGATGGGAGGAATCGCGTTGGTGATGTACATCGATTCGTCGAGCTGGTGCGAGCTGGGGATGTCCCCGTCAATAGGCTTGCCGTCGCGGATCCCGAGGCGGAAGTCGGAGCTCGAGCATCCGCCGTAGTAGTATGGGGCGAGGGAGGGAGTGGAGCGAGGGAAGAGGGTGTTGGTGTGGAAGAGGTAGAGGGCGCAGCAGAAGGGGGTGAGGAAGAGCAAGTAGAAGCGTAGCCGTCGCGGGATCCTGTTTGTTCGAGGGCGGTGTGTCAGAGACGGAAGGGGCAAGCTCAAGTAATAGAAAGCACAGTTACCTCTGAAGTAATGAGAATCGTGGTATCGAGTCCACCGCCAGAGTCCCTCGACGAGTCGTGACGCGCCTCCCGGTCCCAGCCTCGAGGTTGCCCTTCTCCTTGCTGTCGTGGTCCACAATCACCTCAGTCTTGAAGTCTCTCGCCACCATGTCGCCAACGCCGGATGGTGTGTGAACAGACAGGAATAGTGAGAGAAGGGAGCGAAGGAATGATGCTCCAGCCGCAACGGAACTCCCCCCAGTCCAGCGTTCCAGATGCGCAGACCTCCGCTCCCCACGCTAAACCACACGAGGCGCGTCGACGCGTCGCGACCAAAGATTGTGCAACTTTTGTTCGGCACGCGAGCCGAAATGGCTTCGCTGCTCTCACACACCCTTTAGTGACCTTTTGAGATTTTTTGTAGCCTCAGCTGGCAAGGTTGAGCGCCGGAGGTGTTCCACGTGGCAGGCACAGACTTCTCGAGTTTGTCTTCTACCACAGCCTCGGCTCCGCGCCGTCTTCGATGGCTGCTTGGCATTGCAACGACCTTCGATGAGGATTGGACAGAATGTGTCGTTTCTTTTTGTCCAGGATTCTGTCCTTCTGATCCTCCATTCCATGTTGCGACAGGTGTATAGCGTAAGCCGGAACCTGTGTTGCTTGAGGGCCCTTATCGTGAACGTGGGACGGATGTCTCAAGTCTTCTGGCGTGTGTGGCTTGGTGGACTGTCCAACCGTCGAAGACCAGCTCACGGCAGAGCTCGCATGAGGGGATCTGACTCTCCATGAGGGCGATTGTGATCCAAACAAGTGACGTGGTGCAGTTGAGCGCAACTGGTCGTGATTGGGAAACAATCCAAGCGCACGAACTTCTCAGAAACTGTAGCCAGCTCATGTTTACGTGTACGGAAGACTGAATACACGCATTCTGCCCGACATCTACAGCACCTTCCATCCAGCTTGTCTTCATGACACCGCTCAACGTCGTCAGAGCAGCAAAAGTCCCGCCAAGTATCCGCCCACGATGACTCCCAAACTGACATAAGCGCCAGATAGCTTGTTGGCGGCTGAGCGCGTTGTAGTGACCGTAATGGTCTGTGTTTCGGTGGTGTAGGCCGTTGCGACGGGGGTTGGGGCTGAAGTAGGCGCGGAAGAGTTGAGCGAAGACGCTTTGTGCAGGAAAAAAGTCAGCTGTGTCGGTTGTGAGGGAAGAAGATTGACTTACTGGCGATGGGAGCGCCAACGGCGATGCTGGTACCGTTGAGGATGGCGACGGAGCCTGAGGCGATTGAGTACCCGATTAACCTTCAATCACTCGTGAAATATCCAAAAGGGGGAGTGACTACTAACCAGTTACAGTAGCAAGGACCGAAGACGAGGACTCAAGCACGGTCTGTCCGTTCGTCGGGACGAGACTGATGCCAGGCCCTGCATCAACAAAAGGGAAAGTCAGCGAGAAGACGTGGATAAACACATGTTGTTCCGTCTACCATAAATCTCGCTAGTGGTCGCAGACGAGGTTTCCGCTGTACACGAGGCGTTAACACGTGGCCAACACAGGACCGAAACGAAGGAAAACCCCACCCGCGCTGAGAGTAGTAAGAGTGACGGTAGATCCGCTTAGAACTGCCACCGAGTCTTTTGCAAAAGTCAGCGGCAGGCTCCGCAACAAGATTTCAGTGAGACTCACCCGTTACGGTCGCCAAAATTGACGAAGACGACTGGAGGACGGTCAGGCCGTTGGTGGATCCGACGCTCACTCCGGGACCTTGACAGCAAGGAACACTGTAAGCTACCGCCAACTGAAGGTAGGGCAAGCTGGAAAACGCTCACCGAGTGAGGCGCCGACGAAAGTTATGACCGGGCCAGCCGATGACGTGGTTGCTGGACGACCGCCGTTCGCGCCTTCGGAGGAAGTTTGGTCGCCACCGGTGCTTTCTGCGGCCGATGTGGGAGCTTGACCTCCAGCAGCGGACAGCGACGTCAGATCCTGTCCGCTACTGCCGGGAGCAACAGCGCTGGAAGTTGTAGCAGGAGGACGGCCACCGCTACTGCTTCCGTTGTTACTCTGAAATGTGAGAAATCTATCAGCTTCTGTACAATGAAGAGAATCTAATGTGAGCAAACGTACCGAGCTCCCTTGCCCGCCATTTCCGCCAGCATTGCCAGCCGGAGCAGACGCCGATGCGGCGGCTGTCGTTGACGTGAGGACAACGGTCGGCCGTGTAGCCGTGGTGGAAGCTTGAGTAGACACAGTTGGCGGACTTTCTGGAGAATTAACGACGGATTGCGTGGTTGCGGTGGAGACTGCCGACGGCGTAGACACCTGGCAGCCTGAAACTTGCGCGCCGGTGTCGGGGTCGACGCAGAATTTGGTTCTGTGAGGGTTGTCAGCACTCATGGGTTCGGTACGACCTTGAAGCAGTGCACACACTCGCAAGCTGAAGTAAAGTAGGTCTTCAAATCGTCACTGGGTGAGGAAGATCAGTCAGGACGGACCGGTTCACCATCAACGGGTAATCGGTACATTGTGCTAAAGCCCAGGTCGGCAGCCCCGATAACGCGATAATATCCCTGAGTTGGATATGCCAAGCCTGCTCCTAGGTTATAGAGACAATCGTGACAGCTGGGGAGCACAGCGATGAGCACGAGCCTATGCCCAAAACGAGGAGGGAAGTAAGTACCTTTGGTAGAGTGCCGATGTGCTGACTACGCAACTTCCTTGTGATGGCGACGTGGCCAGGTCTACGTACTTATAAGCGAAGTGATGTTAGATTGGTTCGAACCGCAGATGAATACCACACCCACTCGACCACACTGAGGCGCACATGACCTATGCCCTTTCAAGTCAGTCAAACGAGTTTCTCCGAGACTTTGTTGAGCTTACAGGTCATTCGGCGGATAAATACACATGCCTCCAGACTCGGCTCCAGGACATTCAGCTGGTAGGCCAGTCCAGGTCAACTCCACGTAGTGCGCTGGAAAGCAAGATTCACACACGTGTCGTAGCGTTACCCATTAACGGGCACTCGTACTGAGTTTCGCAGTAGCTGCCATCATTTACGACACAGTGGGAAGGTCCCGCACCCAGTGTGTTGCAAATGAAGTTTGGACCGTCGCATGTGTTGTTTCCGCTGCCGCTGTAATCATACCTAAAGCAGTACTGCTGTCCCGGCGGCATCGGTGCGCAGACGGAATCGGTGCAACTCCCTGCAAATCTGGTATCAGTACCGTCACTGGATTCAAGCAAATGGCGCTCGTACTTGACTGGCAGTCGAGGTCCATAGTGCAGTTTCCTGATGATGGTCGAACCGGAGGTCAGTCGCGGGACTGGGAAGGATCGGTTAACGACTCACCACCAGCCGGCTGTCCCATAACGTAAGGCTCTTGAGCCAGCGCAAACTTTGTCACTACGCTCAAAGAAGGTGAGAGTTAGCTGTCGTCCAAAAAAGCGCGGGGAAGGAGCTGCCGCATGACCAGACACGCACTTGCGGCTAGCAGGGCCACAACCGAGACACCGAACACTCGCATTCATTGTGATAATAGTAGGGTAAAGAGGTGGAGGGTGGCTTAAGGAGAACTGTGGCACAGTGTAGTGGTGAAGGGAAGAAACCCGTCGCCCTTCTCTCAAGCGAATGTCAGGCGAGCCTCGAGCCGAGTTCAAGTGTTAGGCAACGTCCGCCGAAGCATTTGAAAATATGCTCTAGTCTAGATCATTAGTCTATGGCTACTGCGATACTTGGCAGACATTTGCGAGGTCGATGTCTCTTCTTTCGGAAGCTGTGGGCTTGGCCGGGAAAAGCGGTGCGTACGCTTGTTGGACAACCCACTTGTGTGCCTGAAATGCCAAGTCCCCGATATCAAGCTCATTTGGAGGAAACACGCGTATGTCATGCTCTATAGGCTCAATTGCGCGAGCGCACAAGTTCACACCTCGTGCACAAGATTGCTTCCTCTTCCACGTGGCATCTCAATCGCGCTGTTGTCGCCCTGTCAAGCGTGCCTCACGTTGGATGTTGCTGCTTCACAAAGGAGCCATCCCAGCAGAAAGTAGACCCACACCCTGGGGAAGAGTCCAGAACAATTCCTACACGATTTAGTGCGGATCGGACGGAGTTGCGGATTGAGAGACAAACGTCAAGTGGCTCCGATTGCCTGCCGCTCCGGAGAACAAAAGATAACCGGAAGCTCGCTCGGCAGAGAATGGTTCTGCATCCGCCAAGACCTGAATCGGCTCCATTTTTAGTGACCTTGATGTTGCCGAACCAGATGTACCTTTCTCACGCTGCTAGGCCTTGGCTGAGACCAAGTCCAGGCCGCTCCACCGTCATGACCCACTGGTCCGGGACCGGAGCAGCTGACTCCAGGTTCGATTTTTGTGTGGGAACTAAGGGACCGTCCACCATTTCTTAAACAGAGGCAGCACTTGTTTGGGCTCCGACCGCACGTCGTGGGCTGAAAGCGATCCAGGCCCGCGCCATCCAGCCGCCCTATCGCCACCTCCTTTCGTCTGTCTTCGAGAGATCCTTCTTGATACATCTTTTTCTTTACCAGAAACTACTCAAACTTGAGTGGTGCTGCTGTGGTCAAGCCCACGCTCAGCCCTCCTTGACCCCGTACGTACCACGCCACGATGCCCGCCAACCCGACTCGTTTCCGCCTGTCCTACGCCCTTTCGCACCCTTTCTCTGGGAAATCGACTGCATTCCTCATCATCGCCTACCTGGCTGGTCTGATCGGCCTTTTAGTGTTCAACTTCATCACTCAGGGCAAGCGCCCGGTCTGCGTCACGCAGGTGCAGCCCAACTACGATGCCGACAGGTGCGAGGCGTCGCCACTCGCGTTCTTCAACCAGTATTTTACGAGGCCGCAGACTGAGTCTGGTGTCGGCACTATTGGTGAGCCCATTTACTCTGTATGTGTGGCTATGTGGGATGTTGCAAGCTGACCCCGGCTCATATGATCCGTTCCTTCAGGCACTTTTCCGTAAGTTCAGTTCAGGGAAAGCGTTTTTTTTTGCAGCTGTGAAATTGATGGAGCTTCTTTGATGATAGTTGGACCACCAATGGCTTCGGAAACAACTCAAACGGCCCGATCGACTACTCCGTGCTGACGCTGGACTGGACCGCCAACCCTCTCGACGTGAGTTTGGGTCGCTTCGATTCTCTTCTACCCTGCTTACTACTGCTCGTCTTTGAAAATCAGTGCACCCTGTACGAGCAGTCGTTCGTGCTGCACCTGGACACGCAGGCGTCCACCACTTACACGTGTTACTATTGTGGCTCAGGTGAGTGAGGATCTCGTAGGGCGCTGACAAGCATGGGTGGCTGACTATCTCTCCTTTTCTAGACCTTCGCATCCTTTGCTCCGTTGTGGACTCCGAGCGCACCTCGATCCCCATCTCCCCTCAGCTCGCGTACCAGGAGCTGCTCGGCGAATGTACACCGCTTCTCGTTGACGTGGCATCCTGCCGAAGCTGACCGTCCTCTCTCGGCCAGATGATGCTTTGGGATACTTGGCCAGGAAAATCGTCAACACCGCCATGCCTAAGGGCACAGTCACGGCTGTGCGAATGGACCGCCACGAGGTCATTCCCTCGCTCGCGAGCGGGATCTTACCGTTCACGGCGTCATCCATTAACGTAGCGCTCGGTACAACTCTTGGTAGGTCTTCTTTTGCAGATTTCTTGTGAGGTCTTTGATGCTGACATGTACTTGTGTGGTAGGATTCCTTCCCATCGATGAGACCGACACCGACGCCCAGATCGCTGCTGTCGCGTCTTCGGCGAAGAATCTCAGTGCGTAAAGTGTTCAGCTGCATCCTGTTGACCTCATCTGACACAACAGTTGAAAGGCTCGTTCATCGAGCAAATCACCACACAGGACCTTCAGCCCGCCGTTCGTAACGCCACCAACCTAAGGACGCTATCGGCTGATTACCTGTGCACCACTTGCAGTGTGTCCTCACCCTTCCTTTTTTGACGACTGATGAGTGAACTAGCTTTGTCAACCCCAGCAAAACAATACAAGTCGGTCCTCGAGATTGTCGCCATTCTCATCGGTGCCACGTATGTCCCTCCCATCCCCTCGCCCTCTCGCCCACTGTCTCACTAGATCGCTCCTTCCCCCAGATTCGGTGTCCTCTCACCCGCGTTTGCCCTCCTTAAGCTCCTCACCGAGCGAGTTGCGCCAAACCTCCGCGACGAGGAGAAGGTGAACGACGCCGCCGTGCAGTACCAGATGGCGCAAGGAGGGCAACAGGCGTATGGCCTGCCCGTTCCCGTGCTCACTCAGCAACCGAGCTATGGAAGTGGTGGAGGAACGCCTGGCTGGAAGCCCATGCCTTGATTGGTGGGATTGTTACTCTCGTGCTGTGTGAATCCGGCTGCACTGCCAATAGCATCGTTTATCGCTCAATGCCGTGCTACTTGACTTTCCAAAACCCGTTGCATCATTTTAAAAAAATACTTTGATGCACCAACAAAGCTTTGATCAAGTGGCTTCACGAAGCTGGCCTTGCACCCGAGTAGCGTCGGCTGGCCAGGAGTGACGTGGCAACCCTTCGTTGCGGCGCCAGTGTGCTCTGTGCGGATTCACGCGAAGCTCAAACCATGCCATTAGAGCTAATGGAAAAGTTAAATGCTTTTTTGGCACCAAGTATATGTAGGTGAACGAATCTACCTATGGTTGCCAGTACGATCACCGGCCCACTCAAGACTTGTTAGCTGTCGTCTACGGACTCCTCAAACCATCATGAGCCCAAGACATCCTACAAGAACGACTCCTACGCTCCCCAACGATGCAGACAGCCCGACAGCAGAGGAGACGGTTGTCGTGATCGTGACGAACTGTGTTGCCGTCTGCGTCGTAATGGCCGTCGCGACAGGGGTTGGAGCCGAAGTAGGCGCTGAAGAATTGGACGAAGCAGCTTTTGAGCCGGCGTTAGTTAACTCAACATGAGCTGTGAAAGAAGGGAGGCGACTCACTGGCATTAGGAGCGCCGAGAGTGATGCTGGTGCCGTTGAGGACGGCAACGGAGCCTAGGGGATAGACCGTTTGTTAAGCCTCTGAGCGCTTGTGAAAGAAGCTGAGAAACATGATCGAACGCTCACCAGTCACAGTAGCAAGGACCGAAGACGAAGATTCAAGCACAGTCTGGCCGTTCGTGGTGACGAGGCTAACACCAGACGCTGCAGCGAAGAGCAAACACCGTAAATCTCAGCAAACTTCCTTCAGTTTCACTAACGTGGTCTTACCAAGTGAGCTACTACCTAATCTTGAAGCTTCCGCTGCATGCGGCAAACATCAGTAAACACCCTTCGCAAGCTCTAGCGTCAGACCCACTGGTTGCGAGTGTGCTGAGGGTGTACGTAGATTCGCCAACCACGGCAACAGAGCCTACTTTGTTCAATTCGGGATAAGAGCCATCAAAGCTATGAGAGACCACCACGCACCTGTGACTGTGGCCAACACCGAGGAAGACGACTGAAGGACCGTGATGCCGTTGCTCGTCACAAGACTGGGGCCGGACTCTGTGGCACCACACAACCTCTTATCAGCATTCCTGACACGAAACACTCCCTTGGAAACGCGACAAAGGTGCTGCTAGCAGACGTAAGCCCCAAAGGACCCGCCGGCGACGTGTCCGCCCTAACGCTGCCGGTAGACGTGGTCGCCCGACCGCTTCCGTTGGGCAATGATGTACGCACGACGGAGTTGGATTTTGACAAATAAGGGGGGTTGTGCTCACCCGGAGAAGAAGATGTACCAGCTCCTGCTCCCGAAGGAGCTGTTGGCGCAGACGACTGGCCGCCGCCCGCGTCGGCGGTCGTGCTGGCTGAGCCACCAGTTCTTCCCCCATTGTTTGACTGAAGAGCGGTTCGAATGAAATATCAGCTCTCATGCGTTTGCTTCAGAGACCGGTTACCTTACGGAAGGCGCCGCTCCGCCATTTCCTCCGCCAGCGGCACTCGAGCCCTGAGCCGCGGTGGTTTGCGCCGCCGCACCTGTCTGCGGTCATACAGGCCGGTCACAGAATGAAACAGTGTCAGTCAGAACTTTGGCCTAAAAGAGACGCCTGAAGAGCTCACAGACGAAGTCGCAGTCAACTGGACCGAAGTGCGACTCAAAGAGGTTCCAGACGAGCTGCGTGTTGTCGGCGGAGCCGCAGGACTGGTTGGAGGCGGTTGAGTTGTCCTTGTAGTAGTCGTAGGTGTCGTAGTAGTGGTAGAAGAGGAAGAAGACCCTCCGCACCCTGGTCCGGTGAGGGTATCGCCCGTTTCAGGGTTCTTGCAGAAATTCGTCCTGTGCGGCGAAAGAGCGATCAGGACAAACTCTTGCGCGTCCTTGTGAGAAGTCAAGCGAGGAACTGACTGGCATGTGGTTTTCCAAGAGGCCTCTAAACCATTCCTGTCCACCAATCTGTAAGCATCTTCTTCGGAGCGAGCTTTGTGAGCGCCACTTACATGCTCGTTCCGGTGTACGAGTCTACGGCGCGGTCTCCGCCCTGATTGTTCTTCAAGCACAGGACACACCTGGTCCCAAATTGCGTAAGCGTGTAGATACGAAATACAGAAGAACTTTTTCCTTACTTTTGATAGATTTTGAAAGTGGAAGGGCCACAGTTTGAAGTCGAAGGCGCGGAGCCAGCATCCAAAAACTAAAGCTGCGAGTCAGCATCCACACTCGAACGGGACTGGGAAAGCGTACGAAGCTGCAGCCGTATTGTGCGCAATTCCTAAAAAATACGTCCTATCAGCTGGGCTGCCAAACACAAAGCTTTGTCTGAAGGAACTGACACGTCTTGAGGTGGTGCCGCGGCACAAGTGTAGGAATCCCCTCTAAGACCGAGCGTCGAGTTGGGGTAACTGCAACCGATTCCATTTGAGCCGGAATCGACCCAACAATCCGAGTCGTCGTTGCAGTATCCGTAGCTCTTCGAAATGCAGGACGGTGCCTGTCCTTGGAGGGCGTGTAGCTGGCACACAGCATCGGAGGGGCAGTCGTCGTCGCTCGTGCACGATTTTCCCTCCGGATAGGGGGCGCAAATGCGTTCAGGGATGAAAGTGTTGGTGTCGTTTAGGATATAGGAGTGCAAAGTTATGTTGTTGACGTTCGGGATACAGCTCTCTGCAGTGCGGGTCAGCCCCTCAAGTCTGCCCGCTTGTTGAGGGTGAGCTTACCGGTTTTGCACTCCGAAGCCGAGGTGCATTGAACTTGAATTCATGCAAGTCAGTAATCTCAAGAGCAGAACCAAAGAAGACCCTGCTCCTCACTTTGCGCTTGAGCGAGCCTCAGAAACGGAAAGACTACCCGCCGGCGTCAGCATGCGCGTGCAGGCTGGTTACTTGTTCTGGTGCTCACAGAAGAATGCCGGCAAGACGTAAAGCAGGACCATGAGAGCGTTCGGGTTGTCAAGTGACAGTCAAGGAAAGGAAGAAAACAAGCAGCATCTCAAAGCAGCCCGGGGGTCCACACCTCAACGTCCCGCCGTACGCACCCACACGGAACCCTGCCCTGAGTTGCTCCTCCGTGAGGAGCCGTGACCACCAGTCTGGAAGCGTCTTGGAACAAAGATCATGGGAATTTGGGGCGGCTTCGAGGGCCAAAGTCAGGAACACTTCTGCCTAGATACGCATTCCAGACCCGACCCTTTCGCCCGCACCATCGAGTGTGATCTCGATCTTGGATGGCCGTGTTGCTGGAAAGCTAAAACAGTCTGTTGCCCCTTGCACTTCATTCGAAAAGTTGTTGGAAAGTCCGTGGAAGACCAGCTTTTTGTTGTGACGATTCCGTCAGATTCCCCGGGCGGTCGAGGGGCGCCGGCAATTCGTGGGACATCTGCCTCATTTTGCCTCCATCTTGAAGCTACCGGGCCAGCGGGTAGTCATTGTCTCACTAGAAGGGTCTGGACAAATGATATCCACTAAGCATCCGGCACTCACTTGCCATCATCGCCGCTTTGTCCGGTCCCATCCCTCTCTGCGGCAGCGCCCGGGTTCCTCCTCGTGGTGCAGCTCTGCTAACTGGTAGAGGTACTAGCACCTAGATGATATGTTGATTCCTCATTCGAGGATCCGAGACGCTAGCTCTTCAAGTTTGGTGCGGGTTGAGCCTTGTTGAGACTCCGACAAGAGAGGAGCGAGTGAGTGACGTGGGCTAACTATGAAGGGACCTGAGCTATTCTAGTATGATAGTTGAAGTTGCACTTTTGGGTGACTACTCTTGAAGTAAAAGCCAACTGCACTACTTGACTCGGTTGTGTAGAACTGACGGCAGGACGTTTCATGTGCTAGGCCACATGCTGAACTACAAGTACGCCAGAACAACCACGGCACCTCCAGCAGCCACCATGGACGCCGCAAGCAGGCCCAAGCCCCCAAATGTAGAGAATCGTGAGCTACTTCCGGCCGTAGAAGACGTTGACGTTGACGTGGGGGTGCAGGCCGCGAGGGCAGCATGGACGACGGGCGTTTGAGTTACGTAAGACGTCATGACGGTTGACACGCCACCCTTGAGATTGAGCAATTAGTCAGATAAAAAAGTGTCCACAAGACAGCAAAGGCAACTCACGGTAACGGTGTAGACCTGAGTGTAATCGTGCGTGGCGGTGTAGCAGTAATTGTTCCCCGTCCCGCCGGCTCGGTAGCATGAGCTGTCGACATCCTTCTCAACAGTCGTGATGATTGAGCTGGCGAGTGTCGTCTTAGATTAGGATGCAAGTAGGTCAGCACATGGCGAGGCACCGCAAGCACACAACGCACCACGTAAGAGGTGGAGATCGTCACGTCCACAAGAGTCGTTGAGCCTGCGGCCGGTGTCCCACTGCCGCAAGGGACCGGCGCGCTACTTGAAGAAGTTGACGTAGTAGAAGCAGAGGTGGACGTTGAGCTGCTCGCGCTTGTAGTTGTTGGTGTCGGGGTGGTCTGGCTCGAACTGCTGGTCAACGCCGAGGAGCTGGTCGTTGTAGTGCTACACGTTTGTGAATGAAGAGCGTCGCTCAGACTTTGATAGGGAACCTACAGGACTGCCGATGTTGTTGTTCCCCCACTGCCGCTGCCGCTGCATGCCGAAGTGCCGACTCCAGACGTCAAAAGCTGGGTCTCGGACCAGTTCGTCTCATCCCCGACGAAGACTATGCGAGGAGATTAGTGACTGATCTGCGCAATCCCCTCACAAACGGCGCTTTTTCTCACAGTAGAAAAGCTGGCCGGCGGGGATAAGGGATCCCAAGTCAACGGTTGCGCCTGACCCGGTAAACAAAGTTTCAGAGTAGAATCCGCTGGCGGTGCTTCTACGAATTTACAACAAAGAGGAGATAAGATCATATCGTCTGTGAAAAAAGGGGGGAAACGGGCTCTCACGGATCCATGATGCCAAAGTACGTGTCGCCACTACCTCCGGTCGCGGTGAAGGAAAAGGAGGAGCACGCCGTGGTCCCGACAAGGCCGTACGTAGCAACTGCGAAACCGCCATTCGAAGCTGTCTGGAGTGTGCACGAAGACGATCCAGCCGTCACTGTGTATGGCCCGACACTTCCTCCGTAGTAGCCGTTGTTATCAAACATCGCGAACGAGACGGCGGTGCCCTGCGCGCCATCGCCTTCAGCTGAGTTCCACTCCCACAACAAAAAGCGTTACTTACAGCAGCAAGGTTTAAAGTGATATCCATCGAGCTGCTGACTGCAGTGTTTGTAGCTGCACCGGTGTAGTAGTGCCACTGCAACGGGCTGGGTCAGCCTTCGCCACCCTGCTCGCATCCCCGCCACACCCGCTTACATCGAAACCATCCACAAACGTGCGGACCTGGAATGGCCCTGTGACGGCGGACTCGTACCCTGAGTTGGGTGAGTAAGTGAAGGTGACGGTCGCACAGCTCGGGATGCTCATCGTCGAGTCGTAGTCGGTCGACCACGAGAATCGCGGCGTGAAGGGCGTTGGAGCCAACGCAGAGGCCTAGGGAAGCAAATGGTATCAGTTGAACAGCGATTACGGTGTCGGGAGTCAATTCGCACATGATGGATAAGGGCATGCGCCAGCAAGAAGCACTGCAGAGCGATGGAAAGCATTCCGTCGGATACAACGCTGGGCGAAAGGAAAAGGGGCACAGCGGGGAGCTGGGCAAGGCTGAGCACTGCTACCTGACTGACCCACAACAGCTCAAACATGTGCTCCAAGCACTGCGTATTAAGGGCAGGCACGACAACACAAAGCACAGCTTGATTCGGTCTGGAACACGGCGGGAGCCGCTAAGTGCGCTCGGAATCGCGGGACCCTTTAGATCGGGCTGCCTCCGTACTATCAACATTTTTGAACGTTTCTTGATTAGGTACCTGCGCCTTGTTTCAGACGACATGCATCAGTGGACAACGGGCTATCGGCTCGCTTTTCAGTCTAAGCGCTCCCGCAAACGGTGCCAACGTGGTCTGCCGCAAGCAGCAGATCTGCTGATCCTGACAGGGCTGAAGCAGGATGCAAGTAACAGTATTGGAGATGTGATCTGAGACCATGCGTTGTCGGTGGAGGTGAGTTTCTTTAAGCGGCGTCGAAGCATACAAGAAAGGCGAGGAGCTCCACGTGTCTAGCCCGGCCGTCAGGCTGTTCCCGACGTACGAGAGGTGCACGCTGTCTGTCGTAGTGGTCTTCTCCGAGAGTAAGTTGAAGTCAGTAGCATAAATCTTTCAGCTTTATTGCCTCCCGAGCGACTGCAAAAAAAGCCTCGACTCACTTTAAACAAATCCAACGTGCTCGCGTACGGCGCCCTTTCCGGTAGCAGCTCCGTGAACCCCACGATATAATCATGCACTCCCTTCGGGCCTTGCGTCGCTCTCAACCACCCCGGCTGCATGTCGTTTGGCGAGTGAGGGCCCGCCCACGTCGACACGAGGCGGTGCTTGGTGCGGGGGTTCGCGTCGAGGTAGTGCCCGAGTGTGTGGTGGTAGTGCGTTGAGGCAAGTAGGAAAAAGTCGTGAAGCTACGGTACGCACTTCATTGCCTACCAGCCAATATCTAGCATGATCAGCCGCTTTAAACAATTTCGGGTCGACGTGGGTCTGATTTGAGGTTGCTGTCAGTCACCACGTCAGCGCTACGCGTCAGCTTCCGTATCACGCTCGAGGTGAGTGCTAAACCCTCACAGCAACTGGGCCACTAATATTGAGAAAACGTGGCGATCCATGTAGAAGGAATAGTCACAAAGGAGCAAAGACACTAGTTAAAGCTGTGTCTTTCCGCCGAGCAAGGAACTTCAAAGATGGACCGGAGGGCACGTCTTGAAGCTGGACCTAGCTGGAGCTGCTTGCTGGGAGCTCAGCACCGAAAACGTTTCAAAAGTCAAAACAAAGGTACAGGCTGTAGGTTGGAAAGCATGAGCACTGAACCGATTAGGCAGCATGTCAGCTGTTGATGGACAGCACACTGAGGGTGGAGCTCAAATAACTCGCCAACTCGCAGAATCAGAAAACCAGATCGTTTTTCAAACTCTCCCGGTGCGACGGCTTTCTTTCTCTGGTTCGTATTTCTAGCAGGATCAGCACCGAGTCCCCCAAGAAGAGATGAACAACGTGGCGCACCTGAAGTCCGTCCATGGGGCTGAAGCAGGCCCAGATTAGCGTGCAGTGTGTTGTGCACATTCAAGGATTGTCAAGAAGTAGTGAAAGTGATGGAATTGAGGGAGAAATCGTCAGCTCGACCGCCCAGGTCCCTTGCGACGAACTGCCCGTTCCCGTCCACGAAGACGGCGGGGACGACGCACGAGGTACCGTCAACGAGTGCGAAACTTGCACTATCTTGCGAGTGACGAGTACGAAGCTCAATATAAAGTCAAACAAACAAGCAGCGAGTTGGGGGAGGCTGACCTTGCCCTCTCGCTCGCGCCCGCCCAAGTCTCGTCGAAGGGAGGGCCTTCGAGGGGAGGGGCGATGAACGACCACGTCATCGATTTCCGCTCCGGTCCAAACCGAGACAAGCGATCAAAAAAAAGTCTCGTGTCACTTTGCCTGCATTCACACCTTGCCCTGTTCTCCTGGGAGTTTGCTTCAAGTTGTCGTGCAGCTAGCCGCCGGTCGACTTGCAATGTAGAGGGCGCCACCTGATAAACCGTGGCTGACGGAGGACCACCCCACCTTGGGCTCCAGGAGAGTCGTAGTTTATCTCTACTTTGGCGTCCCATGGCTGGAGGTTGGTGGCGTGATCCCAAAGCAACCGCCGCCGGACTTGGCGGAGCACGACTGGTGGAAGGCCGGAGCACCGACCGCGGCCGCACGCTCTTTTGTGAGTGCAATAATGGGAGATGTGTATCTTTGTGCGAAACAAAA
The DNA here is from genome assembly GCA_024364755.1 of Pseudohyphozyma bogoriensis. Taxonomy (NCBI): domain Eukaryota; kingdom Fungi; phylum Basidiomycota; class Microbotryomycetes; family Chrysozymaceae; genus Pseudohyphozyma; species Pseudohyphozyma bogoriensis. The sequence goes on from JALBUQ010000029.1 coordinate 196,058, forward strand.
CTGCTTTGTGTTCATCCATTCCATTGAGCTTGACTTTACTAGGTTGATGCCTTACGACAGGACGTTGACCGCTGAGCTGCCACGTCTTTGGATGCTCCACCGATATCCGATCGCCCTGCAGATCTGGCACCAATATCAGATTTATCATCAGCCACAATCATGCTGGATTAGGTCTAGGCCGTCACAAACAAGCAGACAAACACGATGGCGGTCAACCCAAACAACGGTCACGAGAATCGACGCGTCTGTGATCCGAGCTCGGCTTCCGGGCGCCGAAACAAACAAACTGCGGGCTGAAGAGCAGGGGCTTTGGGGTGCATAAGTTCCGCCCACTTTCTTCCTCCTTCCACACACTACTTCACCCAGGTCAGTCCCTTTCACTCCTCCCTTCCACAGCACCCGCACGCGCTCAACCACACGAGAATGCTGACCTGTCGGACCACGAACCACACAGCTCCCGGCGACACCGTCGTCGTCGTCGTCGCCATCTGATGGAAGGTTCCGTGTTTTGGTGACTTTGTGAGGGAGTTTCACACATAGAAGCAACCGGGGAGTCCCCCTTCCTTTGATCAAACAACCCTCCGTCGCACGGCCTCCTTGCCGGGCCCCTCCGCCGTCCTCCGAAAGCCGCGATCGTTGCGGTTGTTGGTTGCTCTGCGGCAAGCAGACCACGTTTTGTTCCGCAGTTCTTTCTGTACTGTTTGTGACTGGTATGAGCTGTGGCGGAAGTGAGTGCTTCTCGCGTGATGGTTGAGGGAAGGGTGCTGACGGACCGTCGTTCAGGTGGTGAGGTGTGGTTCGCGCGTCCGGCGGCGTCACCGGTGTGATGAGAAGGTGAGCCTGTCGCCAAAGGTCCGATGATGATCCTCAGT